>OY986971.1:2707042-2885234 GCA_963920575.1 Narthecium ossifragum | reverse complement strand
ACAATCAATTTGATTTATTAAAAACAATCCAACTATAAGGCCATTTTGCAAAGAAAACCAATAAGAGGGGGCAAAATGCAAATATCAAAGATGCAGGGTTTTTAACAATACAAGTATATATAATCTGTGATATAGAACTACAGCATCTGCGAATGCATTAACGGAAACAAAACCCTAAATATGATCGTTCGTTCGTCGATATACATTAGAAAACAGCTTGAGAACAACATCAATGGAGGAGATGTGATAAAGGGAATATAGATAATGAAAGCCTGCATTCATTTTGACAACAAAAATGAGAAACACTATCAGCACTATAAATGAGAGCGCTCTACCTTTTTCTTCAATAGAATTATGACACCTGACGATGATTCACATCTTTCATCCCCTGTCAAACTCTTTGGAGAAAAAGAAGGCAATTGCCAGGCTAAATAGCATACAGTCATTCGATTTAGGTAATTTTTACAACATTTGATCCATAGGCTGGGCTAAACTCGTTACAATTTCTTGAGAACAGGAAGCTTAGTGCTTTCTTTCTTTTTTTCCTGATTAGCTAAACCTAACAGGTTAGGGCATCATACAAATCCTCCACTTACTGAATTTAGGAGAAATTTAGAAAAGCTTACAGTGCTACAACTCCTCCACCTCAACCGAAAATCCACATGGGCAACGCTTTGTCCGGACCAAACTCAGTTCATCAAAACTCTGGTCCTCTGGAGGGAATACGTGCTCGTGTTCATGAGAAGATGGCGAAATTGAGCAAGCATCCTGCACGGATTTTTGACGGGTTACTCTGGGAAGCATGTCAACCTTGCAACTCTCGTTCTCAAGAAGAGATCTCTCGCTGTTCTGGTTGAGGGCGGGCTCTCTTTTGGATGGGGAGTCCGCATAAGAATTCTGCAACCGTTGTCTCGTCACCATGGATGAGATTAGCTGAAACCACCTCGAGAGAGCTTGCCCTTCATTCCTCTTCTTCTCGTCAGCTTCCCTCTTTTCTTCCTCCTCCGCATATGCCTGTTGATCCGAAATTGCAAACGAGCAAGGAATATCATCAAAGGGAACACATTCACTTGAAGGCCCAAGTTAAAATGCAGTATGCTTAGATCAACTTCGAAGTTTAGATAAGAAAACATCGCCACACCATACTGCTACACCTTTTGTTCCTAATAAATAACCGAAACCGCCCATTAGATGTGTGCTATGACTTTACCCACCATTTACTTCATCTTCTTTCCTGTCAACTATTGCTTTGCCCTTCCCTCCTCTTTAGAGTTAATTAACACAATGCCCCTCCCACAACCAAGTAAGAGCAAGGATGCTAAAGGATTCCCGTTTGGTCGAGTGCAGAATTAATCAAATTTTGCATCCGCGACCAATAAAAATGATTCAGATTAACCTATGAGATGATACTATGCTGAGTGACGCTTGTGAAGCTTTGTGGTGGATTTGTTTCTTTGATTCTATTGATTTTGATCAGAACAAGAATCCGGTGAAAAAACTGGATTCAGATCCATTTCTTAAAGCGTCTGAGCTCCATTTTTTTGAATACAGAATGCCAAATCATACTATTGTAGTTTTATGTTTTTATTATCCCCGCAATAAGCTGAAACTGCCCAAAGCTGATACAACAGAAATATCAGGTTCAAGTTTCTAACATAAAAAAAAGAACATCATTATTGCCTGTAAGAGAGGTGTTTTGGAGGGCATTGGTTATTGCATCCAAAACAAGTACAATGTGGTCATCTTGCCCATCAAGAAGGTACTATTTGAGGACTTTGGTTATTTATTTAAGGTTTTATATTATAACATGTTACAAGGCAAGTCAATCAGTGGATAGCTGTCACATTATCAAGAGAGAGTGAGAAGATAACTTAGTTCAAAGGTGAAAGTGCTTACCAACTTGCTTCAACGGTGGAGAGCGTTTACAGTTCCCTCTTCATACAAATTAATCACTAGGTGGTCACAAAAATAGTTGGCTTCATATAGAAAGATCTGTTATTGATTTCTCACAATGTTTTTTAGATATCATTTTTCTACTTTTCATGCGATCAATGGAATTCCAGAAATCGCAATCCTAATAGTAACTGAAATTTTTAGCAGTACATAAAAGAAGCACATTAGTCTATTGAGAACTTTACCTCCATGATGGCCTCTTGGAACTCAGTGCAGACAACAATCCCCTCAAACACAGGGATAGAACGGCCATTGTGAAATTCAAATCCAACCATGGCAGGTGCAAAATTGATGTCCAGCCTCTTGACAACAGGTACCAGTCTAGGAAACCTCAAGTGTACTGTACCAGGCGGTAGGCACTTCTCAGACCATACATCTACTTGACCTCTCTCATTCTAGAAGGGCGAGAAAGTTGCAAGATTAATAGGAGTCTAAAATAGGGACATTAAATTTTAAGCTTCCTTATGTGGCATAATACTAAAGAACACTTGAGCAAGCCATTGCAGCATAAAGGAAATGATGCAGTCTTTACAGGAACTATATCTAAAGAAGCAAGAACTTGGAATACTTTTATATGTCGAAGTGAACCAAAGTTGAAGTTCAATTATCTAAAAGGTTCACGGTACCTGAAACGTACTCTACATGTTTAGCAAACATCAAAAATAGATCATTGCATGGTCATGTCTCCATAAGATACAGGGAAAACACAATAATACAGATCATGCATGTACCTGGGCCTTGCATCCTATCGTATTAAAGAGGAAAAAGAAGTCATATTGCTATCCTCAAATAATGAAGATTAGGCTTGATGATTTTCGTATTTCGGACAATTATCAGCAGGTTAACCCAAAGTAAACTACTGTTCTACATTCATGTTACCTGTTCACCAATAAAATCTGGACCAGCCAGGATAGCATGTCAAGGGAGTGAGTACCCATAAAGTAGAGGGGCAGTAACACACATGCATTTCACATGGTAACTAGGTAATTAAGACGAGTATCAGTCAGTACTCTATCAGAACAAACTACTTCGTTCTGTCAGCTAATATGCCACCTAAGACTCACAATGGTATCAGAAGGATAACTTGGACAGCATCTTGTCTGCATTTGGATAGTGGGGTATAGCGCGCGCACACACGCGCACGGAGAGAAAGAGGGGTAAGTGGTTATAGAAGGAAACAGAACCAAACTATCAGGAGGAAAAATCAGCAAACAGATTAAAAACAACCTCCAATTCACTCAGATAAAACTTTGCTAATTGTTTCTTAAAATGCATTGGCTACTGTATTTTAGTTTTATGCCCTCCTCCTTGCACATATATGATCTTCTCCCTTTGTCAAGATTTGCTCATGGTGTAGAGGACCTTTATAGTGTAGCCTTTGTGGTGTCAACCGTAACAGAGGAGCCACAAAATATAGAACTTCTTACCTGCCAAGAGGTCTCCTAGTGTATAATAACTTGCCCTGAAAGGCTGAAACTATCCTGGCTAGGAAATCAATATGAAGTCATGAAAAACCATTCATTTCTCTGTGAAAGCTTCTCAGTTCAAACTTGTGCTCCATAAGGACCATAACCCAGCCCTATATTCTCTGGATAAAGCTTTAATGGCAGTGATGATTATAATGTTAATGGTGTTCAGAACCACTAAAGCAAAATATAACATCCAGACAGAAGAAAAAAATATTACAAATCTACGCATTAAGGCAGGCTTTTAGACCATTCTTGCAAATTCCTTTTTTCCAAGCCTTAAGCACAACATCACAAGGGAGCTCATAATCCATATGCACATGTGACCTTCTAGCAACTCCACCTCATCAAACACATCAATTAGAGATAAAGTCAGACCAAAACTTGAGAACAATATATTCCAGATCAAAACATAAATTTGAAGGTTAAAAAGATTGAAGTACTGGAATAACATTTTATAAGTATCCATGATATAAAGAGTAACAAAATCTTACCTTTGGCACGATACCATTTATGGCATGAGGAAGACATAATGGTTCCATCTGCCACTTCCCATAAAGTTCCAGTGTAGCTTCACCAGCATCATCTTCCATAGTGGTAAGGTCAGACATTTGGACTTTGCCAAACTTTTTCGCATGTTTTACAACCTAAAGAAAACATTTTACCACGGTTTGTTTCATGATTTATTAAAAGAAGAAAGACCATAAATGTGTTTCTAGAAGCTCAAATGGACCTTAGCAGGAACTTCGTTTGCTTTAACCTGCAAGCCCTCCCGCAGCCATCTCTGTCTTGTTTGCAATGTCTGGACACAAGATCGAGGATATACTGGATGACCAGAACAGTAACCAAGCAGAGGACCTTTTGGGTGAAGTATCTGATACTTGGTAAGCCATCTTTCTATAGCATAAAGGTGATGATTTTTGTAGGCCTGAGACAAACAACCTTGACATGAAACACTTAAAAGCATTATTTTTATGCATGTGTAAATTCTATACCTGTTGATTGGTTGGAAGTGGTTCAGTTAATGCCCTGGTTTCCAGCTCCATGTCTTCAAGAGAGTTCCTGCTTGCAAACCCAGGACACTGAGCTGGAGAATTGAGGCCCAACGCTTGGCCAAGCTTCTTAGATGGATCTTTTGAAAAATCCCTGGCCATGTTTCCTGGTTTAGAGCACTCCTGAGAGGATAGATCTTCAATAGGATCTCCAGCATCAACTTCAACAGCATTGTGTACTTCTGGCGCCTTTTGCTCCATTTCAGATAAAGCATTTTGCTGAAGCGATTCCAACCTAATTACACCTCCAGTTGCTATAGATTCCTGTCCCTTCAATGGTGCCAAAACCTTCTCCCACCAATGTGAACTAATCCTCTGTGGGGAAATCTTATACCATTGTGTGCAATATCTGAAGGTTCACAAGTATATAAGACATATTGCATAAAATCAAACAATTTTTAATAAGCAGAATTAAGAAAATCAATGAGTACATCCTGCCAGAATCACTTTACATACTAAATGGATTTGAAAGCTTATGATGTTCATCAAAAAACAAACATCAAAAACTGTAGAATCATCGCAAACATGTAGGGCATCCTGTTGGAACAAGTAACCTCATAAGCAATGGCATCCTGTTGAAACTAAAGCTAATTCATAAACGGATTAGGAATGGACTACAGAATTGGGGACCACTTAGGGAAGCTTCAAACCCTATCTTATGTTCTTGTATTAGGGCACTTCATCAGTCAGTCAAAAATGGATTAGGGTCGGGCTAATTTCATCAATCAATCATGAACATTTACTTCAGAATTTAATTTGACCATACGATACAAAACCACATGAAACCTAGTCATTAAATTGACAAACAACTTGGAGTAAGATAACAAAAGTAAAGTGCCTAGGATAGGGAAAAAAGACTCTGTGTGGAAAAAAGTTGAACCCCCCACCACACACAAACCCCCACACCCAACAAGAGAGAAATGGGAATCATGATAAACATGTGGGTGTGGTTATCACATGCAGGAACCTACCCACCCTTCAATCACCAGTTGCTTGATATTTTGTTAAGGCAGTGGTCAGGTTTAGGGTGCTATTGCCCTAACCCATGTCTCGAATTCTATGATGGAACACTTTATTAAGAAAACAAATGATGCAAGGAGGAAAATTTGGATCCTCATAGAATATATAGATGGAAGGTACAATGTGTTACAACTACAATTTGGAAGGCTAGAAACTCTAGTAAATCCATAATGGAGCAAATTGCTGCAAATAGTCCAAACGACATCATCCGATGTCCACTGGAGTACATCACAAACATCACCATCATCCAGGACAACTTTGAGAGTAAGGATTTTAATATGGTCGGCACGGACCGATACTTATCGTCTGTACATGATACATCAAGTATCAACACACCGTGTGCTGACCGGCATAGACCGTCCCCACACAGGCCATGCTAGTGACTGGCACAGTAATCCATGCTTCAGAGTTTACTGTTGGCATCCAACAACAGAGTTAACCATAGTGAATGTTTTAGAGATCAACAAAGCTTGTCAAAAATGACTGATGGAAGATGGTGAGCTTACAGTTATGCATGACATGATGGTCCAAAATGCTGAAAGCACGGAAGCTTCTCATATGACGGATGGGAGATGGTTATGTTACAATCTTCAATATGCATGCTATCCTAGTTAGCTTCACAAGTTTAGATTTTTCCTTAAACAACAGCATTAATTATAAATCAAACATTTCTGTCAACATCACATACTAAAAGCTGCAATAAATGACGCCCAGGTCTAACGAGTACAATCTACGGATAAGTAATCAATGTCCCTTTGCAGCTGCCTGTGGTGGACTAGCATTTGTTGTATAGAAAAGTTATTTCATTAGCCACATAAAAGTTGAGAAGGATTAATGGGAAATTTAAAAGCCTTTGCATTTAATAAGAACTTCAACATGAGGTGACTAGATTTCATGATCCATGAAAGAGAATGCTAGTTCAAGGGCAAACCTGCGAGTTACATCTTTAGCACCATTTCCAGCGAAAGCAACTACATATTTCAATGGCCTTCTGCAAGCGGCAGCTGCGGCTTCTACTTTATCCTCGCCATCAACAATCTCGCTAGCAGCATCTACATGCACCCACCTCCCCGTTAGATTCTCACCACTGCAATAGACTTCTGCCCAGTACAAAGGAGGGCCTAATTTTCTTGACCAAACAGCACTGGACCTACTGCAGCTAGCCACTGAAGAATCTTCAAATTTTGTATTCCTCATTTTCTTGGCTGGAGGAGTCGAAACTGCTGAACTAGTGGCTACTTCACCAATATTTGAACCGGAATTACTCTTACTCATGCCCACAGCAGAAGCTGAAAGAGCCATTTCCAACTGCAACTCGTACTCTATGTCCCCTTTCCTTTTTGATCCTTCAGCAGACTTAGTGCCACAAACATCCAGGTCAATTTTTTCCGCCTCAGATTGCTTAGTAACATTGTTTCCATCATCTGATCTACAGCTATTAGTTAAATCCTTGAGCAATTTCTTCTTAGGACGCTTGCCTTTATGTGAAGTTTGATGAGCCTCTCTGGGACTCGAGCTATTTGGTAAAGAGGAAAGAGGATGGGAAGTATGAACCAGATTAGGACTCGCCACATTTGCTGCAAAACTGGATATCTTTGTATCTAACCTAGGTCCATCTTGGTTGAAGGACACAGAAACATCAACGTCTGGCTTCAAAGAGGCAACATCCAGAATGGATATAAAACTAAATATAAAAAATAATTAGAGTGATTAATCGGATTCCATAGACATTCAAGCTGAAAGACTTTCAAATCTGAATAATACCAAATTTTTCACTAACAACAATATGGTGCGTCAAAAACAGCCATTATGGTGCATTTCAAGAGTCCAGACATAGAACTTCTGCTATCATCTACATTTAGACAGTGTGCATGCATATCAAATTTCATCTCAAAATGCACCCATGGATTTACTCTCTGAGCTTTGTTTATGCCAAGGAATTATTGGAAGTGACTCTCTAGAATCTAGGTTTAGAAGACTGCCATGGTTTGGGAAAAGAAAACTTAAAGATTCCCGCGGTCTTGAAGGCCATAAATATGATTAAATACTTAAGTCTCTATCCATGACTTACAAATAGACAGTTTCAAAGACACCATTGATGGCCTCAGAATGGCTTCTCGCCTTTGACAAGCTCTTAAATAGACTGGTCCAACCCTGCTATTATGAAAGTTACTTCAAAGACAAGTAGGTCCTCTTACAAAGTACCGTGTCCACCTCTATACTAAGAAAGATGGAAGCATGATATTCAACTCAAGAACAAAAAAAGGCCTAACAATCATGTAACTATAGAAACGCAATTCTCAGGGCATATGATGAAAGAAAAAACAACTCCTCCAAATCTACATACCGGGTTGTTAAATTGAGAGCTCTGAACAATGCCACTGATAATGCAGCAACCTGTATCACAGATTATTAGTATATTCTCTGCAACTCTGGTTTTGAATCAGCAATATTGAAGTGGCTCATCAGTTTTGAAAGGAAAGAGGCCATTAGAGAACTGAAGCAGGAAAATTATCCAGCCTAGAGGTTAAGTTGACTCACATATGTCTTTCAGAGGACCACTAAACAAGTTCTCCCTATCTTTAAGGCAAGAGATGGACTTATGAAGAAACTCAAATGCAAGATACTATAATCCCAAAGACTATCAAGAGACTTTAAAATCTAATGAAAGAGCGCATCACATAAAATCTTAAAAGCCTCAAGGATATTGGGCTGTGACCCCACTCAGGCATTATCACCCCTCTGCTCAAGACATCCACTAAAGTTTGCAAATCATGAAAGGAAAGAAACTCCCCCCCTCTTTTTCTTATTCTTTTGGCATCATTCCATAACCATGAGAAGAGGCTTCTCCAGATGCTTACAGCTCTCCTCAACCTCCCCAAACTCCATGATTCCTCACTCACAAAAAACGTATTTTCACAACATTTAGAAACTTCCATGATTTCAGGCGCAAATCAACAGATGTCAGTAGAAAATTTGGATACCAAAGACCAAGTCAGAAATAAGGAATTGACGCTCGAAATTGAATCATTGATACAGTTACAAAGATAATCCAGAGAAGACCAATCCTACTACTATAAGAAAACAGCCAAAGAGATACTAATATTGTTCCTCATTTGGTCCAGAATTTCAGACTTGAGGTTTAAGGCTTGAAGCATATCAGAATAATGAGAAGATGTTTATGCACTCCTAGTAAACCAAATGGCATTATATTCTCCTTTCTTGGAGCATCACAATGTCTTTGATCTGCTGCAAATTCTTAAAGATGGAAATTTCTGATTTTTAACTACTATCTGAAGAAATATGTCTATGGAGATTCTCCAAGGCAGCAGAATATCAACCATCAAAGAAAGTTCCTCCATATAGAGGTCAACCTCTTGGACCTCATAATCTAAACCAACATGCTACCGCTCCAATATCTTCAAATGAGCACAAAGGAAGTAATTGTTATGCTCACATACGTCCACAATAAGGACAGCCATCTATTTTTGCAATTCCATTACATAAATTTCACAGCATATGATGCATTTGCACTTAACAACAAAGAGAAAGATCAATAGAGGGCAAACAAGACCAAATAAATTCAACTACTTTCTAAGCAAAAGTTACGTCAATTCAAGATGTAAAGTTTCATATACAAGTTTGCACTGTACAAAAATTAGAGCTTTGTACAAAGCATAAAAGCAAGAGTAAAGGGTAAGGCAAAAAACCTCTTCAGCAGTTCCCTCGTGAGTTTCAAGAGCAGAGGCAAGATTTGACATAAAAGATCCTCTATCGATGCTTTGGTTTCGTATATGGAAGTTACTGTGGAACTTAACAAAAAAGTGGATCCTTGTTAACAAAATTAAGAACTATATCTGAACTTTGAAGGTATACAAAATAAGAGCTGATTAACGAAAAAAATAATTTAGAATAGTAGACAGTACCCATTTTACAAGGGAACCCAACACATCAGTGGTAAGTTTTGGAACCTCCGTTAACTTTGATAAGCTTTGTGGTAAAAGTGAAAGCAGGGAAGCCTGTAATTATGGAAAACGCCTACTTAGACGATTTGTATGCGATTATCTCATATATCAAAGAAGAAACATGCAAGGTAAAGGACATGCAACTCCCAGATGCTCCGACGTCTTTCTTTTCGTCCACATAAGCATTCTAATCGTTTGATCTCGGAGAAACCTCTGAATAAATAATACGTTATAGTACAACACATTAGCATAATCGTTTTTATTGAAATAGATATTTCTTTCTCCATCTTATGTTCTTTTATGTCAATCATATAGAAGAATATTGAAGAAAAAAATCTGGGTGAAAATCATTTGCTTATTGCAAACATTTTCTATTGGACATCATAACAAGGCTTTTTCCTGAAACTAGGCCCCTTCCAAAGTAACTAAACATTGATCAAATCACGCTGTAAATACTTGTTGATTAAATCCATCAATTCCATCCAATCAACCAAAATTCACGCAAAATTTTGACAAAGCATTGAACAAGTCTAGACTTCAACACATATCAAGCTTGTGCGAGCCTTATTCAAAACAACTTAGCATACTAACATTAACTCCCAATATAACTGACCCCCAAACTCTCCAACGTGTGGCTAATAGTTAGGGTTAAGGAAAAAAAACATGCACATAAAGAAGTAACAGTGAATAGCTCGTCTTTTCAGTAAAAGCAAATGCATTTCCACACTGTAAACCTTATGCCAAAAACAGAACAAGTGCCTTAAGAATGGGATCAAACTGGCTGGTCCATCCGAAATAAATAGATTTGTTGTTCACATTGATGAATAGGCTGTAAATGGCTTCGAGACAACCTGAACCAAACAGCCAGAAAGATTGAACCCCAGGCAAGGTTGAAACACCAGTTCAGAGCAGACCGAACGGCCAGTGGTTTCATAGAAAATGTTGTTCTTCCCGTGTTCGAAACCAAGACAAAGCTACACATTTGATATCAAAAGTGCCACTTGTGGGTGGAATAACTAGTTCTGCTATTCTCAAACATGTTTGAACAAGAACCAAACCGAAACCAAGCACTCAGGGATAATGGTTAATCAAATTCGATTAAGCAATTCAACCACCGATCAAGCCAGGTTTGACCTTGGCCCTTCTACAGCTCTGTAACTGGTTCAGTTTCTCAAACACCGAAAAGAATAAGGTAAAAACGTAATATCATTTTCCCACAATCAATATGTTTCACACTATGATCACCTGAATCAAAGGGTCATCGCAAGCACGATCAACTAACCTACCACGAGCTAGCAGACACAATAAATGAACCTTGTGCACAAGCTCAGCTAACTCCTGGAAGCAAAAAAAAAAAATCCAAATTCAGTACAACATGCCAAGGAAATAATCATGAAGGAAAAAAAACGACGATATCAACAAATCTCAACACATCTAGCACTATCATTTTTACCTTGTCCTCCGCAGAAGCCCTTCGAGAAGGTTTCTTCTGAGCAGGTGAAGTCAAATCTGTAAATTCCACAGTCACATCCCTCCCAAGTTCATGCGAGTATGCAACTCCAGATTCTGAAACTGGAATAGAACCATCTTCCCAATCCATCTCATTTACATCAAAATGGCCATTTCCCTCTACACTAACTTCTCCACATGTCATGTTTCCTTCCTCCTCCTTACCGGCACCTTCCTTGGGAACCAAATCTTGAAAAGATGCTTCACCACTTTCTCCCGACAAATCCTTTGCCTGAGAAATAAATACACCCAGAGATTGTTACATGTTCATGTTATTCTTAGACCAGACTTATTTGGGAAGACAAGATCAAGCACTTAAAGGAGAACTACGCTTAAAAAATGAAACAACTTCACGTCAAGTGACAACTACTCATGAGCGAAGCTTGATAGCCTTCTCTCGACAGATTAATTCTGTCAGGAAAAGCAAATACCCAAACTCCATTCGACACACCAAGATTAAAAATATGCATCAAAACTCAAAGCTACGAACATCAACAGTAATGGGTTTTGTAACTATATGCAAATTCCATTACAAGATGTGCTTTCCGTATAAAAGTTTATGCTTTAAAAGCATCACCATTCCCATACAAGAAGTGGAAACATAAGAAGCCAAACGAACCATTATATTTTGTTCTTGCCGCCCTCTCTTCTTCAAAAGATTGCGCGATCCGACGCGCTCGAGCAGCCGCCCCACCGCCTCCCTCGATATCGAAGCAAGAGACCCTGCAAAGCCACGTACCAGAAGGCACTTACCCACCCATTTTTAACCCAGAAACCAAGATATACAACTACCAAGATGGCTTCTTCATGAATCAAATCGAATCAAAACATCAAGAAAACAAAGACCCGAGCGAGCTTTTCCACAACAGACCTTCTTCTCCACATTTCGACTGGTTAACTGGAACTCTGATGTTCTCCAAGGCTTCCCCACCTATGCAAGCGAAACAAGAGGGGTTCTTGAACCCATGAGAATCCTTGGATCAGAGAGTACAAAGGCATCGAAAGGATACTACCTTGTGGCGCTTCTCCATGGCGTTTGGATTGGTTTCTTGTTCGCATGATCTCCTCCAATGATGGAAACTTCTATGAGCAGAGCGAATGGCTCTCTTTGGTGGGAAATATAACCTAGACGGGTACAATTGAGATGTTAATGGAGCTCCGAAACCCGAAAACCTGCTACCCGACTCGTTTCCGAGTTCCGACTATCCGAAGTCTTATCGGATGCTCTCGAGTTCCGACTATCCGAAGTCTTATCGGATGCTCTCGAAAACCTTACCGAACTCGGACTCTGATCAAAATTAGATCCGACCCGCATTATTGAAGCACATTTAATACGCTTCGAGGTCTTTCCAGTTTCTGGGTCTTCCCAGTTTTCTTGTTAGGAATTCCAACCAGATCTTCTTCCTTTATTTGATTTTGATCAGATGTATGAGGGCACCTCTTAGAATTTTTGGGTCCAATCCTTTCATCCCATCTCTTACAGCTCATGATATTTCTAGCTGATGAGTGTGGTAAGATTTTTTTTTTCTGCTTCAATTCTATGCTTATTTGCATGAATTCAAGGTATTCCATGCTCTTTGCTGCACTGGCTTACTTTTTTCTTATATTGTTCTCTTTAATTAGTTTCTTTGATCAGTTTGCCATGTTTGGTAGGCTAGAAATTTAGAGGAAAACCATTAGAATCCACTTTCAAATAAAGAATGAAAGTTCGTATTTTTCTGCCTGAAACCCATCTAAATGGAGACGCATTCAAAGTTTTAAGTTCTTCTTTCCTGCCAATAAACATATCCATCATTGGCTGACCAACTTTTAGTGCCATTTGTGTAGCGATGGATTGTCTGATGTTCCTGTATGCAATTTTTGATTCTTTGTATTGTGACACCTTGAATTTAAGTTGAATCGAACATCAAATATACCAATAAAATGATAGCATCTGAGGAACTTGAATGCTTGTTCAAGAAATTAGACACTAATGGTAATAGATGCAAACCGTCCTACAAACCATAGTGTTTTTGTTTTTTATTTTCTTGTATTTGGCAGATAACTACAGGAGAAATTTTAGATTTTCTCTCACGAAACCTCTCAATATTGATGAAAAACTGAATTCGGGCAAACCACAATACGAAGGCTGTTTTAGTTCAAAGTTCAGAATGGCAAGAGCTATCTCTTGACTTATCTTTCGTCTTACAAAAACTGCTCAAGAAGCCAGCTTTTGATTTCATCAAAGAAGTGACTCAAATCATAAGTAGTAAACATTGATCTTAAGATCTAAATCGTGAGATTGAATAGTATATTGATGATAGATGTGACGAATTCTGAAACCGAGGGCGTATTAGTTTCTGGGTTTATCAACTTTGGCTTGAAGAGAAGCATTTCCAACTTAGCCAGCAATATGGAAGACCTTAGCAAATTTTTAGTCTTCGATCTTGATGGTGATGTTTGATACAAATCAATAACCTGAGCAACTTCAGCTTGCAGGTGATTACTATATCCCATTTTCGGAATGAAGCTTCCTTGAAAAGCTTTGAAGAGTTCAACAAAATAATGGTAAGCAAGACTATGAACTTCGTATATGGTTTTAAAAAATGATTGCGTAGACTATGACCATGTCTATGGAAATGGAGTCATTGTCAGATTCTAAATGATTGTAGTGTTGTGCTTTTCGTTTTTGTTTTTTTTTGGTACTTGCAATTGTGCCTGAAAGATGTCATCTTTATCAACTAAGGTAAGTTCTTGAGAACTGATGGATAAGCAAATTTTAGGATGTGTAAAAAGATTTTGCACATTAATTGCATAAAATTTTGATCCCTCTTTTATTTTTAAGATCCTAAGCATACCTTCCTCTATAATTCCTTAGGCATCTTGTAAATGGAAAAACAGCAAGTGTGAAAGTCTTACCATGATAATCAGAAAGCCCCTGTAAATGTCAACCATGTTAATCTCATGGGATCTGAAAAAATTATAACCATGTAAAAGTCTAACCATGATAATCAAAAGAGCTTTGTGCCACAACTAGAGGGGCGTGCTGTATCAGCATACTTCATTCCAACGAGCATGTATCGTGCCAACTAGAGATTTGCATGAAACATGCCACCGGCATAACAATCCTTGTTACTTAGGAGACTTCATTTGGGGATAGAGTCAATTAGAATATGAGATGTGGTTACCAGAATCATAAAACTGTCTTCTTTCCTCGTTTCTTAGCTTGGTTTTGAGTAAGAGGCAAAAGTCGTCCTGATTTTCAAGTAACATACTCTTCTGAATGCAGTTTTCCGGACTTTATAATTCAATGCTTGAGTGCTCCAATCTTGTTTGATGAGTTCACATGTATTGCCCAGTGGAAGAACTTGAGTTTACTTTTCTCCAATAACAAAAGCCATGTCATCAGTTTAAATGGCAGCAAGGACTACCATTTCTATCCCTGCTTGGCACTGATACTTGGCAAGGACCTCGTACTTGTGACACAAACTCTTCTGAGCTAACACATATACTGGCATGAGGTTTGTGCAATGCATGTGTGCCAATCCGTGCTGACGGTGCCTACCGACACGGAAATCACAAGCAACAATAGCTCAATATACCTGTTAAGTTTTCTTGGAAGGATTTTACTGAAGCACCCCTCTTCTTGCTAATGATTAGTAAATGAACTTTGCATGTTAGAAAGTCAACTACATATAAAGACATACACATTTAAAATGCGTCATACTGAAATTTTAAACAATCTCAAAAAATTATACCAGAGAATCTTGGGCCCCAAAATGAGGGATGAGTGGATGACTAAGTTGGTTGGTGGCTGTGCTTCATTATTGTCACTGACTTCCACCTGTTTGACCAAGTATATGCTATACAGCACTAGCAAATGAGTTACAGATGAAATATAGAATATCCGTACTTTGATTCATATTTTCACTATCAGACAGAGTCTTTAGAAATAAAATAGGACAATGACTTCAAGAGATACTGACCCCAAGTATAATTGTATCAGATATCCAGAAAGTACCAAGAGCAATGGCTGTTTGCTTTGAACAGACAATTAAGTAATAGAACTTTGAATGCAATATATGTATATTATAGGTTGCAATAATTAGATTCTTCACAAAGATCTTAAGGCCAGCTTCAAGTGATTATTTAGCCAACAGAGTAGCTGCTCCATGTCTGGAGATAGTTACCACATTCCATACATTGACTATATATTGATCCAAGTCAATTAGAAAAACCTCAAAAAAATTATAGAGAGAAAGAGAGGGCAAAAGGATTAGTTGCATCATGGATCTTCTGCTGAAGATGAAAGGGAGACTCCAACCTCTTCATTCTTCTCTATTTCTCTCTTCTTTTGATTCCTTCCTAAAATACTTCTCAGTTCCATAGTGCAGCAGCATCACAAGAAAAGTCTTCTTCTTGGAAGGTTCATCATAGTTTCAGATATGGGGTTCTCCAGATCCTCTTCTGAGCTCCAGGAACAGCAGCAAACAAAGCCATCATCCAGAGTTGTGTTTGTGGATGACGATCTGAAGCATATGTTCAGTAATCTTGATACTGATGGCGATGGAAAAGTATCACCGGAAGAGCTAAGGCTTGCCATGCAACGGCTCGGCCAGCCTCCGGCATCAGACCAAGAGCTGATGATGATGGTGAATGAGATCGACACCAATGGTGATGGCCTCATCGATCTCGTGGAGTTTCTCGAATTCTGCATGATCAACGATGAGTCCACCGTCCACGAAGATTTAGCCCAGGCCTTCTCGTTCTTTGATCTTGATGGAAATGGAGAGATCACGCCGGAAGAGCTGTTGAAAGCACTGGAAAAATTCGGGAAGCAGGCATCGGCCGAAGACTGTAAGAGAATGATCGATAAGTTTGATCGCAACGCTGATGGGCTCCTCAGCTTTGAGGAGTTTATGGAGATGATGATGGTAGGATAATCTGTGCAGAAAGTAAAATCTGCACCTCTATTAAATTTATTTAATTACAAGAACACGAGGTTATGATTGTGATTCATTTGCTTTTCATACATAATCTTGTAGATAGGCAAATCTTAGGCGATTGATTGTGATTGTAATGATGACTTCCTGTCATTCTCTGTTCTTGGTTTGATGTTTTTTCCTGAGATAATTCATATCTAAGAGATTTAAAGGATCCTGTTAATTGTCTACTTTGACTACTTTCTGACTGAAGAACTTGAAGAGATTATTCTTCAGCTTTAATTCTCTGTGTACTCTCAAAAACACTAACGTCCTTTGCTCTCGTTGACTAGATACTTCATAGAATTTTTCTGCCATTATAGATCTTGTCTTGTTAAGTTTGTACTTTGCCCATTAGTTAAGAAACAAAGTTACCCATTCTTCTTACTCGAGTTTGATACATCTCTCTATTTCCAGATTTCTTGGTGTTCTTCTTCTTATTTACTGCATTCTGCCCAGAGTTTTCTGCCATGATCGATCTTGTGTCATACATTTTCTCATTTTGCAACTTATTCAGAAACTAGTTATCCATCTTTACTCAAGTTTAGATGTATCTCCACTTCCAGCTAGCTTTCTTGGTGATCTCTGAACAATACTATGTTCTTTCCTCTTATTGTCTAGATGTTGCCTAGAATTTCTCTGCCATGATGGATCTCGCATATGTATTTCATTCACACATGGTTTTTAGACCAGAACTGAAAGGGATTCTTGTCCAGATTTTTGGTGTTCCCTGAAAAATACTCTGTTCTTTCTTCTTATTGGCTAGATTTTGCTTGGATTTTCTCTGCAATGATAGATCTTTATTCTAAATTTTCTCACTTAATATGCAAGTGATTCAGAAACCAGGTATCCAATTTTATTCGAGTTTAATATATTTGTGTTTAGATATTTCATATATGTTTCCATACAAACCTTTTGCTTCATTTCTATTTGCTTGGTTATTTTTATTATATTTTTAAAAATATTGAGCCTTTGACCTCACTTGACAGATGCCCTTACAACCACAACAGCTCCATACAAACTTTTTGTAAACCCTGCAGCACTCTTCACTTTAGCATTTCTATATTTAGATGTATCGACATCTTATCCAACTATTGTTGAGGTTCAGTATTTAGATGTAGGGAGGAGGTTTTAGGCATTTGGTGGCTCATCTTGTCAAAAAAAAAAAAATCTAACTACTGAGCTTGAAAGAAGACCAATATCTTGGACTAGATTTTAATGGAGTTAATATGCCTACCAACTTGTATGTTTTGGGTCACTACTAACATCTTTTAAAATGGAGTTGCAAGTTGCAAAGATTCTCAACTTCAGTACTTAAAAACTAGAATCAGAACTTAGAAACTCAAATATTATATATATATATATATTAGTGGAAACCCGTGTCCCTGACACCGTTCTCTCTCTTCTAGCTCCCTTCCTGACCCTTTCCTATTAATACTAATATATGATGTGATGCTACACACTTCCTAAAATTTTCATCTACTTTCTCCACCTGAAGTTCAAGTATGAGGATGCCAAATTTACCATATTTTTTATGCCCTCAAAATAATTGATTTATGCTTCTTCTTTTTCCGTCCGATAAAATTTCATAGGAATTCATCATTTTCAGAACTATATAAATGTCGAAAATTTTGAACAGAAAAATATTACTGAGAACGTCATGAAATTAAATTGGATGAATGGGGACAAAACTGTAATCATTTGGGCTTAATATTATATGGGTAGAACATGCTAAGTCTTGAGTTTGAATCGATTGATAGACGTATAAGCAATTTAAGATCAGATCCATTTGTTTGTTTTATCAAGTTACATATTAATAGTTTTTGGGGGGAAGGAAACATGACATGTGACCAAACAAAAACAAAAGAAAAAATTGAATAGGTCCAAGTTTTCATGAGTTTTTTGACTAGATTTTGCTCATCTAGTAATCTTGGCGTGTAAATAGTCTTGGAAGACGTGTATCGGCACATAGGATTGGGTGGTTGGGAATGGTGTTAGAATACATAAGAAGTATGTGGTCTGACATTTCTTTGATTTCTCATCATCAACTGCTCGACATCTATCAAAATGAGAAGGAAAAAAAAAAAACTAAGTTAAACTTACATGACAAATTGCTTGGAACTATAGCTTTTCAAGAACAAGTATGCATGCATCGAAAACTTTTTGTATGTGGTTTAAGTTGCATTTGGTAGCTGGTATCATGTTGTATTTATTGGATCGTATTAAGATGTATCAGCAGTGGAGTTGGTGGTGGAATCTGACTCAAAAACGGCAGTTGACATGTTGCAGAGCAGGATGCTTTGGACTCATCAGGTTGAGTCAGTTTTGAAGGATATTTGGGAGGTGGGGATGCACTTCCAGGTTCTTGTTTTTACTCATATCCTCAGAGATCAAAATTGTATAGCAGATGGGATAGCACGGTGGTGCCGTCGAGCTCAAGTGCCTCTTTATTGGGCCTTGGCGAATGGCATTACATCAATAGACAGGTTCTTGTAATTCCTATTAGCCAATAGGCTCATCTAATCAAACAAAAAAAGAGATGCATCAGCAGCTTTCTTGCATCCAACCTGTGACATTTCGTTAGCAGTTTAAGATGCATTTGGTAGCCAGTATCAGGTTGTACTGGATCATATTAAGATGCAAAATGCATTAGCAGCTTTTCAGTATCTTTTTTGGATCGAGGATAGATAAGTTTGTATAGTGGATTAAGGATATGATAAGTTTATATAATGGATAAAATAAAAATTATACAAGCATAAAAAATAATCATGTAAGATTGTAAATAAAGTGTTTAGATACATAAATAAGATTTATGTATATGTCTTGTCCGGACGCTCCAGTAGGACGTCTCTGATCAGCCTCGGGAGTTGCAGCTTCGGCTTACTTTATCAAAAAATAAAAAATAAAAAACTCAATTTGCGTGCGGTGGTTCTGGCCATTTTTTGGAAACAAAAGGCTGTTTGGGTAGGGCCAGATTTGTCAAATCAAAAGTTCGCGAGTCTCATCTCGCTATGCCATCTAGTCTAAAAGGCCACCCAAACCCACCTATCTCGAGCGGCCACGTCAGTAAAAGCCAGCCCTGATTGGTGGGTTCTGGTCGTCCGCTGGGCCGGGCTTGGCAGCGGATTTCCAGCCCAAAAATTTCCCACATCCGGTCTCATCTCGTACGCGTGACCACCATAAAATGTGGCATAAAATAGCCATTAAATTAAAGGATTAATTACAAATATGTCCATAAAAACTTAGGGATTTACATAATTACCTCTAAATTTCCAAAATTCACGAGGTTATCTCTAAAAAAATATATTATATTCACATGGTTATTCCTCGTGTTACTTTTTCTTTGAATATATTTGGATTTCCCGCGTCAGTTTGGGGCTAACGATGATGAGTTGAATGACTTTTATACCCTCACATCTACGTTGGGTTTTAAACTTAAATAAAAATCTCCGATAGTCATCACCTTCTTCTCTATATTTAAACCAAAAAAAACCTAAAATATTAGGGGAAAATACAAAAAAAAACTGTCCCAAATCTCTAGAGAAACCCAATCCGATCCTCATATCTCTGATCTCGATCTACAGTCTACAACTATTCTAGTCCGGTTGATGATAAGTGGCATTTGACTTAGATATACAAACTTGGGTATTTTACATCTAATATAGCTCACTGTATATAAGATATTTTGCATGTTTAGGTTAGGGTTTGACCATGATCAGATCATTTTTATAAATGGAAAATAACATAAAGGTAAATATGTTATTTGTTTATGTTTTCCAAGTAATCTTATAAATGTTGGGAATTCAGGGGTAATTATGTAAATTCAAAGGTTTTCAAGGATATATATGTAATTTCCTTTAAATTAAACGACGCAAACATGGGAAATTTTATATGCATCACGGTTTTTGTTATGTGTACCACGCCAAATATATTTTCATATACCCTTATAATAAAATCTCTCCATAGTACCCTTGTTTAATAAACCAACCAACTTAGAACGCTTATAATGTGGGCATGCACCGATATTTTTGTGCGCATGTACAGATATTGTTGGGCATATGTTCCATTGCCTTTGTGTGATCCGCATCCCTCCAAGAAATAGTCCATCGAAACTGTTATTTTAGTCCTTTTCTTCACATGACAAGGGGTACAGGCGGAGGGCATCGGCATATAAGTGTTTCCATCATATATTTTTCACGTACATCATATTACTTATAACGTGCGAATGTACCCTTTTTTGTGTGCATATTCATTTGTTTCTTTGCGATCCACGTATCCTAGGAAAAGAAGGGTTCGAAACTGCTATCAACCCAAAATTGGTAGACGACTATCGCTACATATGCATTACTATCGGTAGTTAATAATTGAGCAATACGAACCCTGCCGATACATAGCCACCAATGCCATGACTCATTCTTCGAAGATGTGCGGTACATAAGTAGTAAAATGCAAAGTATCGGTAGTTGACAACCGATATCCACGAATACGTATCGGTAATGAATTCTCGAACAGTACGAAGCCTGCCGGTTATATCCCACCGATTCCATGGCTCATGCTTTCATGATAACAAATGCTACCTTATGACCGATTCCTGGACCTAAACAATCGGTGATCAACTACTGATTATTACATATAACGGTCGGTTATATGCTACCGAGGAGAGGGAGAGGGTTTAGCGAGATGTTTCTTAATAAAAAGATAATAATGGGATATATCCAAAATCGTACGTTGTGCATTTAGCATTCGATGGTGTTTTAAAAGTCACATCCTATGTCCTTAATAAATCGGGTGCACGTAACAAAACCAGCTGTGCATATATACAGCGACCGTGCAAACATTCGAAAGCTACGCCAAAGGCAAAGCTCAGCCGAAGTTACCAAAATTAGGACGCCTCGTCCAATAACAGTCGGCCACGTCATCAACAGAGACAAGTTGGACAGTTACAGTTGGGCCTGACCCAGCCACATGGGGGCCTTTATGATAGTTACAGAGGCCCATCTGTCACGCCACCGGGCCACCGCCGTGTTATTAATGGGGGATTTTTGCATATATCCTCCGAAGCATGCTCAATTGCATATATACATACTTTTGCAAAATTAGAATATATCATCCTTATATGACAGCATGAGTATGATTATAAGTGAAATTTTTGATATCCTACATGGCGGGAGAATATCCTAAATGAAACCTATGTGGCATGATAATCTTAAGTTGAGGAGGTTTAGTGAGAGAAAGTTATTGAATGGTTATTGAAGTTGGGTTGGTAGTTACCCTACCAAGTGGTAGGCGACAACACTAATATATATAATTATTTTAATTTTACGATAAACACGCTTAAAATTTTTTGAATGAAACTATATAAATAATTGTTAAAAGTAATCATGCATGTAAAATTACTGAAATATCATACATTTTAAGATTAATTTAACAACATTACTCTTAATAACTACTTGCATATACACCCAAAAAAGGGAATTTTGGAAGGTATATCGACAACTTATTATTTTTAAAGGCTATATGTGCAATTGAGTATTTTGGGAGGGTATATATGCAAAACGCTCTTATTAATGCCACCTCTATATGGATAATAGAGGCGGTGAGGTTCTCTGACTCCGCCGGTCATCTTAGGAGACTCCTCACTCGCTCAGGACTCCATTAAAGCCACCATAGAGGAAGGGACACAGCAAGCGTCAGAGAGAGAGAGGGAGGGAGAGAGAGTGAGAGAGCGAGAGAGAGAGAGAGAGAGAGGGAGCAATGGAGCAGCCAAGAGCGGCGCTTGGATGGGCGGCGAGGGATGTCTCCGGGACTCTCTCCCCCTTCAGCTTCTCCAGAAGGTATCGCCTTGCAAACCATCCATCCATCTCTCTTGCATTTGGTTTAATTTTTCACTTCTTTTAGTCTTGATAGGGTTTAGAAGTTGGGTGCTGTTGATGTCATGGAGTTCCAAGTATACAAGAGTAGAGAGAAGGGTTTCTTTTCATTTAGAGATCACAAAGTTGGATGTCTTTAACTATGCTTTGCATAATGTGGTTGGAATTGCGTTCTTGTGTTCTTGTTCTTGAAGTTTTCATAGTAGAACAGAGACTAAATCCCCTCAAATTTGTCATGAAAGATTTGGGATTGATATAGCGTTTGTAGTTCTCTTCTTTCCGGTTGATCCATATTGAGGGTAATGATCTCAAACTTTTTACGTTATTTAAAATCCTTTCTAATCTTAACCTGTTCTCTCTGATCTGTTTTTATGTTGTATTTGGGAAGATTTGAGGAGATCATTATCCACTCTTTATCCATATCACCCTGAGTTATCGACATGTTAGATATAAATTTGTAACATCTCTTATATTGGCTAATTAAAGATCATTGTGTTTGCATATGGCACTTGTTTCATTTCCATTTTTGATGTTTCTGTGTAGCAAAAACCTAAATAAGTTTTTCAGTTATATATTGTTCACAAGGGTAATGCTTCAGGGTTATGGCTTGGTCTTGAGAGAGGTTAATTAAGTTTGTTTCCACTTTGCATATGGTATACAAGAGATATAAATCATAGAGACCTAAAAGTTCAAGGGATCAGAAAAGATTGCAATCTAAGAAGATGAACAGAGTTTGATGAGTGGCAATTTATAGTGATCAGCTATGTTGTCCTTAATCATTGGTTTGAGCATATTGTAGTAATTACTTCCTTCATAAAACATCTAGGATGCTATCCTTTTTTTATGGCCATTGGCGGCGTTAATTAAGAAACTGTAATTACCTTTAATTCGAATTTCTTGGTAGAAAGCAGCTAAGAATTTCTCTTTTTCTTCGCTCTTTTGGTTGGACGTCGTTCTGTTCTGTAGGCTTAATGGAGATGATGATGTTACCGTGAAGATACTGTACTGTGGTATATGCCATACTGATCTTAGTGTGATCAAGAATGAATGGGGGACTGCTAGGTACCCTGTTGTTCCCGGGTACGTATATTCTGACAAAATCTCCTTACATACATACAGTAGAATTTTTCATTGCAATGGAGTAGTCTTCAGTCTTTACTGCAGCTATATTTGGAACCACTCAGTGATGGCAGTGAAATGATGCTGTCCATTAATTGTTTCTTTACAGGCATGAAATTGTGGGCATTGTGACTGAAGTTGGTCCAAAAGTTCAGAAGTTCAAAGCTGGTGACAAGGTTGGTATTGGATTTATCATCAGCTCCTGCACTGCTTGTGAAAGTTGCAAACAGGACTTTGAGAACTACTGCCCCAAAATTGTATCCACCTCCAATGGTGTCTACCATGATGGCACGACAACTCACGGAGGATTCTCCGATACCATAGTTGCCGGCGAACGTTTCGTGGTTCACCTTCCTGATAACTTGCCCCTGGATAAATCTGCGCCATTGCTATGTGCTGGTATCACTGTGTACAGCCCGATGAAGTACTACGGACTCAACAAGCCAGGGAAGCACTTGGGTGTTGTCGGTCTCGGTGGCTTAGGCCATGTCGCCGTGAAGTTTGGCAAGGCTTTCGGCATGAAAGTTACTGTGATCAGCACGTCGACTAACAAGGAAAAGGAAGCACTTGAGAATCTGGGCGCAGACTCATTCCTTGTCAGCCGAAACCAAGAGCAAATGATGGTGAATTCATTGTCTATAAAACAAGAAACTGCCAAGATCCTACACATGCTTCACCTTCACATTGCTCAAAATTTTACATTTGTTCACAGGCTGCCATGGGAACCATGGATGGTATCATCGACACGGTCTCTACGGCACATCCAATTGTGCCATTGAACCTTCTACTGAAGACACATGGAAAGCTGATCATGCTCGGTGTAGACATTAAGCCATTGGAGATACCATCTGCTTATCTAATCATGGGTAATTTTCAGGCACTATTTCTGATACCATACTGTGTAATTGGATTCATCCACTTAGTTCTAATCCTTCAATGATTGGCAGGAGGGAAGATGATAGCAGGAAGCTCCACTGGAGGACTCAAAGATACACAAGAAATGCTGGAGTTTGCAGCTAAGCACAACATTACTACTGAAGTGGAGGTGATTCAAATGGATTACGTGAACACAGCCATGGAGAGGCTTGAAAAGGGTGATGTCCGCTATCGCTTTGTGATTGATGTGGGGAACAGTCTGAAGGTTAATGGTGCTTAGGCAGTTAAATTTGTGGGAACTCAGAGTGATATATAGCTAATTGGTAGTTGAAGACTTGAAGTTTGCTCGTTTCAGACAATTTATGCAAATAAAGGCTATATTTCTTGCCTTTTTTTTCGATCTTTTGTGATCTCTCGTTGGAGTATGTTAGTGTTTGTAATATTTCTTGGATATGCATTGAGTGGATTTTAGCATCTACTTGGATTGGCAAACTCACCACGATATATAGATCTCTCCTTGTGAACTTGTAGTAAATGCAAGATGTTTTGAGTTCTTTCGGGCTAGAAGGGCCTGGCTTGAAACTCTACCCGATCCGATTAAAAAATTTCAGATTAGGCTTAAACCAATTCATGACGGTTTGGGCATTTGACCACCTCAACCAAGTCCAGCCCGACTTACAGGTCATTTTTCGGTTGCGATGAGCATGCCTTATGACCTAAGTTAATACCTAAATTCATGGTCGGCTTTAAGGAGTCTAGTCTTAAAATGATACTAATTAAGTTAAATCAAGCTTGAAATCCATCATTATTTAAGTTTGATTTGTTAAATTTGAATTTAGACAGATTTGTTTATCATCTGTTCCACCATCAAACCAGTAACTTACGTCCAAAATATGATTTATATAAAAATGAAATTAAAAAAATAAATATAACATACTAATAAGAGTTATCAAAGTTTAATGAGCCGAGCTTGATCGAGTCTACTGTTGTTCAAGCTCGGCTTGATATTAATTTGGAGTGATCAAGCTTGCTGTTCATTTACATTCGAGTCGAGCTTGATCGAGCCTATATTCGAGCCGACCTTCAGCCACTCAATCATTTTGACAGCCCTACCTGATATCACTAATGTATCGATTTATTATCTAGTCTGCATGAAATCTTTATTTATATAGGTTTCTTATCAAGATTTTGATCATACTTTATTCCATCTGTCATAGATTTCAGTTACATATGAGCATTATATCATTCACGATAATAATGAAATCTATCATTACCTTGCCCTCGACCACGGCCTTGTTCGCGTCCATGGCCACGTCTATGACCGTGTCCATGATAGGCACTAGCATTTGCTTCCGGAAACGGAGCAGAACCACAGAAACGAGACTCGTGATTTTTCAACTGGATTTAGTTCTATTTCTTAGCTCTAAGTAAGACATCAATCAGTTCAGAATATTTCTTATAATCACGTTGTCTTTAATGTTGTTGTAAAATCAAGTTTGAGGCATGAAAGGTGGAGAAGGTCTTCTCAAATTTATCTTGGTCGGATACGGGTTGGCCACATAGTTCTAATTGGGATGTGATTTTGTATAGGCCTGAATTGTATTCACTAACAGTTTAAAATCTTGAAAGCATAGGTGCATTCAGTTGTACTAAGCAGTGGGGAGGTTCTACCGAAATTTTCTGAAAGAAATCCTAAATATTCGTGTCGTAGGCACGGGACACGGGTTTCAGATTGAAGAGACAATATTCGTATTGGTGGTGATTATATACTTGTAATTCCATGTATACTTACAATTCCATGTATACTTGTTTCTCATTCAATGCGGTTTAAATATGTACTTGTTTCAGATTGAAGAGACAATATTGTACATGAGCTTCTTTTTTTTTGTACATGGGTGCTATAATTTTGATTAACATCATCTTACGTATTCAGAACTTAAATGTCCCGTCAATAAAATTGATTACCATCATCGAATGAAAAAATAGCTTGGCCAATAAATTTCCTTCTCCAACATCAAATATTATTACAAAAAAAAAACAAAGAAATCCCGAAGTGATTATATTTTCATCAACATAGATATCCAAATATCACAATTATATCATATTATTAATGTCATAAAAAATTTAATAAATATCAAAATCGGAATATATGGTGGTATTCTCACCACTAGCATTCAGGGGTGACCATATCCCCCATTCCATCGCAAAACAAACACAAAAACTGAAAAACTCACTGGACTCTGTTTCCATTCCGATACCAAGCAAACAACAAAAATGACATTCCATTCTATTCTATCACCACCAAACAAACAGCAAAAGTGACATTCCATTTCATTCTACTGGAATCACATTCCATTCCAGCACTCCATTTCAAAACATTTCAGCGAAACAAACACCCCCTTAAGTAGAGAAAATAATAGAAGAGAACATAAGAGAGTAAAAGGATGAGCCATTACATGAGGTATATAGGTTTCATATGTATCTCCAACATCTCCTATGTATTTATTGTAATTTTAACTTTTTGGTCATCCACCATGAGTCACCTTGTAGGTTCTGTTTGGTATGGAGTTGAGGGGATCCCCCTTAACCTTCTTTTTATTTCTATTCCATCTATAATTATTTTACTTTTTTCTATCTCCATTTTTTAACCCATTTTAACTCAAAATAAGCTAACCTTGAAACCTCTTGACCTCGTTAATATGGAATAAGCTAACCCATACCAAACGCTAACTTTAACATCCCAGTACACGAACCATGATAAAGTATTGTCCTTAAACATCGTACCATTCTCTGGACACCTGTCCCAATACACGAACCAAGATAAAGTATTGTCCTTAAACGTCGTACTATTCTCTGGACACCTGTCCCAATACACGAATCATAATAAAGTATTGGGACACGCGTGAAACATCGAGATGCCAACTAACGTCTCCCCTACTCATTCCCTCCACCAAGACCACCACTCACTGACTTACCACACCCGTGGTCCACCCTCCCCATCTCGTTCTCCGCCACTCTCTTCTATCCTCCCATTTCCCCAAACGCCTCTAAGCTCGCCAACAATGGCGTCATCTGAGAAGGTATGGAAATATAGAATTCGATTCTTGGTTCCCCGCTTTGGTTGTGGCTATACTACGTTGTCTACAGTTGCTTAAAATAGAAAAGAATATAGAAAGATTGGTTCTTGGCATGTATGTATAGAGGTATATAGGTGGTCCTTTCCCCTCATTCCAGAGATGGGTCTGGGAGATACCTGCCCAGGATCGAAGGGGTTGTGTGGTCTTGCTGGAACCCCCCATGCAAACAAAGTTTGCCATTCTGTTCTCTGCCGCGGCCATGGAGTCTGGTGTCATTGCCCTGTTGTGGGGTTCTAGCACGTCTGAGGAGTGCAATAGGGGAGTTGGGTGCCTTGGGTTTTTTTCTCTGGTGACGATCTATAACGCGTTTGTGGTGATGTTTATGTTCTTCTTGGGGTTTAGAGTGTGGCGGCTTGAGTGCCGGTTTGAAGAGCTTGATGGGATTCTGGGGCAGTTCAAGAAAGTATCAGCTGATTCAAGAAATGGGCTGTGTTTGGAAGGTGGTATTCGTGCTTGTTGTGTGTCATCTTGGGATAGTTTTTCATGTAAGAATTGTGTTAGAGCTTGTTCGCGGCAATGCAGAAGTAGGAATCTTTTTTGTAGAAATGCAATTAAAGACTTACTGTCGAAAGAATGCAAAGAAGATGAAGAAGAAAGAGGAGAAGATGAAGTAGAAATAGAAGTAGAAGAAGAAGAAGGGCTTGGTCGAAATGAGATGGAGGATGTAATGAAGTTAAGGAATGAGGTTATAAAGGAGAGAGAGCTTCGAGCTGCGGCTGTCATGGACCTTGAGAAAGAAAGGATAGCAGCTTTATCGGCTACTGATGAGGCCATGGCCAAGATTCTATGCCTGCAGAATGAGAAGGGATTGATTGAAAGGGAAGCACGTGAACATCTAGCCATTGTTGAACTAAAACAGTCATATGACCAGGAAGTTATCGAATATCTCAAGTGGATCATATCAAGGTTTGAAATAGAGAGGGAAGGCAAGTCAAAGCTATTTGAGCTCAGTCATGGAGGCAGCAAGGAAACTGAGGATGTAAAACGCATGTAGCTTATTTGACTTCTGAAAATGGATTGAAAAAAAATGTCTCCTTGGATTGCTGTTTGACATTTATGACTGCTCAGTTAGAGCTCAATTAAGTTCTTGTAAGTTGATATCCAAAAGCGACTGGAAGAACCATATGTTGAAGCTTCAACAGCTTTTACTTTTGTTCCTCAGCCATATTGTTGTAATTGGTATAGAAAACATCTTTTCCTCTGTGCTGAGGCTTGTCTATCTTTTGATAACTCTATTCTTTGGTGGAAGGGCATTAGAGAGAGTATTTATAGTATTTTCTAGAGATTCATAGGTTTTTCTTTTAGCTGGATAGTATTGATCAGGATGAATTTGTACCTGACTAAATAACATTTGCTCAGACACGTACCATTTCTATGAATAAATAGCAAATGTCATCATCAAGACAAGCAACACATTACTGACAAGAAATGGGTACATCACCAAAAATTAGAAATATCTTGAATTGTTTCTCCAAGCTAGATAGCCTTGTAGTATCATCATTATGAGTTCATTTTGGCGGTTTGGCATGGAAGTTCTCAGTTTCTTCCTGGTTTTCGCTAGATGAAAGCCAGTTGTAATGCTTCTGTTTTTTGGAGCTAAAGATATTCGAGCTTTTGTTCTACTTTCCTTCTTTCCATGCCTTCTTATCCTTTTAAAGTTTTTCATATCCGGCAAGCTTAGCAACGGACTTAAACTGGTCTTTTACTGTGAGGACCCGTACCTCTAACCCGGTCTGACCGTGTTAGGTCGAGGATTTGGTTTTGTGGTTTGGCTCGGTTGGCCTTGGGATGCGATCGGTTGATCGCGTCGCTGTTTTTTTGACCCTGAGGATAATTTGGTAAAATTGCGCATTGGCGGTCGGTTTCACACCCGCGTAGTACACACACTGCCTTGGATTGATGTATGTGACTTATTAGAACCTTAAGGGCGCTTCTGATCAGAAGATCAGAGTTCGATCGGGAAAGATCTAAATGGACGGCTATGATCGATTCCAGCTTTCTATAAATACCCATATCTTTTCTCTCTCTTCTCTTTCCTTTCTCTTTCTCTCTTCCTCTCTCCCTCGTTGGCTGCCGGTGTGGAGCTCCGGATGTGGCTTTTTGGTGTGGATCCGCGGCGATCGGAGTTGAGGATCTTGTAGATCAACTGCACATCTATACATGTAGGTGTTTCTGGCCAATTCATGTGAATTGGTAACCATAGGATTGTTCAATTGTGTTTTGGTGTAGTTTTGCTTATTGGATTGTTTAGAAATCCTGTATTCTAGTTCCTTGTTAAGTGTTACACGTTGCTATTGTGTCGTTTTCGTATTCTATCGGACGAATTTCGTATTTTTATCGGTTTTTCGACTAGATAGACTCAGATATGATATTTCATGATCTGAGTTTGGATTTTATTCAATAAATGGATACCCCACCATCTAATCTGTCTTCCCTTAAAGTTTGAATGGATTTCATCGCCGTTTGATAGATCAAATCCACATAATTGAGTTTTCATCAGTTTTGTCGGCTATTATGCAATTTGTCTAAGATATGAGGATTTGATCATCTAAAGTTGGATTTCTTAGTACCAATAGATTCCCCACCTCCAATTGCATATCCCCTCCAAGTTTCATTTTAATCTGACGAGTTTTGATGCCGGCATATGAAGGATCGATCATGAAGATCGATCTTTTAGTTGCCACATAGGCTGCCGACTATGAAGGATCGATCTTCACTTCTGTTAACAGAGGGCGTGCATAGAGAAGATCGATCTTCTTGGGAGAGAAGATTGATCTCCTTGAATAGGCCTTACTGTCGTATGAAAGATCGATCTTTTTGGGTAGAAGATCGATCTCTTATGTGCTGGTAAGGAGGTTTTCTGTTTTTAGCTGAACAATCATATTCACGCTCATTTTCTGGTTTCTGTGAGCATGATCTCGTGAAACTTTCAAGATAAAAGTTGTAAATCATCGGGTCTTCTTTCAATATCCACTGATTTCATAATTTTTCAATTTTCCTATGATTTATGATGAATTTTCTATGAGACTGCGAATAGGAATTAAAGAAAGATCGATCGTCTTGGGTAGAAGATCGATCTCTTGTGTCCTGACAAAGTGCTGGTTTAAGGAAGATCGATCTTCGTGGGTATGAAGATTGAGATCTTATATGCTGATTGCTAAAATTGACTCCGATTTCAACGATTTTGGTTTCCTTTCAACCAGAATTTCTCCTATGTCTTCTCCCAATGATTAGTATGATATTTAAATTGGAATTTTGTTGATTTTATCTTCTAATTTTGCGATGATTCGTATAATGGATTGGTTTACCGAGATTTTTCGATTTCAAGCATTTTCATGTTAAGCATGCATTCTAATAGTTTATGTTTGCTTTATTCGCTTTCCTAATCGCTTGTATATATTCTTATAGGTCTTAGACCCATATTTGAGGTCGGACCCTTTAATATCCATTGTGGTTAACCGGGAGAGTGATGACTCCCTGGAATGTGTAGAATAAATGGGCCAAAGGTGTGCCCTACCGCTTTAGTATAGCCCAACTGTTTGCCGGCGTGCGCTGGGGGCGTAGTATAGAATGATTGGTTGCTTAATCTGATTGGGTAACTTGGTTGGTAGAATTATCGTTGTAATTGTAGATCAGTTATCTGCGGAATAACTGTGGAACCTTAGCATGTCGGGTGCCAGAGTGCACTGAAGGCTATTGTATAATGGCGTTGCCGATTGTTGTTAAAGAATTAGGTTGCATTCTTTATTATAATTATTATCTGCTTAACATGTTGAACCTCATTATGATGATGTGGCATATAAAGACATCTAGGTTAGATGCTTGTATAAGTTCATGCACTGTATGCATTAGAGGCATTTCAGGTTAGTCGGGGGATGGGTTGATCGTCAATCCGAGGCTTTCGGGTAGCTCGAATCTAGCTTTAGGACTGAGGATGAGTAGTAAAGTTTAAGGTGTGATTGTATTAAGTTGGAATCTTGTATTCTTGAGAATGGTGTCTAGCTGGCTATGATTATTCTGATTGACGTGTAGAGGTCGTCCAGGATTCCAGTCTCAGTATCTGTGTTAGGGGAAGTTACGTGTCACCCTGTGTCCTACGCCCTGTTGTTTCAGCGCTGGAGCGCTTAGTTGTAGAGAGAGGGACGGATGTTGACAGTGGAGGTCACAGAGCGCGTGCCCTGGGGTAGGCAGTGGACGTGAGTTTCCCCTAGAGATGAGATGGAACCCCGTGACTTTGTAGTTCCCTTTTCTTCTGTGTGTCGTAGAGTAGAACCCTGCTGAGCTTATTGCTCACTCATACCCGGGCTGCGTTTGCATGTGCGGGCGTCAGCTCTTCTTCCGCATTACCAGCTAGACATGCTTTGGTGGCGCAGTGACTTCAGGAGGTGCTCGAGGATCCTGAGGTGTTGGCAGCTTCAACAGTTCCTTTTGTTATAGATTACTTTTGATAGATGTATTAAATGTATAATTTCCCTCTTCGAAGATTAGATGTTTATGAATCTGTATTCGATGAGTAAATTGTATAATTCATATGTTTGTATAAATTCTTTAATCATGTTTACTCTGATGTTAATCTGGAACTGTTATAAATAGTAGTTTATTAGAAATTACTATGCCGCTCCTCTAATAGAATTGTTCAAATTAGCTGTGAAAATTATTATATAAATGCGTCAGAAGATGATTGAATAGGTTTAGGTCCCTCACGTCCCAGCCCGGATGTGCTTTCATCAGCGAAAACCAGGATGGGCATTAGAGAGAGTATTTATAGTATTTTCTAGAGATTCATAGTTTTTCTTTTAGCTGGATAGTATTGATCAGGGTGAATTTGTACCTGACTAAATAACATTTGCTCAGACACGTACCATTTCTATGAATAAATAGCAAATGTCATCATCAAAACAAGCAACACATTACTGACAAGAAATGGGTACATCACCAAAATTTAGAAATATCTTGAATTGTTTCTCCAAGCTAGATAGCCTTGTAGTATCATCATTATGAGTTCATTTTGGCGGTTTGGCATGGGAGTTCTCAGTTTCTTCCTGGTTTTCGCTAGATGAAAGCCAGTTGTAATGCTTCTGTTTTTTAGAGCTAAAGATATTCGAGCTTTTGTTCTACTTTCCTTCTTTCCATGCCTTCTTATCCTTTTAAAGTTTTTCATATCCGGCGAGCTTAGCAACGGACTTAAACTGCTCTTCTACTCTGGCTTTGATGAATCTAGCATCCATTATCTGACCGGTATAATTATCTCTCAAATGCATGGTTAAAAATTGCTTTTATTTCAAGTCTTTTTGTAGACATAACTCCAAAACTTATAAGCATTGGGTTTCTCAATTGGTTGTCCTGTAAGTATTCAAAATCCAAGTATCTTGAACTTCCAGTCTTAGGGGGTGTTTGGTTGCAGTGGGATTGCTGGTGGAATGGTGGAATGGTGGAATGAAAATATTTTCACCATTTCACCTAGTTTTCTTATGTTTGGTTAGGGTGGAAAATGATGGAAACCTTTTCACCATTTCACCAAAAACAACACTTTCCACCCAAATGTTTCCACCCAAAATATTGGTGGAAACAGTAGAAGTGGGTGGAAAGGAAGCTTAAGTGATGGAATTAATTCCACCACTCGCCCGATATCACTCTCCCCAGCCTGATCTTCTCGCCCGCCTAGTGTCGCGCCCCGACCCGCAGAGCGCACCCGGGCCGGGACACGAGGGGGGAAAAACGAACACCACAACCACTAGCCTCAACTGGCGGAAACACTTGAGACTAAGGCCCAGCTGGCGGAAACAGCTGGACAGCACAGAGAAAGAGCGGAAGCAAGCTACTAAACCACAGCTATTAACATTTATTACAAAAACGGTAATAAAAGAGTTAACAGAGTTTAGTACAGCAAACCACAAGGGATCAACAGTCCTCAAAAAAAGAAACTGCAACACCCACCGGGGTCTCCGCGAAGGCGCACACGAACCCATCCTGACCCTCAGACATGGTCAGGATCCGGCCCGCTGCCACGAGACGACCGAGGGGGTAACACTGGGACAGAGCGGCCACCTGCACCTGCAACAAACACAGTCCAGGTAGGCATGAGCAACAGCTCAGCAGGGTCCTACTCTACAACTCCCACACACACAAGGGTAAAGCAACCGGACACACTCTGATGCCAAATACCGAGGCTTGCCAAGGATCCCACAATCCCATCAATAACCCGAAGGCTTCCTGTCCTAGGTGCGTATCTCCGATAACGCCACTGCTCAGGGGTGGGCAACTCCGACATTCCCTGACACAGGGTGGACACGACGCAACCAGTAGGACCCCCTTCTCCAAGCGGGATCTCCGCACTTGGCGGAACAACCGAAGTTAAGACTACCATCACTCGGTACTCTAAGCAGCAGAGTCAACACCCACCCAACCTATCCTAGCATGTCTAATGCACAGGAAAAAGGGCAGGATAAGTATGATAAAGCTGTAAACAAACAACACAGCAAGGGCACACCTTCGGCCCATTTATACTAAACACTCCCGAGGGTCATGACTCCCTCGGTTCACCACAAAGCGGTAAGGGCATACCGTCAGCCCATTTATTCTACACACCTGGGAGGCATCACCCTCCCAGTTCAACCACAAAGCGATGAGCATTCATACATAATTCATTACAGGATAAACCCCGAGGGTAAAACCGTAAAAAGTCACTTGCATGCGAAGCCCCGCGGGCAAAACTCTTGAAAACCCTCTCTGCTACTGAAGGATCGATCCTCACCAAGGGAAGGATCGATCATCCAAGCAACAGTGAGCTTCCCTCGCTGTCGAGCCAAAGAAGATCGATCATTCCTCTCAGGGAGATCGATCTCTTTGGTGACAGAGGGCACCCTTCCAGTCGCACCAGGGAAGATCGATCCTTCCTCCCAGGAAGATCGATCATTCTCGGGACGAAGGGTAACCATGCTTACCCAGGCCCGATCGATCTCCTCCCATAAGAAGATCGATCATGTGCTGGGCGCAGCAAGCCCACACCAGAGGACCGATCCTTCCTCCCAGAAGGATCGATCACCCAAAGATGGGTTCCGGCGTGCTTCCGGCCAGAGAACCATCGAAAAACACAACCAAACCCCACCAAACTTGGTGGGTTGGTAGATCTGAGTACAACGAGGCTACTCAAGGCCTCAAAACCGGGAAAGAACAACTCCACAAGGAGATCTAAGCAAAACAAAACCCGGATACAAAACCCTCAAACAGCCGGAGTTTAGAAGAAGACCCTACCTCCTCAAAGCAGCTTCGATCCACGAAGAATAGCCACGGATCTTCCTCGCCTCGCCACGAACCCAACGAGCCTTCAAGCTCCAGGAGAGGTGGCCGGAGGAGGAAGAACGGAAAAGAGAAAGGAGCGGTCGGAACAGGGGAAGAAGCAGAGCATTCGCGGGAAAGAAGAAGAAGAGGGGAAGGAAGGAGGGGGAGGGGAAGGGATAAGGCCGGGGAAAGCCGGAGAAACCGCGGGAAAGGCAAAGGAGGGGAGCAAAAGTCTCCCCTCCCCTGACAGGGGAAGCGACGGCCACCGCGGTGGCCGTCCTTCGAAAGCCACCGACAAAGACTTCCAGGCACACGTAGGATCGATCATCCTTGCATGCATGATCGATCCTGCTAGCAACAGGATCGATCTTCACCCCAAGGTGATCGATCTTCTGTGCTCTGAAAGGCAAACTTGGGCTGGGACTCAGGCCCAAGCCCAGAACCCCCAACCTCGGGTCCACCTAACCTTTCTAACAAACACAACCATCAAGCAAGGCCTGTGTGTGCACAGCCAGTGTGAAAATGACCGCCAAGGCGCAATTTCCCAAATTGCCCCTGGGGTCAACGACAAGCTAAGAGGATAGAGGGACATGTCCTCACACCTAGGGTTTCCTCGCGCCTCCATCCTCTCCTCGCGTCTCCCGGCTCTCCCTCCTCTCCTCGACGGCGCGGAGCTTTGAGGGTTTGGAGCTCTCTCTCCATCCTCTCCCCTACGGCTCGCATCTCTCGGCCCTCCCTCCTCTCCTCGACGGCGCGAAGTTTTGAGGGCTTGGAGCTCTCTCTCCATCCTCTCCCCTGCGACTCGAGTCTCCCAGCTCTCCCTCCTCTTCTCGACGGCGCGAAGCTTTGAGGGTTTGGAGCTCTCTCTCCATCCTCTCCCCTGCGGCTCGAGTCTCCCGGCTCTCACTCCTCTCCTCGACGGCGCGAAGTTTTGAGGGTTTGGAGCTCTCTCTCCATCCTCTCCCCTGCGGCTCGAGTCTCCCGACTCTCCCTCCTCTCCTCGACGGCGCGAAGCTTTGAGGGTTTGGTTGCTCTGTCTGGTATGTTTGCCAAGACTCTTCTGATCCCTTTTTGCCTCTTATCCCCCATGATGTATTGCCTATGATCTCCAATGATGCTCGCATTTCTGATCCCCCATGATGTTGTTGTTGTTCTTGGATTTCATTCCATTTGCTTTTTTGTGAACAATTTAATCTTCAATGAGTAGTATTGCTTCTGAGCCCTATTATGTTGGTTTTTTTGTTACTCTACCTATATCTGAGCCCTATATCTGAGCCCTATATTTGAGCCCTGTGAGGATTTGGGTGTTGTTACTGTTCTTAGATTCCATTCCGTTTGCTTTTTTGGTGAACAATTTGATCTTCTATGAGTAGTATTGCTTCTGAGCCCTATTATGATTGCTTTGTTGTTGCTCTACATATATCTGAGCCCTGTGAGGATTTGGGTGTTGTTGCTGTTCTTGGATTCCATTCCGTTTGCTTTTTTGGTGAACAATTTGATCTTCTATGAGTAGTATTGCTTCTGAGCCCTATTATGATTGCTTTGTTGTTGCTCTACCTATATCTGAGCCCTATATCTGAGCCCTGTGAGGATTTGGGTGTTGTTGTTATTCTTGGATTCCATTCCGTTTGCTTTTTTGGTGAACAATTTGATCTTCTAAGTTGGCTTTAGCTTGTTAATTGTTTGCTTTTATGGATTTGCTAAACATGGTGTCATGTGATTGCTACCAGAAATGGTAACGTATGGTACTATGCTGGATTTGCACTTTTAGCTTTGCTGCTCACTATGTTTCTGATTACCCTACTGCTGCACTTCACAAGTTGATTAAGTTTGGTTTTAAATCCAAACATTTAATAGGCTGGTATGTAGGGCTAAACAAGTACAATTCATATGCTTGAAACATGTCTTGTTGTTACAATTAACTTGTTATGTATTTGCTATGATTGGGTAATAATGGTTTGCTACATGTTGGCTTTATCTACGTCGGTTTGTTAAATTGCAATGATGATGGCTTGCTATGTATTTGCTATGATTGAGTAATGATGGTTTTCTACATGTTGGTTCTATCTATGTTGGTTGCCCCTGAGTTTGGCTGCCCTCTTGTAGGCAACTCTCTTGTTGGCTGCCCTTTTGTAGGCAATGATGATGACATGTTTATATTGTTTTTTTGAAATCTTTGGCGATGATGATGTTGGTTTTATCTACGTCGGTTTGTTGAAGGGCAATGATGATGGCTTGCTATGTATTTGCTATGATTGGGTAATGATGATTTATCTATGTCGGTTGCCCTTGAGTTTGGCTGCCCTTTTGTAGGCAATGATGATGACATATTTATATTGTTTTTTTGAAATCTTTGGCGATGATGATGTTGGTTTTATCTACGTCGCTTTGTTGAAGGGCAATGATGATGGCTTGCTATGTATTTGCTATGATTGGGTAATGATGATTTATCTATGTCGGTTGCCTTTGAGTTTGGCTGCCCTCTTGTAGGCAACCCTCTTGCTGGTTGCCCTCTCGTAAGCAACCCTCTTGCTGGTTGCCCTCTTGTGGGCAACCCTCTTGTTTTATCTATGTCGGTTTGTTGAGGGGCAATTATGATGACATGATTATATTGTTTTTTTGTAAACTTTGGCGATGATGATGTTGAGCCGTGTTTGTTTCGTACTGATTTCGTTGCTCGAGAGATGAGGAACAGGGGAAGTGATGAGGCACGGCCTATGATGAAATTAGCTGCAGCTATGGAGTTTGGCTGCCCTCTCGTAGGCAACCCTCTTCTGTTCTGTGGCTATGTTGGCTTTGATTTTTTCGTACTCTTTGGAACCTATGGTTTCGTATTGATTTTGTTGCACGGGAGATGAGGCACAAGGGAAGTGATGAGGCACGGCATATGATGATATTTAGCTGAGGCTATTGTTATCTAATTCAAAGTATTGAGTCCAGATTGAAACAAGTGAGGAGAACAAAGCTGAAGACCTTGTAATTTGAAAGTTCGGAAATTTATTGTATCTTTGTTTTTAAATTTGTACTTGTAAAATGATACAATTTGGGTTGTTAATGTTGTTATAAAAGTTGGTGTATTCCTTAAATTTGTACATGGTCCACAACTTATAAATACAAAGGAAATGTTGTCCAATTTTTTTTTTTTGGCAAAAAAATTACTCAGTTTAAAAATTTAAAACATAGCACTTGGAGTCTCAATTTGCCAACAGCCAAATTCTTACAATTTCAATCTATCAATCAAAAAGTATCTTAAACATTAAAAACCACCATAAGTAAAAATTAATCTACGGAATAAGAAATAGACGGCGAGGTCGGATGGTTTCTTCGCGATAAGCTCGTATCTCGCGAATAAGAAAGAGTCGGCGTCGGAGATCGTCAGCCACAGTCAGAGCTAAAATGTGTTCATCAAAACGCGATGGTGGCTCCATCACTAAGGATTCTGGACGGCGGCATCGACGCAGTATCCGGTTCGTATTAACACGTTGGTGGAGGAGGAGACGATATCGGATGGCCTCTTCTTCTAGGGCAAGACGACAATCTTCTTCTTCCTCTTCCAAGGCAATGAGTGCCTCTTCATCTAGCTGCCTTACCATCTGTAAGAAAAATATGAAATATATGAGAGGGGAGGGGAAGGGTTGATGCAGACACATGAAGTAATGAAGGGTGCTATAATTTATAAAGGTTTGGAGCTCATGTGAAAATGACCATAATGCCCTTAAAACTAGCCGTTTTATAGCTGTTGATATGGACGATTTCGTCATTTCAAAAAAATGACCATATTGCCCTTAAAACTAGCCGTTTTATAGCTGTTGAGATGGACGATTTCATCATTTCAAAAAATATTGCTGTTGCTATTTAAGTCACCACTTTTCATCAAAAATTCCACCATCCTTTCCACTGCAACCAAACAGAATTAATTGATTTCCACCTACTTTTCACCATCATTTCCACTGCAACCAAATAGATGGAAACAGTTTCCATCCTGCTTTCCCACCCTCATTCCACAACAACCAAACAAACTTAAAACCCACAATTTTCCATTCCACCAGCTTTCCATTCCTCCATGTTTCCTCTCCACTTTCCATTCCTCCGGCCCTCTTTGCAACCAAACATGCCCTTAATATGAGTCTTGACAGAAGGAATGGATCTTGAAGCCAGGTAAATTGTGTTTGCTGACTTAACATCTATATGAAACATTTTTGTGCAAGCTGCAGAAGTAGGTAAGCTTGCAATCCTGAGATCTTTAACAGATTTCTAAAGATAGCAAAGAGACATAACTATGACCAATTGACCATCAATATACTAGCAATGGGCGGCCTACTGTTTCTAAACGCAACTAAATTTATATAGAAGCAAGCTATCCAGCAGAAAGGATTCAGCATGCATCATTAGCATTAGGAAGTCAAGATACTGATAACACTTGTTTAACCGATAGGTCTGGCAATATTCCTTTGTACAGTGCATTGTGCTGTGAAAAATAGGAAACTAATTTGTGTTCCATTACCACTGTCTGTGGCTCATGGAACAGAGCAAGAATAGTTGACTAGAAGAGTCCATATCGATTTCAAGTAAGGCGTGAAGGGTGGCTGTTATAATTAAGGATAGTTGAAACATGATAAACTCGAACAGCTAACTTGAGTCATAGTGTAATAGTGTCAAATTACGTACCATGGGATTCATCAAGGAGATGGGGTTTTTCCTCGAAGACCTTGATAGCAGTTGCAAAGATGTCACAAAGCATGAGCTGTATATATTGTAGCTGTAACAGTTTAGTACGCAGCATGCAAAATCTGGCAGGTTATTCTGGGAATCGTCCCCTTCTATACCAGGGCATCAGAAATTGCCTAATCCAACACCAATGCTGAATTGAAACCACTCTTCTTCGACCAAGAAAACCTTGTTTCAAGCTTATTTACTGAGACTTTTAGCTCTCTTCTCAGAATTTAGGAATTTCGCTGCAGGTTGCAGTGTAATTCTGGAAAGATCCCATATCAGAGCATGAGCATTGAGCATGGTACGTACCTTTACAAGTCCTTGAGATGGTTTGCTTCCTATTCTCCAACCTCTTCAGAGCACTGTGACATGCGTTCAACGGGTAAGAGCTGAATCAGTAAGTGTCCTAAAACCTTTGTTTCTTAATTTCTTTTTTATTTTGCTTCTGATTTTAGCGGTATCTCTCACTAGTCTTTGTTCCTTGTGCGCTTAAGATGAGTCTCCCCTTGTAGCTACAAGACCATGTTCATGCTATGACTAGGCTACTGGTTCCCTGCCATAAGAGTGGAAGAGTCTTGTGTTGTGTACTAGCTTGGGCTGTCATCGTTAGGATGTCATTCACCGGTGGTATTGGAATTTGGAAGGAGACTTAAATCAGGGAGGAGGGACAGTAGAATGATTACAGGGTGCTCCGGTGTGATGAAGAATGTCGTTTGTTTTGAATTTTCTGAAAGCCCTCTATATGATTGGTTGAAATAATTAGCTGAAGGATTCAAGGACAATTCTGGTTTTCTTTTCATCTTCCATAAATCTGTAGAAACATCAGTTCTGCTTTCGAACTTTAATGACTTATATTGTAGATCTTGTAAGTTGCCGAAGTTTTGTTCAGTCAAGCTGTTACTTGAGTTGAATACATATGCCCAAAACTATTCTTTGAAGACCATTATAGAGCCCAATACCAATGTTTGTTACAGTAAGGGATTTGAGAACAAACACATCTATGTAGTAGTTTCTTTGGAGGAAGAATGTGGCGCAGGGTAAACGTGAAAGCCTCTTGTCGGGAGAGACAACAGTCCTCTCTATGGGAGAGGCCATCAGAATTCTCAAAGAGGAGAAACTACTCAAGATTTTATTAATAAAAAACTGCCCTAATAACAAACCCTAAAACTCCTTTTATAGGATATGGAGAGACCAACTTACGGATGGACTCAAATCATGAATTAACTCAAATCCAATAACTAATGAACCAATCCGAATTAAGAAAAGAAGAAAACGACTAGAAATAAGAAAACATGCTAAAAATAGTAACGACCGATAACCTGTCTAAAAAAGAAAGTTTTACACAAAAACGGATTTTTAAACCATAAAGAAAAGGAATTTGGATCTTTGGAGGTCCATGTCATGGAGAGATCTTCGATCTCCCATGAAGCTTGTTGGGCTCATCGACCCGGTCGAAACGACTACTCATATGCCCCGATTGGACATCGGGGTCGAAACTTATGCCCATCCGACGGTCACGGTCGTACGGAGATCTTAGTCGGACTGAGGGAGTCCGAACACGATCTGATCGTCTAGGAAGTCTCTTCGGATCGGACTCAGCCTGGTCTGAATCTGGACTTTGTCCTGCATCAGAATGCCAGTTTTCATGTGCTGAATGCCACTGAAACTAATCAAGATTGTTTGAGACTTGCAAATGTTTTTTTTTTTTAACCAGGCTTATCAAACAAAGCCATTATACAGCATTTTGTACCTGCTCAAATTGGCAGTTGAGGAAGAAAAGAAAAACTTCATTCTCAATTTTTTTAAATCAGATGTTCTTTCTGTCTGCTTTGCCACTGATTATTCTTTTTTTTTAAAAAAAAGAGGAGTTCCTGATATCACTTTTGCACTGGTCCCTTAGAAATTGAAAACTGTAAAAATCACTTTTGCAAGGTCTCCTGATAACTCAGTTCTGATATTGAGGAAATTCTATGTAGAAGTGATATTTTCAATGAATTTTAAGGAGTGGTGACTTTTTCACCCTTACTGAAAAATTGAATAAAGAAAAATAGTTTGATTGATGTCACAATCCTATAGAACAATTCAAAAGGTTGGGCATGATTGTCACAACATATAAGGTTCCACTTGAATACTATTGGAAAATCTATATGAAGTCTTTGTCATTTTGCACAAGAATTAGGGGTGTTGGCTTCCTTTATTGACTTGAGGCAATGAGAAAGTGGAATGGTGGGCTCTTATTAGTAGGTGTATTTGTTGTTCATACTTTGTGCTATCTCACTATGACCAATACATTAGGTAACGATCAGCTTAGTTGAATAAGATAGATCATTCCTTCCTTTTGAAGGGCAAAAAAAATTTTCCCTTTTTGTTTTATTAATTTGAACCTTGGTTTAGTGTGGACAAATGTGCTTACAACTTAGCATAAGCAATCAAGCACAAACTTGGAATTATTCTGCTACTGGATTTCCTAAAGAGATTCCCAGACACCACTAGCAAAAGTACATCCATAGCACAGCTTTATTATTTGATTTCACAACTTAGAAATATATTTATATAAAAGGTTAGGACTGATTCTTAGCCCCGTTTGGTACGAAACAAGGATAGTTAACCCGGAATAACTTTTATCCCGAATTAAGAGGAGAATATTCTCCTTATTTCATACTTTATATCCAAACACGCATAAAAAGTTATCCACATTTCACTTACTACTCCTCTATGCTTTTTCTTTATCCAAAATAATCATTACTACTTAACCTGCATAACTTTTATCTCATAATAACTTTTATCCCATACCAAACGGGCCTTAATGTTCTAAATGAATGCTATTGGTGAAGATCTATCTGAAGTCCTTGCCATTTTGCAGAAGACTTGGGAGTCTTTTCTCCTTTTATTGACTTTAGGAAAGGAGAAAGTGGAATGGGATGTTCTAAATAGATGTCTTGCTTGCTGTTCATACCATGTGCAATCTAAGTTAAGGCCAATAAATTAGCTAATGGGTTTAATATGATTAAGTCAACGAAGATATCAGTCACGATCCCGGGTCCCCGTTAAACCATCCAAGGCCCCCTGTCACAACCCCAGATCTCCTCCTCTTGTACGCGCCACGCCGCCACTTAGCATGGGCCGTCGGCACGGCGTCTTATGGCGCAGGACAGCATAGTCACATCCATAGCACAACCAAGACAGGTAAACTCATCCATGGCATCTGAACTTTTGCTTTGCAACGTGCCAACCTCCTCTTCACTCTTTTAGGTATGACATGAGGTGAAACACATCACACCTCTCCATTCATCCAAAGATAGCTTCATTAATGGCAATTATGATTCTACTGATACAGATCTCGTTGATGAGACATGAGAGAAGGATCTGTTCACATCATTACTAGTATCATTATTGCTGTAATCACTTCAAATACACAGTGAAATCAAAAGACATGATAGGTACAAATTCTAAATCAGCTGAAGATCCCAGCTTCCCCTACTTTGAACCAAATTGAAGAACACAGTTGAAACATGACAGTCCAGACTCGATGCAAAGCCACAGAACTTAGATTCCATGAAAAAGTGATGTGGAAGCAGCAATGAAGCAACTGTGATTGCATCATCCTGCAATGCTCATGGGAGGAGGATGGTGGTCTCAGCAATCATGGAAGTCACAGTATAGGGATCCATGTTTGAAGCTGGCCTCCTGTCTTCAAAATAACCTGAGAAGCAAAACCAATGGCCAATTTAGTCTTACTATTTGTAGCTTCTTAGGTGAAGTTAGTAGCGAAAAGAAAAACAAATCGAAGTGCGAAAAATAACCTTTGCCATTGTTCTCAGTTTCACGACCAACACGAATTGAAGCACCACGATTAGCAACACCCTGCAAACCATCCATAGATGAATTTGAGTTCTGAAGCAAAACTTGTCAGAATTCTTGGTTGCAGAACGAATTAGCAAGATAAACATACCCAGGAGAACTTGCTGATATCAGCAGTCTCATGTCGTCCAGTGAGGCGGCGCTCATTGCCTTCACCATAAGCAGCAATGTGCTCCTTGTGCCTCAGGCCGAGCTTCTCAATAGCCTTCTTTATGATTTCATACCCTCCATCTTCTCTCATGGATTTGGTGCTGATAGAAATTGACATGAAAAAGTTAGTAGCAGCAGTAACCAAAATAACAAAAAATCCAGTTCTTTGGATTTCAATTTTACAAAAGGAGATAATAGCTCATTATTCATTAATATTACCTGTAGTTTGTGTGACAACCAGCACCATTCCAATCACCCTATTGGCATCACAATGAAGAAAGATGTTTAAGCATTAATGAACAAAGTCAAGTAGCAAGACTAATGAGGAGATAAAAAGAGAGAGTCAATCTAACCGGAATAGGCTTTGGATCAAAGGTCAGAACGACTCCAGCAACCTCAGTAATACGCTATTTCACAGCAGAGAACAAAGCAATGATCAGTAAGGAAGAAAACTATCGAATTCTGAATTTTTTTTAGTTGTATCCTATAAATTCTTCTTGCTACCTCAAGAACATAGCGAGCAACCCATAGTTCATCACCAGAAGAGATGCCGACAGAAGGGCCAACTTGGAACTCCCACTGTTTCAGATAACATCATTCAAAGCTATGTCAGATAAGAACGAGTATAAGCACATTAACGGAAACAAATGAAAAAAACTGATGGACATCTTACTTGGCCAGGCATGACTTCTCCGTTGATTCCAGAGACGTTAATTCCAGCATAAAGACAGGCTTTGTAGTGGGCATCGACAATATCACGTCCGAATGATTTGTCAGCACCAGCAGAACAGTAGTATGGACCCTGATAAAAGACATCCACCATAAGTTATTGCAAGCCTAAAACGAAAAAGAACCCTTAAGAACGCAGAGCACATTCATGGTTTCTTTGTTGGAAACAGGAGGAGATATGATCAAGCACTAACGTCTCTAAAGATTACAATCCTTGGCAGCATGAAATAAGAGTCAGCAGAGATCCATAAAAAGAAAAAAGGAACAGTTGATGAAAGGGGATAGCATCAAAAAGGGGACTGGAAGGACTGATATCAAGGAATTAGATCATGAAAATGCTGATTAGTGAGTACATAAGCTGCAGCAGAAGTCAATACAATGTAATATATAGAGGGTGTCTGTGCATGTCATCAATCAACCCAAAAATAAATGGAAGGGGCAAATTAAGTACACTGATGACAAGACTTCAGCATAATAAAACATAAAATCGGATGCCAGAAAGACATATTGAAGATATGCTATATGGTAGATTTAATTGCAAACAAAGAAATCAGAAACGAAAGTAAACAATTAAGGCATAATAGTAATACCATGAAAATCATCTAACAGACAACAATGATCTAAGAATCAATGAAAGATAAACTTAAATGATTAATAATTTTGGACTATCAAAGCCAAAAGCTGGTTGACTTATTACCTGAGGACCAGGGTATCCTCCTACAGGCCACCCAAGAGGCCACTTGACATCTTTCTGCAGAAGGGTGTACTCCTGCTCAATTCCATACCTGCTTACAATCAAAACAGACAAAGAAGGTTTATCACATTACTATGCAATTAAAGCATGAACTTTAACTGAGCATATTCCAAAAATTACCATGGCACTTCAGCAGCTACATCAGGATGGGCAAAGATCTTAGCAGCAGCACATCTTTTGTTTGTCGGGATTGGCTCCCCTGCCGGTGTATAACAATCACACATGACCTGCACGATCAAAGCCACAAGATGAATGCTAATTTCCGGAAAGAAGGTCGAAAACTATGATATACAAACCGAACAAATAGAGATGATTGAATAGCATAAAGTACATTGAGAAAATAGTCAATGGTCATATTAGAGGCACTGCTTCTGTAATAACATAAATTAATCAAAGCAGGGATAATTAGTAATTCCAATATGCTTATAAATAGTGATAAAAGCAAGGAATCGACTCACGAGAATGTTGTTTCCCCTCCTGAATGGATCCTTGAAGATGGCTTGAGGGCTACACATCAATTACAAAAATTATTAAGAGTTTATTCGAGAGAAAAGTTCAAATAAAATATAGCAGATGAAGAACATCAACCCAAAGACGAAAGGGATATGAACACATACTATAAGATCACTTCGCTGTCCTCCCCAGGAGCCTGCCCAGTGCTAGAACCATCATAATTCCACTTCGGAAGCTGACTGGGATCGGTGACTGGCCCAGGAAGAGTCTGTTGAATGAAAAATACACAAAATTACAACGGAAAGAGAAGATGGACATATCAACCAAATGAACCAAAATCCATGAAAAAGAGCACAAAGAACCAAAAGGTATTAAGATCATACCCTAGCTTTGCTCCTTATATCCATGCCAGACCCTCCAATCCTATAAAAATAATATATTATCAAAACTAAATTACTGAAGTAAATCCATATAGTTTATTGGGGAAAAAACAAGGTAGACTAACAGATCTAACAACCAAGCAAAACATACGCCAAGAGAAATGAGAGAGAGCCAATGAAATTGCCATCATTATTAAAAGGAAAAAGACCACATGATATGTGGAACTAGATCTATATACGCGATTTAAAGCAAGGATACAAATGAAAAGAAAAATGTTTGAAGCAGAGTGACATATATAAGAACCACCACGCAGATGACTGAGGACTGGTATTAGAAAAATTTAAAAAAAAAACAAGATATACCATATAATCTCTAGAAATCTGCAATAACCTGGACAACTTTAAAAACAATCCAAAGGATACATCTAAAAAGAAGATATTACTAGAGAAAAATTTCTCGTTTACATGTAACACCTTAAAAAAGAAGGAAAAAGAACTATAAATCAGGCACATCAGTGCTCAAAAGTTCCAGAAATAAACAAAAATAAAACTTTTGCAGCAACTACAAGCATAGATCGTCAAAAAAACATAAAACATAGTCAAACAATGAGGGAAAACACTAACAAAAAAAAATACAGCAAGAAATCTTAGAAAAAAGCATAAGCTAACCAAAAAGGATAGATTTTACGGGTCAAAGAACCAAGCTTTAAAGAAGATTACCCACCAAAGCCCAAAACCATGGCAGACCAACAACCAAACCAAGCCTGCAACATACCCCACACCCTAAAACTCCAATTTCAGCAAAAGAATAGATCTTCATACACAAACCGGAAAACAAAGATCCACCAAAAAAGAACTCAACCCACACAAACCTTAAAGAAGAAACCCTAAAACAACCCAAAAATATCGAAAACTAAGACACATCTCGGCATCACCCACATCCATGACCATAAAGAACTCAGCAAGATCGAGAGGAACGAAAGAGAGTACCATATGTACTCGGCGATGATCTTCTCCGTGGTGTCGGAGAGGTTGAGGTTGACAAGATCGGCGAGTAAAGCCATGGCTATGGATCGACGAGAGCACTCTCTCAAGCAGCCCAAACTGGAGCAGGAAAGCAGAGACTGGTAGGGAGAACTGAGCCCACAAAGGGCTCCTTTTATAGCTCTAGCGTGTTGCAAGGAGGGGTATTCTGGGAATATATTTTCCAGGGACAAAATATTTATATTTTATGGTTGAATTATTTTTTAAATCTGAATTAGTGCTGTGAAGCCGATAATAATCCACTTTGTAGCATAACTATCAATGATTTTGGTAGCCTAATCCTATTTTTTGATATATGACAGAATAATGCCAGCTTGGAAATTTATAAAAATCGGTGGCATTTTGGGAACATATTTTTCAGAAACCAAGGATTTCCCATTTTACGATTTTTATCTATCCCACAAAAAAAAATCCAATAAGAATATTCACACTCTCCACGTGGCGCATAACAATTGGATTTTGGGGGCGTCGGCCAGATGTATCCTGATGGTCGACCCAATCGAGACCCGCCACGTGGTTGGTGTGAAAGTTTCACGCTCCACGGTGTGACGCATATACACTCTCACAATAAAGATATGGTAGCGTATCCTATTTGATATTTGAAAGAACAATGCCAACTTGGGATACAAAGATCAGGGGCATTTTGGGAATATCTCTGGCATAAAAATTGGTGATTGGTAACGTATGGTATCGGAAAAATCAAAGAATATTGGCAATTTGGAATATAAGAATATTTAATTACTTTTCCGGGGGTGGGCTTCGGGTGGTTTCACCTAACCGGCGACCGGCTAGACCGGTAATTTAGCGCGTTGACGTAATCGAGCGATTTACTCGCGCGTTTATCGGATACGGTTCTCGGTATCTTGGATTTATCTGGATTTACGAAAGTACCCCTGAGATTAGATTGCTTTAAGTATTAAGTTTTGTGGAAGGAATCTTTAGTTGGAGATTCATGATTCCAATTACTAATTGCCAGAGAGGATGATTCAATATTCATGCGCTCCTGACTTGCAGCATAATTGGCTGGTTTTAATGTATGTTTATGAGCTGTTTTTTTTGCATATATACCACTGGAAATTGTCTCATTTGCATAAATAGTCTCGTCTAACAAAAGAAAGAAAGAAAAAAAAAAGGATAATATTAGGGGCTTTTTTGCATATAGCAATTGCATTTGGGAGAAAGCCATCTCCATTACTGAATTAACTCACAAAAAAACTACCTTCCGTGAATTTCCATTAGTAGATGTTAACTCAACCTTATCTGAGAAATTTTATGCAATAACCTTGAAATATAGGGGGTGATATGTGAAGAAAAAAAACCCAAAATATTAAGATTTATGTTCATTTCGAAAATTCAAATGATATATATTACTACTTTATCCTCATTCCACCCACCACCACCACTCTACTTTTTCATATCCTCATTCCTTAACCCCTTAACCTAGAATAAGCTAACTCCAAAATCCCTTAACCCCCGTTAATTCGGAATAAACTAACCCCACACCTAAAGCAATCCTTAGCTAATTAATTATTATCTGTATCTCAAAGTTGAAACTGATTTTTTTTCTTATTATGGAGTACTAGTACTCACCTGTGCCCCTGACAAAGTTTTTAGTTATTGTTAATATAAAATTTTAACAAATTCCCTGTAGTTTGTCTGGTTAGACGGCTATGTTGACCCGTGAGTGGTTCAGGGTTCGAAGGTTGGTCATAGCTTTTTGTTCACTGCCACCATAAAACATAGCCTATAAAATAAAATATTTTAAGTCTAACTTAGGGTATATAAAATAAAATATAAGTCTTTGCATATTGCATAAGATAATAAGAAGATAATATTAATATAACTTAGGTTGATATGAATTAATGCAGGTTTATATAAAGCAAACTTATAGAATATATATAAAGAAACTTAGGGGATATGAATTAATGCAGGTTAACCGTTATTGCTCCTTATAAGGTTGATAATGAGTATCTTTTATTAACGAGAATGATGTCGACGTGTTGACATGACATTTATGGAGTATCATGTGCTACATGACATGACGTGGAATCCAGTAATTCTTCTTTTTGGGAGGGGGCGGGTGTTCGAATTTTTTTTTGTGTTAAGGAATAATTTAAGAGTATAAATTTAACTAGGATTCGTCATAAATATAATCATGTGCTAAAGTCATTTGGTCGATTGAGAAGATGTAATTTCATAAATATTGTCATTAAATGATCTTCATCTTTAGCTTTGACATAGTTGAAGTATTTTGATCATAGCTTTTACATAAAATATTCAAATTGGCCGATTCTTGAACCATTTGAAAGAGGATGAAAATATCTACAGCTTTCATGTTTACGATTTCAGATTCCATTATTTAGTGTGTCAAACTGGCAGCCAAAGTATTCAATGACAAAATAGTAAATAATGACTGAATTTCCAAATATCATCATCCAAAGAACGACCGATTTCATCGACCAAATTCCAATTGGCCATATTTTGGTCGATTATTTTAATAATTGTCATCGACGTGATCCGATTATTTCAATCATAACTTTCTCATACGATATCCAAATGAATTGATTTTTGGACCGATGAAAAGGGAATTCGAAAAACTACAACTGTGATGTTCAGAGGTTTTTCTAATTCGAAGGTTATCATCGGACAAATTACAGTGAAAGACAAGACGCTCTATCTGATTGCAGTTTCATAAATAACTGAAGATGTGGACTAATTATGCAGTTCTGACGGTTTCAAATTCAATTTTGACAGTTCCATAGCAGTTCCAAGACAGTTTTAGAGCAGTTTAATTAGAGCAGTTTCAAGATAATTCCAGAGCAGTTCAAACGGTTCCAAGATAGTTCCAGAACAATTCCAACGGTTTCAAAGTGATTACGTCAGAAACTATAAAATGCCAAGATGATGGAAAAAAAGTGGCTCTGCCCCCCAAAGCAAATCAGCTTTTAATTTCTTCTTTTAGCATCTCTACATTAATGTAATGTTAGATTTTAGATTTATCTTCATGTACCATTTAAATTCTTGTAATGAAATCTTTTTTATTCTTTTTAATTCCTATATTAAAACCCTCTTTTCTAGGAGTAGTTCTAGTCATCTTTTTTATTTCTTTTAATTCATACATTAAAGCTCTCTTTTTCTAGAAGTAGTTCTAATCATAGATTTTATATATTCCTGCAACATGTCCTATATTTTAAATATCTGCAACAAATCTTTCATTCTTAGGAATACTTAAAAGCTTAGCTTCTCCTCCAATCTCATCTTTCCATCCATTTTATATTTTTCTCATCCATTCTTGAAAGCTTCAACACCTCCGTTCGAACTGAGTGTTTAAAGGAGTTGAACCTTGTCATAATCTTCTACATATTAATTAGAACAATTTATATTACTAGAAGTAAGATTCCAATCATAATAAAGACCGGTGCTTATATTTTTTACTATAACTGGGCTTTCCTATTGTTGTTTATTAGGATTAGGATTATCATTAATATCTCTTGGCTATTACTAGAATTAGGAGGATTCCTATTTCTTTTGCTTCTTCTAGAAATAAGACGTGTAGCATGTGCCAATCCCTCGTATTCAATAAGGGTCCGTTTGGCAGAGGGGCGGATCCGGAATCCGTGGGATCCGGAATCCGCCCCTCCGGATTCCAAAACGGCGTACGCTCTTTCTGAGCGTATGCCGAAATCGGCGGATCCCGATTTTTGAAATTCGCGTGGGATCCGCGCCCGCGCCAAACGCGCGGATCCCGCGCGGATGGGATCCGCACATCCCCCATCCCGCGGATTCAGCGGGATGGGGTTGCGCCAAACGCGCCCTAAAATACGCTACTCTTGTGGATTCAAAGAGCTATATATATTGAATAAAATGAAGTGTTATTTTGATTAGATTTAAGTGGAGTCAAACCACTTCATCGCACCCAAACACAAGGGGAGTAAAGCGTCAATCCAGCCTCAGGAAACCAAAGGGGAGCCCACCGGCTGAACCGGGTACCACTCTCCGTACACCTATCAAGCCACCGGTTGGACATTTCCCCTACCGCCAACCGACAGGTGTCCTTCGGAATCGGATACCCCCAACCGGCTCAGTGAGTGGGCCCCGCTCGCACCGGTTCAGCTAATGGGATCAGCGATCCCTGTGGGTCCCGCCCGTATATCCTTGCACGTTGTCATTGGCTGGTTGGGTGGGTGAGAGGGGTCAAAAGTGGGGCCCACGTAGGGGGCCTCGGGTTCTGTGGGCTCTGACGTGGATAGCTTAGCCTCCACACGCGACAACAATACCCTATCCGCTTTGCTAGATCTCTTCTAGAGATTTTTTTAGTCCCCTTATTACAGGAATAAATTTTGAAAATAACCCTGAGAATGAATTATGACAATAATACTCTATTTTTTTTACGAAAAATTGGTGTTTAGTCTCTTTTGGAGACTTTATTTGCTGTATAGTCTCCTTAAAAGTTTTTAAGTCATTTAGTCCCTTTTTGGACAGCTGTATTTTTTTTATCTCTAAAATACCCTTTATGTATTTTTTTAAATGAGAGATGGATGAATAGTTTTGAATTAGGTGATTGGCATTAAATGGAGTGGTTGGGAATATATACACCTATTTCCAATACATAGAAAGCATGCATGCATCCACTTTATGGCTGGATGCATGCATTAATGAGGGCATTAATAGTAAAATTGGGGGAGTAACTACCAATTTATATGGGAATTAACTACCAGTTAATTGTGAAGTATCTACCAGTTTAATTGGCAAGTAAATACCAGTTTGAATGGGAAGTAACTACCAGTTGAAGTGTGAAGTAATTACAGTTTTTTTGTAAAGTAATTACCACTTAAACTGGGAAGTAACTATCAGTTAAATGGGGGAAGTAACTACCAGTTTGGATGGAAAGTAACTACCAGTTTTGGGGGGAGTAACTACCAATTTATATGGGAAGTAACTACCATTTAACTGTGAAGTAACTACCAATTTAATTGGCAAGTAAATACCAGTTTGAATGGGGAGTAACTATCAGTTGAAGTGTGAAGTAATTACAGTTTTTTTGTAAAGTAATTACCGCTTAAACTGGGAAGTAACTACCAGTTTGGATGGGAAGTAACTACCAGTTAAATGGGAAGTAACTACGAGTTTGGATGGGAAGTAACTACCGCTTAAACTGGGAAGTAGCTACTTCCCTTATCTATGGAAGATAGTAGGTGGTTAGATGGTAGTTACTTCCCAATAAAGTTGGTAGTAACTTCCTAGTTAAATGGTAGTTACTTCCCTTATAACTACCGTTTAACTAGGAAGTTACTACCAATAATAATGGGAAGTAACTACCAATCATATGATGTAGTTACCACGAAGTACTTACCATTTTAATGGTAGTTACGTACTGGTTAAACAATGAAGTAAATATGAATTAACTACAATTTAACATGGAAGTTACTACTAATTATGGGAAGAGAGGCTGGTGAGCGTTGGAAATGGGAGGGGCGGAATAAATTTGGAATTTTTCGAGAATGACGGATTAGGTGGCCTGCTTGGCTGTAATTACGAGAATGAGAATGAATAGGGGTATTGTAGTCTTTTGTTGGTATTGTGGGTACTAAAACACTTAAGAATTGTTATAGGAGACTAAATAACAAATTGGGGTCACTTACAGGACTAAACAACAAATCCCCTTTTTTTTAACCCATCGTTTATTTCACTCCTTAATTTCAAATACCATTTTTCTTATTTTAAGTAATCATTACAAAGTTATTTCCATTCTCCGCCATATCTTTCCCTTATTCTAAATAATCATTATAAAGTTATTCTCAAAATCTAAAATAAAATCCCTTAATTTAGAATAAAATTAACCCGTACCAAACGAGACACCTTCTAGATGTGGATAATTGGTGAATTTTTGGCAAATCTTTGTGATGGAAATGACTTAAGGCTTGTTTGGCCAATGGACGGATTCGAAATCCACGGACGGATTCTGAAAACGACATCTGCTCGATTTGGCGGATTCCATTTTTCATGATCCGCTTGAGATCCAAACACAATAATGGGCGGATCTGGAATCCACACATTTCCCATTCAAACGGATTCGTCTCATTCCGCTTATCCAAACATGCTCTTATTGGATCGAAGGGGTGGGATTCGAAATAAGATCCGATAAATATATTTTTGGTTGTAAAAAGTCAACGAAAGCAGGGGGAAAGCAAATTAAGAAATTAAAAAGTCAGTGTTTAATAAGTCTCACTTTTCCATGTTTTCTCATTGGATAAGAGAGTTGGTGGATGACATTTTAACCTTATTTTCTTTAAACTCAGGATACAAAGGTTCAATTCAGAAAAAATAAGTTTTGGTATCTGTTGACTTTAACCACTCAATGCAGGACATAAGAGCGAGTTTATAATAATATAATCTTACAAAGCATGGTTGCACTTCGCTACAAATGATACAGTTAGGAATATTTTGGAGATATTTTATTCTTTAAACTAATATCTTGGGCATATAAAAAACAACTACACAAAATATTGTAAGGGAAAATTATAGGATGAGCTATCAATCTTATAAAAGGCCAATAATTGACAGGTTTATATTTAAGAGGTGAAATGTTTTCAATTCAATGATAGAGAACAATTATACTTTATAATGTTTTATAAGGCATTCAAAGCCATCTCAAAGGAACCGGCCCTACACTTCGCCAGATCTTACTCCGCTACAGCTTGATTTCTGGATTGTGCATGAATGAAGCCAAGTCTAGTGTGAGGTTTTCTCCAGCGTTGGAATTGCAAAGGGGTGTGCGGGTACAGAGGATACTACATCTACAGGAGGCTGAGGATCGAAGTATCTGGACATACTTGGGAGTACCAATTTCAGGAACCAGACCAAAGGCATCGGCGTATGATGATCTTCTTGATCGGGTCCTGGCGCATGTATCATCTTGGTCTGCGTCCCAGCCATCAGGCGCGGGGAGAATGGTGCTTGCCAAGAGTGTCTTGCAAGCCACACCAGTGCATTACATGTCCTCTGTTGGAATTCCAACAAGTGTTCTCTCTAGTCTTGAATCGATTATTAGAACTTTCATTTGGGATGGCAAAGCAAGAAGCTTTGGCAGGGTTGGGTGGCATAAAGTGACATCTCCGCTGGAGCAAGAATGTCTAGGGCTAAGAGACCTTCGCACTTGGCAAAAGGCTTTGAGGTTAACTCGGGCGACACGACTACTGGAGAGAGAATCCTCAATTTGGGTGCAGTTTGTCAGGGTGAAGTATAATTTCAAGGAATCTATGCTGCCAATCACCTGTCCTAGATCTGCCTCTTTTATTTGGAAAGATGTATTTGGTGCAGTAAAGACTCTAAGGATGGGAATGCGGTTTACACCTGGGCTGAATAGCAGAGTTAGCATATTACTTGATCAGTGGATAGGAGATGTTGCCTTGGCTCGCCTCCCTTGCTTTCTCAACATTGATGCTGTCAGGGGAAAGAAGCTTGAAGATTTGACTATTGCTGATATTGTTGTTGGTGATGCATGGAACTCTTCTCTCATTCATGACCTCTTTGGAGGTACATTGGCTGCAACTGTGCTTACTCTTCCTCCTCCTTCCACTGCCGGTGACTCTTGGGTGTGGCCTTTTTGTCCTTCTGGTAGAGTTTCCTCCAAGTCAGCTTTCATTTTCCTTTCTTTGCAATATGAGTCGGCTTCTTCCTTGTTTCTGCGTGAGCTTTGGATTAATGTTTGGCGTCTCCCTGTGATACCTCGGGTAAGGCTCTTCATTTGGAAAAAATTTCATGGCTGGCTTGCGACGAGAGATGTGTTGTGGCATTTTGGTTCAATCTCTGAGGATGTATGCCCACTTTGTGAACTTTTTTCGGAATCGTTATTGCATTTGTTCTTTGACTGTCCCGTTGCTCGCCAAGTTTGGGGTTTTTTGCTTCAGATTCCTTCTTCTTCATGCTCTCTCTTCAATTTTGAGGCTCTGGTGGACATGTTGTTGCGTTCCTCTGGGTCAGATAGCATCAGATCCCTCAAGTCCATTGTTAGCTATGCGCTATGGTCTATTTGAAAAGCTAGGAATAACACAATCTTTGATGGGGTGAAGGTGAATGCAAATGTTCTATGTTTAAAGGCGCAACGTTTGACTTCCAATTTTTGGAGTTGCAGTGGAAACCAGAGATCTTCCTCCCTAAGTTTTAATGCTGGCTTAACTGATCGGGATGCATGCCTTATTATTTCTGATGCCTCTTTTATTACTTCTAATCATCCTGCTGGAGTAGGTGTGGTGCTTAAGAGAATGGATGGGTCTTTGTGGGCAGCTATCTCCGAAACGGTGATGGTTGTTTCGAGTGAAGAAGCTGAGTTACTTGGTATTCGCAGGGCCTTGCTTCTGGCATGTGCATATGGTTGTTCTAAAATTTTAGTTGAGTCTGATGCTTCATTTTTGGTTGGTTGCTTGAATGGTCGATTCACTTGGCCGGAGCAATTTTGTGAATTGTTGAGAGAATTTGTTCTTTTTCAGCTCGTTTTGTTGTCTCGATTTTCAGATCCGTGCATCGAGACCGTGTGGGACAAGCGGATGTTATAGGTAGGCTTGCGAGAGCCCATTGTTGGTCTAGACATTGGGTCTTTGGTCCAGGATCTGAGGTTCCTAATGACTTCTACTTGACTTAGTTGTTGTATTTTGTCTGTTTTGATTTCTCTCTTGTATCCCTTACTTAGCCTTTGGGCTCAACTCTTTAAAAAATAAAAAATAAAAAATTATATTAGTATAGTATCATATATCACAAAAATACTTTTAATGGAGCAAACCACAAGTACACAAGCAAGCACATAATGGAGCATAATCAAAAGAGGACCACAGAACATGATTCCATCCATTTGTGAACATGGAATAGGATTTCATAACTCATAAGATACAAGTTGGTTGTTGGACGACAGCATGCATCTCAGTTTTAAATTTGTCTCAGTGGTAGAAGAAGATGGTCAGGACGTAATTTACCTAATGCTCATGGTATTTTTGGTGAAGCCGTGTTGTTTGCGGAGATACTTTTTGTCTATATCTTGAGAGACTCTAATGGGGTCGCGGATGCTTTGGTCAGAATTGAGTTGGGTAGTTCGACCACCCTTCTCTGTACTGTGAAATCTATCACCTTGCCTCATGTGAATCTCTCCTCTTCCATATAGTTTTTTATTTCACCCTCTTTTTATGCTTTTGTAAACCCCATGGCTCATATTGTCAAAAAAAATAAAGAGATTGTGTGATCGAACTATCCGCCGTCCGCATATTTAGTATCAATATCTCCTTAATGTTATTTTTTTATTCAAATAGTGACATGCGTTTTCTATTTATTTTTTATTTTTATATTTTTTTATTAGTTGAGCCAAAAGGCTGGTGAGGGACGAACCCCTCCTGCTTATTCTAATTCTCCAAAGCTTTAATAAAACATCACTGACCTTCAAAAATGCTGCTATCAATGAACGTATAATAATAATAATAATAATAATTAGGTGAGTCACGGTTTCCTATATCTTGTTGTAAATTATGATTTAAAATTCTTTAGAAAAGACGTGCTGTGGTTTTCTCACGCAATCAAAAAGAATAATGCGGAATAAACGGGTCTTTGTCTTTTATTAGATAGATAATCATATTAAATTAAATCTAATAATAGGAGTTTTTTTTAGGGAAGTGAAACTTCCACTCTCAGTTTGAACAGTGCATAAGTTTCCGAAACTTATTTCACTTATTTCTCTCACTTTTCTACAAATAAAGATGCCTAATTATAACACCATAATCACTCAAATTGCAATTTCCTTTACCAATCACAAGTACAAGAATGTATTGTGGAGCATAATCAAAGGAGAGCCACCAACCAAACATAGTTCCTTTCCTTAGGTTTGTGACATGGAATAGGATTTTGTTATGATGCAAGTTGGTTTCTGGATCAGAGCATCTTACCTAGCTTGTTGCATTGGTATTGCCAACTGCATCCATTGCCAATTCTATCAAGGCAAAGTTAGGCATAATATACATGTCATCGATTATGTCTCCTTCTTTCACTTTGAGCAATTAATGAAGCTATAAAACACAAGGCCTTTCAAAATGAATAAGACATTTTGATTGTTTTTTTTAAGTCTCCTACATTGGTTGTCTTTTGATGTAAAAAAAAAAAAACCAAACTTTTTATCATTTGAACTTGAATGATTATGATACTTGAACCATTCACACTTCAATCTTGAGGTGTAAACTACCTTGATTGTTGACATCAACTGGACTATGTTTGACAGGTTTGCCTTCAAAGTGATCGTTTGATTGCGGGACAAACTATTCTGGATTTAGAGATTTCTGGGATTAGTATGATGTGATAACTAACAGGATAAAGTTATGTCACTTGTGGTGTTTGCTTGAAAAGTAGAGATAAATTAATAATGATCGATTGAAATAAGAAAATGGTGTTTGGATAAAAAGGGTAGAATAATAATAGGGATCGGTGAAGTTTGGAAAGTAAATTCCAAATAAGAATGTGTATTGGATATATTGGAGATTTAATTAATAATATTATAATATATATAATAATCGTTTTGACTTTCATACCTAATGATATTATAATGCATATAAATAATAATATTCTAATTTCATACTACTAATATTATAATGCATATATTCAGCTTGACTTATTCCGATTTTATTCCAAGTTTCCAACCACTGAAATAAAGTTGTTTTGCTGCGATTCCAATCACTCCCACAACCAATTTTGGGTTTGATATTTTAAAATAAATTTATAATGATTGTTTAGAATAAAAAAATAGTGTTTGGATATAAAAATGTAAAATGAGGATATAAATTGTAGTTTTTTGAAGGTAAAATGTCAAAACTACCATTGTGTTGTGAATTAGAGAGAGATGCGAGGAGTAGTTCCCTATTGCATAGATATATGTGTGAGAGAGATATGAACGGTGCTGACACATGTCAGCTTCATATTCCTTGACATAAAGGATAGCGGGGATGTCAGATCCCACCACCCACTGCACATCACGCCGGGTTGTCAATAGGTTTAGGAACCTTTAATTACCCAATTATAGCTTATTTTAAATTTTTTTTGTGACGTTTGGTCGTAGAATAGGCTATTATGAATTTAAAGATTTATGAGATTAATATGTTGTTTAGGGCCAATTTTGGACTTGATGTGTGTGGTGGGGGGGGGGGAAATTCCAAAATTAAAGGCCCTGTTCCTTAACCAAACAAAGACTTTAAGGGTGAAAATACTTTGAATTAAAGGACGGAGAACGATAATCCGAACATATAATTTGAAAACCGTGCCAGGATCACGTGAATCCACGGATAGTTCATGAAAGGGCACAGAGTTGACTTTCAGTAAACCACAAGAATACAAAACCAAGTTTGCTTGAGATTCTTAAACAAGGATGCGATCGTCAATGCTTGTATCCATAACGAATAATGTTCGAGGATTACGATTTCCAACGATTCAATCAGCTAAATCAGAGAATTCCAATAGTTTCAAATGCCTTTTTCATTATTATTTTAGATATGATAGCCCCAACACAGACATTAAAAGTATTAAAATAATCAACAATATATATATTAAAGTAGAGATAAAGTGTTATCATAAATCTTCATGTGACCCCTGCATCTCATGTAAAGCCCCATTACACCTATTAAGAACATCTCTGTGAGGGAGTTTGAATATACCAATGCCTTGCGCCTTTTTACTATCTATATAAAAAAACATTTGTTCATGCATGATTGAAACCAAGGATATTACACTATAAATTTATATGATCTTTCCATATAAGCCTTTTCCTCAATTAACATCATTGATTGCTAAGCTCTCATATTAAACATAGGCAAAGTCGTAATCTAAAACAGTTCATCTTGCAATGAATTTTTATTTTTTTGTTCAAAAAACAAATTAACCTATGTGATATTTTTTATCTTATTTTTATTAGATCAGCCAACCTGGCTCTCGCTAGTTAGAGGTTACAAGGGAGTCAAACAAAAAAAACAGTTACACAAATAGGAAAATCTCGTGAAAGCTCAGATCCCGAAACAAAAACCCAATAACTCGATCACTATGTGGCATTTTGCCATTGGCACAGAAGATGCCAAAACTTTTTTATAAAATAAAAAAAGATTCTGAGATTCAGAGACAGAGACATAGGCTGAATGATTAAAACTATATATTTCCAAAGTATTTATTCAACTCTTCTTATAGAATATTTAAATAGCTTGCGTGAAATTGTGACCCAAATCAAATGGAGTTATATATATTATATATATGTAGATGATGAATCTTGCACGAAAGCTCAGAGAATATAACTGGAATCCACTAGATCTGTTATAAATTAAATCTTGACTTTATCAAAGCCAAACCCTAACATAATCGAATCATGTCATGCATGATCTTTTACTAATTAAGCATTAACTTAATTAAGTGCCTATAGGGCGCTGACATGCATCATCATGCACATAAAAACAAAATACTGAGCCATACAAAAGAATATAATCAAAACATAATAACCCAACCAAAAAAAAATAAAAATAAAAAAATAAAAAAAGGAAAGTCTGAATGCTAGACTCCTCTCATGATTGTTTAAGAATCCACTTCCAAAATTTCTACCAAAAAAAAATAAACCCTACTAAGAATATCATTGGTTTTCTTGAATATATTTCCATCAATTTATTGTGCCAAATGTGATGTTATATGAGGCTGCCAATTAATATACAGTAGTGGCCATCAATCCACACAAAAAATCCTTAATGGGCCAGGTATTCCTTGTGAGTTGACAACTGGCCCTTATCCATGTATTATAGGATAAGAGAGGAATATGGGTTTTGGACTCAGAGGAATCCAAATATCCAATAAGGACCACTTGTTAGAAATGATATGATGGCATTATTCTAAGGAGAACTTATGCTCTGAAAATAGAATCCTATCCTTTAGATGGGTCATGAAAATTTAGTGTGAGGGCCAAAATTTTCAAAAGCTTCCCTAAATAGTTTAAAGGAATTATCGGTAACATGAAACATGAATTTTCAAGTCATCGACAATGGCTGGCTCACGAAGCCTATACGTTCCATGTCAACTTGATAATGGGGGATGAACACATAGGGTTTGTCCTTGACGTTTCCTGTATTTAGCTTGTTGTTCACCCTTAGTTGGGTCCCTTAACCTTATGGCTTAACTAAAAAAGAAAAGAAAAGAAAAGAAAAAGAGTCATCGATGATATTTCGACCGTCGACGTTGCTTGCTGCCATCTTTTCTTTTTGTCCCTTTTCCCTCACCTTTTTTTTTCCAATTAAGGAGAAAGATTGAACAAATTGACTATTCGATCAAATTGACTTTCAACATTGCGACGTAACTTATATGATAATCATGATAAGGAGGTGCATTATTTTCCATGCAATAATATGGTGCGTGTGAGAAGAATATATGAGGAATTTGCATCTTTTAGGTACATTGCATGATAAAGAGTAAACTGGCACACTTTTTCCCTTGAAAAAATAATGGTGATGGATGGAGTCTGAGTCATTTGATCCCTGCTTGCATGCCTGTTCTCAGCCTTTTTCCCCATATATATTGTGTAGTGGCTGATGCAACCATGCTTTGCAACTGAAGTAGTGAAGTGGACTCAGTGAGCAAGGCATTGTCCCCCCTATGGTTTTTGGGTCACCATGCACTAATAAAAGTAACAAATGGGAAAGTTGTTCCCGGAAATATATCGTAATAATAAAGACTCGTGTGGAGATTATATATAACTGATCCGTCTAGAGAAAAGAAAAAGATCTACATTGAAATTTTACATCCAAGGGTTGATTTTTTCTTTTTTTAAAAAAAAACTAGCAAATGAAACTCCACGACAAATTGATTGAGACTAGGGCCCAATAAATGGTAAGCGGCGTATCTCTCAGCGGATGTGGGCTCATTACATTCAGCTTTTAGTGGATCCTGTCGTAACGGGCCTTAGCCAGTAGGCCTGTCATCCGGTGCGTCTTATTATAATTTTTCACCGATTCAAAAAAAATAGGAAATTTTTTAAATAATATTATTTTAATGAAATATTATTAAAATATGCATCTGAAGAAAATATTGATGAAAGTATGTCTGGTTTGGCCACGTCAGCGCCACGCTGACGTGGCTTTTCATTTTTTTGATCCTGCCATTAAAGACGTAACTTTAAGTTACGTCTACATTATAAAGACGTAACTTGGAGTTACGTCTTTAACCGTTCCCTCTCCACCTCATGAAGCCAAGGGCGGGCGGATAAGAGTGGTCCCTACTAAGGGGCTGTTTGTTTGGCTGGAATGGAGACTGGAATGCCTGGAATGGAATGACATTCCATCCATCATGCTGTTTGTTTGGCTGGAATGGCCTCCATTCCATTCCAACCACATTCCAAAAGCATTCCAAACCCCTCCATTCCAGTCAAATGTTTCTGGCCAAATATTGGCCAGAAACATTTTCCAACCTTGGATGGAAAAGCTATCCATTCAAAACACTTTCCAGCATGGATAGCTTTTCCATCCATGCGGAGAACTCCATCTCTCTCACCACTCCACCCCCGTCCCCTCGTCCTCTCTTCCTCCGACGGCACCGTTGCCAGCTTCCTCGGCCGCCAACGACGCCAACGCCGATGCCGAGCTCAGAGGTTGACGGCGGTGGTGAGGCAGCCGGCGCCGGAAGGTGGGGAGGCGTGGGCGGGGAAGAGACCGGGGCCAGCTCGATGGGAGACAATGTGGGTACGGAGGTCGGGGGCGAGCTCACCGGTACGGGCGTTGGTTGCACGGTCGAGGGGGGCTTAACGGGGGCGGGAACGGCGGACGCGCGAGGGGTGGAAGCCAGGGCAGCGGAAGGAGGTCCTTCAGCGCGCTCGAGCCATGTGGCGTTGCGGCTCGCGAGCATGGGTAGAGGACCTGCTCGAGCGATCACGGCGAGGTCCTTCAGCGCGCTCGAGCGCTTGATGCTATGTTTTCCCAGCCTCCTCCTCCTCCTTGGCGACCTTGCGCGCTTCGGCGACAACGTTGAGGCCCTCCGCGCCTTCTCCTTGATGTGGAGGCTCCAGCTAAAGCCCGACCACTCCACGTTCCCATGCGCTCTCAAGTCGTGCGGCTCCCTCGGCGATCTCCACGTCGACAGCCAGCTTTGCCGCCCCCGCCGCCCCCGGCACTGCCGCGTCCGAGCTCAACGTCCACCACCTCTGGCCCTTCCGTAGGAGTCGCTCCGCAGGGAGTGGCCGCCATAGGAATATGACGGTGGCCGGCGTCCCCGCCCCCGCCCCCTCGTCCCCTCTTCCCCTCTTCCTCCGGCAACACCATTGCCTTCCTCGGCCGCCATCACCACCCCCCAGGTGCTAGGGCCTCGCTAGCGTCCTCGCCGTCCACCGCCCAGTACGCGTCTCCCTTCGCCCGATCTACCACATTCCCCCCCCTCCCGGTCGTCCTCTCCATCATTCCGCCGATGGGAGAGGAGAACAGAGGAGGAGAGAGGGGCGGCCGACGAGAGGGTTGGGAGAGGAGAACGGAGGAGGAGAGAGGGGCGGTCTGAGGGCGGTGGACCCTGAGGGAGATGCAGGGAGCTCGGGTGGCCGGCGGAGCGTTGGATCCGAGGAGAGGAAGATGGCCGGCGGGGTGGTTGATCCGAGGAGAGGAGAAAAGAGGAAGAGAGGACGAGAGGAAGAGTGAGGTTATGGTTTTTTTTTTGTTTTTTTTTAATTTTTATTTTTTTTTTAATTTTTAAACTGGTATTTTTTTAATTTTATAAATTTGATTATCATTATTTAATATATTTAAAACATAAGTGTTTCATTGATAAAATTGATTATCATCACTGGAATAAAACATAAGTGCTCCATCAATAAATTGCCCCGCATGGTGGATCTTCTCGGCCCCCGTCACCTCCGGCGTCCACTCCGGCTACCACCAGCACCACTACTCTCCTTGTCTCTCTCCCACCATCTCTCACATCCAACACTCCTCCAACCATCCCCGATCCACCCTCTCCGGCAACCACCAAGGACACCACGCGCTCTCCCTGTCTCCCACCATCTCTAACATCCAACACCCCACCAACCATCCTCGATCCACCTTCTCCATCATCACCAACCCGATCCACCCTCCCAACCTCCAGCCATCCAGATCTGGTGGAGATCCAGCCGCTGCAGCCGCCCTTCGCCGTCCCCCGTCACCTCATATCATATTATTAATGTCATAAAAAGTTTAATAAATATGAAAATCAGAATACATGATGGTATTCTCACCACTAGCATTTAGGGGTGACCATATCCCCCATTCCATCGCGAAACAAACACAAAAACTGAAAAAGTCACTGGATTCTGTTTCCATTCCAACACCAAACAAACAACAAAAATGACATTCCATTCCATTCCACCACCACCAAACAAACAGCAAAAGTGACATTCCATTCCATTCCACTGGAATCATATTCCATTCCAAAAGCATTCCAAAAACATTCCAACGAAACAAACGCCCCCTAAGACGTAACTTGGAGTTACGTCTATATTAATACAGACGCCGCGCGCGGACCGCCGAGCAGATGCGCCGGAGAGCGGCGGAGAGCGCCGGAAAGAGGAGAAGGAGGAGAGCCCGGGTGGGAGGTTGGGTGGGGAAGGAGGAGAGACCGGCTTGGGAAAGGAGAAGGGCCCGCGGCCGCGGGGTTGATGGCGACAGAAGAAGACGTAACTTGGAGTTACATATGTATTAATATAGAAGTTACGTCTTAGTAGAGACTACTCTTATCCGCCCGCCCTTGGCTCCCTGAGGTGGGGAGGGAACGGTCAAAGACGTAACTTGAAGTTACGTCTTTAATGGCAGGATTAAAAAATGAAAGGCCACGCCAGGGTGGCGCTGACGTGGCCAAACCAGGCATACTTTCATCAATATTTTCTTCAGAGGCATATTTTAATAATATTTTATTAAAATAATATTATTTAAAAAATTTCCCAAAAAAATAACATCACGAAAGATAAAAATTTAAATGATTTAAATATAGTTAAAGAAAAAAATATTATCTGTATCAAGAGTTGGGGTGATCTCACTGATTGATATAGGGGGTGATTCTAGCCAATACAATACATACCAACCAAATAAAGGATTAAATGAAACATGCAATACATACTAATCAAATAGAAAACGAGCTAATACTATATCAATTGATATAAACAATCAAACGCTCCTTAAATTAAGACAAGTATATTTGACTTAAATTAAGACATTATCCTAATGCTAGCTCAATTAGTGGGATTATGTTCGTGCGCATGCGAGCGTGCTCGGCTATCTGAGTTCCTAAGCCAATGACACCAACTAAAGTACTAATAAAAATTCGACTTTCGGATCAAATTGGTTAGCCTTACCTCAAAATATGTACTTGGTGAGCCAATGGTCTTATTACGGTGGCATTGGTTTGCCCATGGGCTGGCCGGCCCACTACAGCCGGCGCCACCCAACTATTCCATCAGGCCCATTAGCCATGTCCCTTGCAGCATTTCATTCATTACTGGAGAAAGGTTGAGATGGTAAGGCCTGTCTGGTTTAAAACTTCATTAGCTTCTGAAAGAAAAATAGTGCCTACCTTTAGTTTGAAATTTTGAATATATGTGAAACGAAAAAAGGGGAAAAAGGAAGTTGTTCAATTCAATCAATAGGTATATAAATTCTATGAATTTATGTATGTTTTAAATTTCTCTAGGTAATCAAGTACATAGACCTAGGTAAGAAGGATCAAATTGCTAGTATAAAATTCCACTATTTTTTAGGCTAATTATAGCTAAAATAATTGTGTTTAGAAGAAAATATGTTACTTACCTCCTAGTTATTAGGCTTAATAGTTGGTATGATAGGGCAAAAAAAAACCTGGCAATAATGCATATAGAAACATTTCAACCAGAAATTATCTACACATAAAATCGAAGATTAAATTTGAAGACCCTAATAGCAACGAAAAATCATTAAATTATTTCTCATAGTTTTGATGTTGAGTTTTTCTCCAAATTTTTGGTTTTTAAGAGCGGACAACTTTCTCCAATCACATGATTCATGTAGTCATTGAAGCAACACTAACTCACCATATCACTTTCAGGCCCTTCAGCCGTTCATGTGAGTCTCCTAAGAAATATAGAGCTTGTTTGGTTCCGGGATTGGTGTCGGGGAGACGTGCAAGAAATATAAGGTTTTTTTCTTCATATATGCGTCAAAGAATACTCCAATTGCTTGTCTTGTAAAATTTAGAAATTGCATATCCACCCTCCAAAATTTCACGTTTTGCATATGAACCATTTGGCTATTTTAAATGGACAGTGTGAGCTTAATATGACCAAATGAGTGAGTTGAAGGGTATGCGTAACTTATAATTCTACAAGGATTGTATATACCAAAAGTCCTAACTTAATTATTCATGAGACAAACCATTTTTAGTTGAACAAACTCCACATAGAAAGTCTACCCTGTAATCATAAAAAAAGATACAACATGAGGAGTGATTTATAAAAAAAATAAAAAAAAATCAAGCCTTGCCATAAATTTAATTATCACAAGAGTAAGGCCATGAGGGAAAAGTGTCCCACTAATATCAATGTCTAATGGACTTTGATTGGGGTACATCCATACATGCTATGTGCATATACACCCTTAGGTGGCTAACATCCAAGCCCTAGAGTGATGTTATCAGAGGGAAAAATAACGGCTTGGATGTTAACCACATAGATGTGTATGTACACAAAATTTTTTTCATGTCAAATTGATTACTAGGAGAATAAAACAGACCATAGTCATAAATATTTAGGCAAAAAAGTACCACTAATATCATAAAACCCCCTTAAAACATGCTAAATACACAAAACTCCAAGAAATTTCGAACAATATGGGGAACCTGAATTTTATACCACTGAACCTTGCATTAAAAGAGATGGTCATGAGACTCTTTGCAAAAAAGAAAGAAAAGGAGATGCTTATAAGACATAGAGGAGGAAAGTTTAAAAAAAACAACAAGGGATGGTTCCCTACTTTCTTGATGATAGAAAATTTTAATTTCTAATTATATCCCAAGGAAAGTTAATGAGTAAAAAGATGGAATCTTTAATCAAGAATTTACGTTGAAGTTTCCAATCCAAGTTTCAACATGAACTTTGGATAGGCCTATCTATTAATGGGTTTTGTTTAGTTTCAAATTTGATGTGAATTAGTTTTTTTTTAGGATCCATTTGGGTGTGTGTTTCTTACACCAAATACGTTTTATTTTTTAATCGAACCCAGAAGTTTCTTAAAAAAGTAATTGTAAGTTAGAATTAATCTTAGCCGTTAGATCTTGATACCAGTGGCTAAGATACATTAGATGTTAGCATATGCCTTATCAAAACATGAGTGGACTTTGTATTGCCCGCATAGGCATCTAGTCATACTCAATGGTCGCTTATTTTCAGGCACCCCCCTAAGTTAAATGGAAATTTTTAATCGATCTAAGTTTGTCTCAATCGAGTAATTTATTAGTGGATAAAAAGTATCTCAACTTAGGTGGGTTAGGACAAGCGGCCCAAAAGTTGCATAATTCCAACGGCAAAGATATAAAATTACAATTAAGTATTCGTATGTTGCAGTCTCTCGGAAGCAGCTATAAAAGTAGCATGTCCTCTAATCTACAAATATTTGGAAGATTTTTACAAATACGCCCCTCTAATCTTCACTTTCAACACCAATCAAATTCAATTGAAATATATTATATAAGATTAGATTTTAGGAGCCATGATCTGACTCATATATTTTCTCACGCGTGACAATTGAGTCATAAAGAGAGGATAACACATGACAGCTGAATCATAGAGAGGGGGAGGAGAGAGGGGTAGTGGGAGTGACTGGTTAGGAGGTAATGGAGGTGGATGGTTACCTGTGTCATGTGACACATGATCCATCTAGTATTAACATATATACACCCTATGAGTGGAAATCAAGGTAGGTAACCACCTTCTTCTTGTTTGACATCCAGATGCTCTTCCTGCTTCGATGAGAACAATGTATTATTAGTTGATTTGGCATATATTGAGACGATGATATGAATTTATAGGATTGATAAGTATTTATTAGTTAATTTGTTGTGAAAATGAAAAACATATGTTGGACTTCCAACTGCTCTTCTAACGTTTGACAAGGATGTGTTACTGTTAATTATTTGACATGTACTGAGACCATGATATCATCCTTATATAGAGAAATGATTATAAATTAACCTTTTGTTGTCCTATGTGGAGCTTACGTGGAGAGGGTTATTCTACGTTGAGGGAGAGTTAGTGGGAGAGAGAGGGGGTTAGTGAAGAGTTATTAGGAAAGGTGGGAAGAGAGGGTAGTTACCTGCCATGTGGTAGGGGGACTTACTAGTGAATTTATAATATGACAAATATTATTAGATAAGTTTTTATTAAAAAGGTGGATTAGGCGTTTATGTGGGAATCCATGTATGTAACCCCTCTTCGGTGACCATACATATTTAAAATAAATGTCTTTTAAATCAAAGAAAAAATAGGGTGAAATATATGTGTGTAACTACATTTCTAATTTAAGGATTAATTTCAGCGCACTCTGTGTGATTATTAAAAGGTAGAGGGATGCATATGCAAAAAGGAAAAAGGTACAGGGTGCTCCAGATGATTATGAAGATGAAGAGGGGTGCATATGCAAAAAGAAAAAAGGTACAGGGAGCTCCAGATGATTATGAAGATGAAGAGGGATGCATATGCAAAAAGGTCCTCAAATCATTACCTCTACTTTCAGTCTTGACTCTAATGGCGTAAAGAAGAGAACCATAGTTATCTAAGAGAGGAAGACGGAGAGAGATGGACCTACGCCTTAGATCCAACCAGGCCTTCTTCGCCGCGGCCCGCTCCGGCGACCTTGCCGCCGCGCGCCAGATCCTCGATGGCGGAGGCTGCGACGCGGCTGGGCTGCTGGCGGCGCAGACGGAGGCTGGGGAGACGGCGCTGTACATCGCGGCTGAGAAGAATCATGAAGAGCTCGTGGGGTTCCTCGCGCGGCGCTGCAACTATGAGACGGCGAGCATCCGGTCTCGGCTCGATATGGATGCTTTTCATGTTGCCGCCAAGAGCGGGCACACCGGTGAGTGGAAAAAAGAGGGGCTTTTCCCCTTCAAATTTTTTGGAGAAAGATGCGATTTTGCTCGTGGTTCTGTGTTTTTTGCCTATTGGGTTCGTGGAGGTTCTTTAGTTGATAAAAAGCTTATTTTGTGGACAAGAATCGTTCTCTTTTGAGATTTGGGCTTGGCTTGGAGTGGAATCTAAGTGCGTATTCCATGATTATGGAGAAATTTGAAAGATTTTAGTGGGATGTGAAGTCCGTATCTTTGATTGATCTATGGTGATTTAGGTAAGAACTTATTGCTAGGATACACATGTTTAGTATCAAGAGGTTCATTTTGTCTTGCATGTTTGAGATTGATTTGTAGTCCGCGGTGATGAGAATTTAGATGAAGTAGTCGTGGGGTGGAGAAGGCTGGATTGGATTGGATGCCTTTGTGCTAGATTGGATTGGATTCACTGTGATTCTGTTTATTAATCTTTGATGGGTTACTTTGTACTCTATATCTCAGATCAACTTCCGTTCCTAATTGTTTTGCTTTCTTTCATTCCATGCTTTTACTTGCATTTACTATCCAGAAGCTAATATTTATAAATTTAAAGTGCAAAGAACGTGTTATAATAACATGATGATTTGTGATTTGTCGGATATGCTGTTTTGGAGTGCTAGGGATAGAAAATATGTGCAGTTGGCTGGATGCCCTAAATGAGTCACAAATTACTCAATGGTTATATATATATATGGGACTCTAGCTGATTAGCACTACTGAAAGTTGAGATGACTATGTGTATTTACTGAAGGAATATTAGTTTTGTACAAGAAGATGCTATCCAATATGAAGTATATAGAAGAGTCCATTCAACAGGATAATTGTTTGACCTGATGAGAAATGAGCGGGAAACTATCTTGCTGTTTCAGCTTTTCTCTAAATGCATCTTTCTGCATCGAAAGTTCTCCAGGAGTGTAGTCTCCGAAGGTTTTTAGTTGTTGTATTTTGATAATCTGCTTTAAGACACGCAGACCTAGAAAGGCATCCTCAAGTGGTCCCGTTTGATCTTGTAGTATGTGAAGAAGTTAAATCCTGATGCTAATTGTGATGTTTCCTATTAGCTTGGTGCTTACAACCTTTGGTATCTCACTTATGCAGAGATTGTGAAAGAACTCTTGAGCCTCTGGCCTGCACTCTGCAAGGTCTGCGATTCATCCAACACAAGCCCCCTTTATTCAGCTGCGGTCAAGGATCACTTGGATTCTGTAAATGCCATATTGGACGTGGATGAAAGCACCACAAGGATTGTGAGAAAAAATGGGAAAACATCGCTGCACATGGCGGCAAGAATTGGTGTTGATCGAATAGTAAAGGCTCTATTGGAGAGAGATCCCGGGATAGTTTCCATCATTGATAAGAAGGGTCAGACTGCACTTCATATGGCTGTCAAAGGCCAGAATCCCGATGTTGTAGAGGAAATGTTGCTCACAGATATTTCTGTTCTCAACATACGTGACAAGAAAGGAAACACAGCTTTGCACATAGCGACAAGGAAATGGAGGCCACAGGTATGCCGCCTTTGCTGTAGCAAGTTTCAAATTCAAAATGCGTGTGGACATGAAAAACCCTTTCGTTTTAGGTATTTGGTTGCCTGCTTTCGTTTTTCAGATCACTCATAAGTCTAGAATGTAGTTTGCTAAAATGTGCACATTACTTTTTGATCTTTCCAAAACATCTTCTCTGGTTAGTCCTACTACTTTATTTGTCAGCACATGCACTTTGTATTCTTCCTGCTTGATGTTTCTTTGCAGTAGAATATTCATATTTTGTCCTCGACTTCATTCTTCATGTTCAAGGATAAGACTTTTTCTTTCATTTTCATCCTATTTCATCAATCCTTTGTGGGAGATTTCTCTTCTTAGGACGCTGATCCCTGGAATTGCATGACCATGTATGTCAATGACTTTCGCAAATGTCATACTTATTGCTTGTTTTTGCCTGAGGTGTCTGCAATAACTTTGGGAAAGTCTTAGTTTTTATCTGTTTATACCTGAGATATCTGTTTTTTCCTGAGGTGTCTTCGTAATTGCATAATGATGATAGTGGTCCAGTTGATTGCTATGAGTATTCATGTAGCACATCTTATGATATTGAACTAAATTTTGTCGTGACTTATCTCTTGTCCTTTGTAACAGATGGTACACCTTCTGCTGAGTTATAAATCGATTGAAGTAAATACTGTCAATAATCAAAATGAGACTGCACTGGATTTAGCAGAAAAGATTCCATATGGCGAATCTCAGCTGGATATAATGGACAGTCTAGCGGAGGCTGGTGCCAAGAATTCCAGGAACATTGGCCGACCTGATGAAGCAACAGAGCTTAGGAGAACTGTAAGCGACATAAAGCATGATGTCCACACCCAACTCATTCAGAATGCCAAAACTAACAAACGGGTGTCTGGGATCGCCAAAGAGCTGAGGAAGCTACACAGAGAAGCTGTTCAGAATACCATCAATTCAGTGACAGTCGTAGCGGTCCTAATTGCCTCCATTGCATTTATGGCCATATTCAATCTTCCAGGCCAATACTTTCAGGATGGTGCAGATAACGGCGAAGCTCACATTGCTGAAGCAATGGGATTTCGTGTCTTCTGCCTTCTAAATGCCACTGCTCTGTTTATATCTCTGGCTGTTGTCGTGGTACAGATCACCTTAGTTGCATGGGAGACGGGCGCTCAGAAACAGGTCGTTGCAGTGGTGAACAAGCTCATGTGGATTGCCTGCATTAGCACATGCGGTGCTTTTCTTGCATTAGCTTTTGTAGTTGTAGGTAGGCAAGCCTCATGGATGGCAATCACTGTAACAGTAGTCGGGGTACCAATAATGGGAGGGACACTGGTGATCTTGGGCTATTTTGTTCTCCGCCAACGTTTCAAGCTCTGCGATGATTCTCAAAGGCGTATTAAAAAGGGGAGCGGCAGCAAGTCCTTCTCCTGGTCTCATTTTTCAGCTTTTTCGGATCTGGATGCTTTCTCGGATCATGAGAAGAGAATTTATGCTCTGTGAGTCCAGAACTCTAGTATAGGAGTGTATATAGTGTGTAAGAGCCTGTTTTCTGGTTGGTTTGGATCTATGTAATGTGTAGAGCTTAAGAGTTATAAAGCATAAGAGGTGCAATTTCTGCCTGTCATTCAGCTATTTTGATGTTGAAGATGGCTACATAAACCTGCATTCATGTACATGCTATAGCTGTAAAGTATGAAAAACCTTCAGTTGGCAACTAGTTTTTGTTCCATATGTTTTGCGAAAATGTGTAAATTTATGGTTCATCATTTTCTTGTATGATTTTTTTCTTGCCTGCTCTTGATCCAGAAGAGTATGATATGAACCGGAGGTGAATTGCTCACCTCAGCTTCCGTTCATCTTCTAATTGGTTTCAGCCTGCAATGGTGAATGACCTTGTATTATGCTTAAACTAAAACAGTGGGAACCTGTCTTTCAGCAAAGCCATCTTTTGTTTTTCATCATTTCATCAAATCCATCTTTCTTGAAGCTTAAATGGTTTGTGGATTGAATTCTTTCATATTTTCATGCTTATGATTGCCTATTCCAGTATTTGCTAAAAGAAGTATTGCTGATGGAGAAACTCTCTTCTCATGATGTATAAACAGCATGAAGAACTTCTCCAGAACATCACGGAAATGGTACTTAAAAGGAAAAATGTTACTATGCTTGGTCTGCCGGGATGGACTCGTTCATAAGCTCTGATGTCACTGGGCATGGAAATGAAAGAGAATTTTTTTTAGATCCTTGATCATTACACCCACTATCTTTTTTCCCTTTTTTTGTTTTTAAGTTGATGATGAGAACAAGGAGGAAGAATATTGTGCTTTGCATATTATTTGAATCATAGCTGTTGTGCTTGGTCTACCAGACTGGACTCATTGTCCACTTTGGTGGCAGTAGGATCTAAGGTGTCGGACAGTGTCGCGGACTAATCAGATATGGAACGGATGTCGCAGTGGAAAAGACAATCAAATCACAAAGAGAAAATACATAGATATTTAACATGGAAAACCTCACGCTAACAACCGGAAGGAAAAATCACGAGTAACGAAGAAAGAATGACGCACTATAAAGATGGTACGTTGGATTACATAAGTTTGCTAGAGATGATGGATATCTCTCTAGGCTTTTAAGAAGCTTTCTCTCATGCTTCTTCGACTCTCACCAAACCCTATTTTCATAAGCACTCGGCACACAAAAAACCCAGGTTTACATCTCCTATAACCTCATATTAGAGATCACATCAACTCTAATTAAAATCCCAACCTGAAGCTTAGGAAGAATCTTAGGAAATAAGTCCAATTACCCTTGATATTTACCTTTTACATTTTAGGACCCCTTCCATGTTTTTTTTTATAATAGAACTCCATACACATAAGGAACACATATATAAACTAATACGCGTATAAATAATAATTATACACATATCTATAATATGTGTATAATAAAAAATTATACGTGTAATAATTTATACATGTGTTTTTATGTGTTCATCGCAGTGAAGTTGCCCTCGGAAGGTCTCTTTCCCTTATTTTTTTTTCTTCTTTCAGTGTGTTCATCGTTGTTGCACAAGGTGGGTGGCTCGCTAATAAGTGGTATTGGAGTGAGAAGAATATGATGTGATAAAAGATTTCCAACGGAATGAGAAAGTGCAATAATTTTCTCAAAGAAACAGATGAGAAGAATGAATACAAGAGATGAAGCAAAAAAAGAGAAGTTGAAGAATCATATATTCGTCCAGATTTCTTCTGTAGCTATGGCACTTATCCAAAATCTCAAAGATGTAACTGAAACAAGTGGTGTGGTTATTTCAAACAGGCCATCCTAATTAGCAGTTTCAGCTTTTGATGCAGGACCAAGTCCAGACCTGATCGAGTCTGATCCGGACGCGTTCGGACTCCATCCGTCCGACTCAGATTTCCGTACGACGCCGACTGTATGATGGGCATAACTTTCGCCCACGACGTCCGATCGGGGCGTGCGACTAGTCGAAACGACCGGCTCGACAAGCCCATCATGATTCATAGGAGATCGAAATCTCCCCATGACCATGACCTTGACCTTCGAATCTCCAGATTCCTTTTCCTTTGGCTGAAAATCTCGTTTTAATGAAAAACTTTCCTTTTTAGACAGTTTGCTCGGTCTTTTCTTTTTTAACAAATTTCCTATTTCTAGTCAGTTTTCACCTAGTTGAATTCCAGGTTTAGTTATTTGGATTAGGTTGATTCATGTTTGAGTCCACGTGTGAGTTGATTTGGTCTCTCCTTAGACATATAAAAGGACTTAGGGTTTGTAAGAGTCAGTTTTGATGATGAATGAAAATTAAGGTTTTTGATTTCTCTATTTGAGAAATCTGATTGTTTCTCCCATAAAGAGGTTCAGCATTTACCATGCGTCAGCTTTTGTGTCTTGATACCAAATCCACTTTAAGATAACCAAAGAAGTAGAAGAAAATGGACAGTGCAAAGTACCTGAGTAACCTGACATGTGTTCTCCTGTAATGTCATGTCATCATCTTAACAAACAATAATCACATAAAAACCAGTATGTACAGCAAATCATCCAGAAAAAAAGCTCTAGGCATGATGAACAGCACTAATGTCACAAAGACATTAGCTATGTAGTACAAATTTTCTAGTGGAGAAGAAACTGGCAAGCCCTCTCCATCCAACAACTTTGTTCAAGGCAACTCAGGCATCACACACATCATAGGATCATAAGCATTGTGTACCAAAAGCCTTTCAAGCCTCAGCAACCGGATCAAAATTCGGGTGTTCTGTTAACAAAAAATGCAAGACAATAGAAGTAAAGAAGTAAAGAAACTTTACCAAAATGGATTTCGTTCAAGGTGGCATTTCCGAACTGGCAAAATCATGCTTCTTAAACTGTTGTATTATAATCTGGAATAAAAAAATGCCTAAAGACCCATTTATAAGTGTATTAAATTGTAAAGGCAAACTAAGAATATAAAAAACTAAACCGTGAATTCATGAAATTGTTCGTAATCAGCAGTTAATACTTGCCTCCTGCTCTTGAGGGAGGGTTAATAGCATATATAACAGGCACAGAACCAAAATCTCTTTGATGCTTACAATACAACAAGACAGAACTTGATGACCCCTTGTATTAATACTGAAGAATTAGCTTTAACATGCAAACTGGTTTTAGCCTCCAGGACAAGTTTACCACTCAAAACAAAACAAAAATGTCAGGGAAAGTATTGCCAAGCCAAAGTTAGTAAAGCTTGGTAGCTATGTCTCAGTCACAAGCTTCCTCCCAATCGTCGACAGCTTCTCCATTCATCTCCACCTTACCAATGCCAGCATCCTGACCTGCAGAACTTAAGCTGTCCAATTTACATTCTGAAGGACCCAAACTCTGTTCCTCGATGCTTACAGATTCACCCAGATCAAGAGCGTTCCACCGATTCACTGAAGCTGTTATAGGAGCAGCTTCGGTATGTCTCCACGCAGGTAATGAGGCACTAGCCCCAGCAGACCATTCGCTTCCCCAGGAATCCGATTCCATGCCAACCACTTTCTTCCATGGATTGCTGGACTTTGACACTGGTCCCCCTTCCTTAGATGCCCCCAAGTTCTGAAGAACTACAACAGCACCATGGTATACAGACCCATGATCCAACCTCCTCAGAGCAGTTGCTGCCCTCATTGGATCGCTGAAGACAGCCAGAGCATTCTTGTCATTCAACCACACCAATTCACATTCTCCACCAAACCTTAAGACTAAAGCACTTATATCGGCATCCCTTGGCAAGTCCAGCATCGAGACCACAAGCCTAGGATCCATATCGAGCAATGGATCAAAAGACAATTGATGAATTGGCGAGCTCACTGTAGTGCCAGGCTTGGACCCCAAAATCCGAGCAGCAGGTCTCGACTTGGGCGTAGCATGGACCACGAGGAATCGCTTTGGCTCCCACCCTGCTGCTTGTACTGAAAGCTTCCATCTCTCCGCAATCAGTCTCACCGCATCTCTCTTCTCCTTGGTCATGTGACAGAAGACATGAACTTTTAGACTGCTCGCACCGACTCCTTTGATCTTCCCCATCACCAAGAACTTAAACCTGTCCTCCACTGCCAAAACCCATTTTGGATCTCGCCTAAATAGGTTTGCAAGCAATTCAGAACTGGCCGCATTCTCCCCAAAATGCAAAGCATCTAAATTTGGAGGAGAGATATCAAATGCTTCTGCAAGGACTCGTTTCCTCTCTAACTTTGTGCACTCCTCATCGCAAGTTAGCTTCCTTTGCCCAAAAGGCACCTTCATCCCATTTGCTTCCACCTTCTGCAGAGGAACTGGCAACTTCTTCATGACAGAGGCTTCAAACACTGTGTCCGTATGATACCCATTTGTATTGCCTCCAGTACCACAAGGGACACTGGCAGTGATGCGGCCACAGGAACAAGTGATTGTGACCGGGAACTCGCATCGGAGATCCGGACAAGGAGCCAATGGATGGCATGAGGCCGTGCATGTGTGTTTGCAATCCCTTCTCGGGGCGCCACAGACCTGCCCGCATGACAGCTTCCCTGAGGATCCAGACTCAGACACAGAACCGCCACATGAAGCATCACAAGGAGGTGGATGGCAAGTCCTTCCACAAGCATGCATGCCACATTGCCCGGTCTTGCCGCACAGCTGGTTGCATCGGATGTCTTTGGACCCGCAAGGTATGTTCCTAAGAAGCACATGGCCCCCGATGCATTCCTTCGTAACAGGAACCGAGCATGGTGGGCAATCTCCAAAATGGCATGTGTGCGAGGCCGCATGCCCGCAAGGCTGAGGAACCAAACACGGGTGCTGACACGACGGATTTGGGGTGCCACAAGGGAGCGGTGGAGGTATCGACGTCCTCCCACAAGCACAGGTCAAATCAGTGAAGATGGTCTCGAGACAAGGTGGGCAGTGGCCGCTATGGCACAGCAATTGGCATGAATGCTGGCCACATTGAAGCCTCTTCCCACAAGGGATAGAGCATAGATGAGGGTCCCAATCTCCCTCCGCTGGTTGTCCGCCGGCCTTCGACAGTGGGCAGCAACGTTCGCTGCACCTGTGCCTCCCACAACCCTTCTTCCGACCGCACGGCTTCTCACAGACAAAGTTGTTCCTCTCCACCATCATAATGTAGCACTCCACAGTCCTAGTTGCAGATCCACAGCGGCATTTTTGAACTACCTTAGTCGAGCAAGGAGGACAATCTCCCTCATGGCAAGTCTCCTTACATTGGTGAATACTACAAGGATGCAACTTCTCACAGACATTAGAGCAAGTAGGTATCGGATCCAAGCAACTCTCTCTTTCCTTCAACAACCTTGTCTTCCCACAATGGCAAGTCTTGATCTTTCCCGGCAACAACTCACAGTCCCCGCATGGACCAGGATGGCAATTCTCATCACAGTTGTGATTCCCACAACCAAGAAGTTTCCCGCAAACACCATCGCAGGAGAAGACCCCTTCAGACTCCACAACCTCTCCCTTGATAGCCATGTCGCCACAAAGCACCACCTCCATCTTTCTACGGCAAAAACAAGAGGCGGTGATCGCCACTCCACACGGGTTGCATGCGCCAGTGTGGCAGACCCGATCGCACCTATGCCGACGGCACGAGAGGAGGCGGTCGCACCGCTGCCCACAAGTGGCCGGGCTCGCCTGGTCGGAGCACCGGCGAACGATGGTCTTCTTGCCGCAAGGGCAACGGCGTTTCGGTGCAAACGCTTTGCATGGCGGGCAAGGGCCCGGGTGGCACTGGAGCACACATACATGATGGCATCTCTCCCGAAGACCCTCATCATCATCATGCTCATCCTCCAAGATCTCAACTTTATCCAGAGAACCGGCGTTATGGCGGTCGAGCGGTCTGCAGCAGGGCTCACCGCAAGAGTGGGGGGTGAGATAGAAGTCGTTAGGAGGCTCACGGCGGCGGCCACAAAAGCAAGTATAGTGGAGATCTTTGGGTGGAACCGTTTGGGTGGATTGGCAACCTGGGCAGCGCCAACTGGAGGCGGTGGCGGTGGCGGTGGCGTCGGCGGAGGAAGTGGGCGAGCGAGCCCACTTACGGATACAGGCGAGATGGAAGATGGAGAAGCAACTCGAACAGGACCAGATCGGCGCCGATCGCCGTACCATATCGTAGCATATCATGCACTCCACTGCTCCCCGGGCGAGCTTGTCTTGGATCTCCTGCACCAGCTGCGGCAAGGCCGCCTCCGGCGCCGGCGCCTCTGAATCCTCCTCCCTTGGCTGCGAATCCGCGGCACGGGGCACATGGTGTCTCCTTTGGCGGGGATGATTAGGGTTGGGGTCGTTAGGGTTGGGGTTGGTGTTGGGTGCGGGGGCGGAGGCGCGGGGGACCCAAGCCTGGCGGAGAAGGGCGCGGGGCGCGCCGCCGGCGGAAGTGCGGCGGGAGGTGTCCTGGACGGCGGGGCGCATGCTGTGGCGAGGTATGAATGGGAATGGGACAGGGATTTGGGATTCCGTTGAGGGATTGGATAGAGAAAAACCAGGATACGGTATAGGATAAGGGATTGTGGACAAGAAAACGGAGATAGAGATGGGATAGGTATACCCGGATAGGCTGGATAGGCGCGATGGATAGCTCTATACCCGGATTCCCCGTCGTCTGGAGAGGTGGTGATATATTTTGTGTGTATATATAGGGACGATGGATCGATGAGAGGAGTCTTGGGGAGAACGCAAACGCTATGATGGCGTGGGAAACGACGCTGATTCGGGTCGGATCCTCTATGGACTCGGAGCAGGATTACTTAAAGGGCATCGGGCTCTCCTCCGTGGTCGAGAGCATCCGCATCAGCTCCCATTTACGGAGCTTGTTTGGTACCTTACGTGGGGTGGTATATTGCATCGTCACATACGAGAAAAGATATGATGCTTGTTTGCTTCCCCATTTTATTTTATGTCATTAATGAAAATGTATTGTTTGATACACCCTCCTAACCAAACAATGAAGTAAAAAGTTGCAAATAAGGAGTTGCATGCACCATTTGATTCCACTAAACTATAGCAAAAAGAGTTATTTTTATAATTTACAGATTATTCATTCAACAATATTTCATATCAAATACTTCAAATCATTGTCTATACCAATTAAATATTCATACTTTCTTTATGTCTTTTAGTTCTTATTCATTAATCATATTAAATTCATAAAAATATTTGAGAATAGTAATATATTTATTCAAATAACCATATAATAGTAATATATATCAACTTAAATATTAAATTTGGAAATTTCAATATATTATTATTTCTTATTTATTAGAGAAGATGGGTTCAGAGAAGAAATAAAAGAATAAATGAATGGAGAACATATTTTAAAAAATAAAAAAGTCCGTTTTATTATCAAATGACTATATAATAGTAATTTATTACTATATGAAAGTATTTGAATATGAAAATCATCATATCTTATTATTTTCTATTCATCGGACAAAATGGGTTAAGAGAAAAGATATAAAGATAAAGGATTAGAAAAAAAAACAAAGTTCATATTTTATTATTAAATACAGTTGCTACCGAGATACTTCACATCCGGAGTATAGAGTATCAGAGTAATATATCTCTATTTTACATTTTTTTTTACGAGAGCTGATGCGGTGTACATTTTAACAAAATAAGCACTGTAGCAACTCAAAAATACAAGAAAAATGCTCTTTTAGTGGTACCTGATGCGGATGCTATGATAAGAATGCTGATTTGGGACGGATTCGGATCAGGATGATAGTCCGTTTCAGGATTCTTCGAGGATACTTGCCAGTAAAGGCACCCGCTCCACATCGTCGTCAGTCTAGAAGAAAACAGGACTTTATAAATGGTCTGAGAGGCCATGTAATCCGACACGTTTGACATGCCAACTTCGCCATCAGATAGCATCGAACACACTTTTTACTTGTAACATTTAATAGAAGTTCATCAAACAGTTGATGTAGCATGCCAAACACCCACACCAAAAAAATAAAATTATTATATCAGACGATACTGCATTGCTCGAATACAATAAACCAAACAACAATTATACATAGCCCAAATCTGTATCATACGGCCGTATCGTCGACAGACAGCCGGCCCTAATGCTGCATCAAAGGGCTGCAGCATCACCTGAATAAGAAACCAAAAAGAGTTCACAAATCATGAGTTGAAACATCATACCTTTGTTAACCGACGTTAGGCATAGATCAAATTAAGACTGGGATACAACCATACATAAGTTATGAATACAATCATCTTATCATCAAGTATACAACAACTGATATCCTGTGCTTTTCTTGTCCCCACGCGGTTTTCAAGTTTATATTCCTCTGGAGAACTTTTAACTTCGAAACTCATCAATTTCACACTGACCATGGCGAAAGTAACTGACATTTGTAACCAACAGACGAAGTTTCATTTCTAACTCAACATAGAATACACGCACTGTATGCTATTTTACAAAATAAGAATTTCATGAAGCATCCAGGCATCAGAATGGCTGAAATGAAAAAGGAGCGAGAAGTTTATCTTCGAGTTCCCGGAAGCCTCGGTAGACAGCTTCAGTCTGGTTCTGGGGGAGAGGCAAGCGTCGCACCTCAGTCATGTACCTATAGTTGTGGAGAGAGAATCTTTAACTCATTCAACAGTGAGAACAACGATTCATCAAGCATTTCATAATTTATATAATGCTTTCAGGAAGAAAAGAAAGCCTGCGGCTATATGTAGGGAAGTCGAGTAAATCTGACAATTAGTTATGGTTGAGATACAACATTTACAACCAAACAGAGACCAAAATCCAGAAAAACTTTGTATGATTTTCATGACTTCAAGGAAGCTAATACATTTTCAACCAATTTACGACCCTTTTTCAACAGATCAAGCCTCTCTCCAATATCTTTTGAAAAAGCATAAGTTCATTACTAAACAGAACGAAGCATGTCATATCTCACCATCAGAATAAAGGCTACTGTTTAAGAGCTAATCAGGATCTGATCGACGTGCATTACTAGCTCCTCTTAAATCCTGCGCCTTGCCTCAAGCTCGTATCTCACAGCGACATAGAAAAACTACCAGAGCCTTCTACAATGCACACGTTCTAAATGGTCCCCTGGAGAAAACCTCACTATTACCTGTGCAACTTTCTATTCCATTTTTTCTTGTGTTTGCGTTTGCAACTTTCTGTAGCTCTCTTCCTCCACTCTCCCTGTCATCTCTGCTCCACGGCCTCTCCCCACCCTCTCTCTTTCCACCCAACCCAACAAACCACAGCTCCTTGACTACAACTAAAACTCATGCATATTTATACACACAAAGGTGTAAATATCTTTCCTTCTCTCCCCTCTTTTTTCACTCTCTCTATCTATGCATATGCCCCATCACAAGAAGTATAAACTATGCACATTACAGATTCAAAAACAATGCAAAGCAGTCATCATTAAAGATTTGCCATACTGGTTGATTTCTGACTGAACACGACCAATCTGAAAAAGGCAATCAATGGGTTTCAATGGACAATTTTACATAGTTGATTTAACAAGCTGCACATGACTGCGGGAAACGAAATTAAATGCAATGAAGCAGCAGGCTCATATATCCGACCACCGGAAGAAACTACTAAATCACCAAAATGCAGCAGACAATTGTAAACTTTAGATTTGTAGGAGAAATTGATACGAAAAACTTCCTTACAATGCTTTTATCTCCAAAACCGCAAGAACTCACCTGTTTGTGGCACTAGTAATTCTGTCCCGAACTCCTTGGTTCACAACTGTTGTCTGCTCCAGTGACACAGTTCCACTAAAAATAAATGAAGCCCCAGCAGTCGTAGTACCCACTCTCTTAGAAAGGACAGACATAGCCCATTCACGAAGAACTACAAGGACTGATCGGAGTAAGCGTAGTCTAAGATTTGGTGAAGGGAAGATAGCAGCGTTTGGCAGCAGCTGATCATAGATACTCAACACAGGCTCTGGTGCACCCTTACAAGCTGCAAGAAGAGCTCTGGCGACATCCTCATCTCCAACAAGCTCTATTCCAGAACTTAGGCGTTCCTACCAAAGAACATTGTTCGTTATATTGATCGTGTTACAGATAATGGATGCAAATAAGGAATCAAGTAAGTATTAGCAATCTAACATACCAATGCAGCAAGAAATGCTACTTTTTCAGCCAAACAATAGCACAAGTTTGTGCAGCCAAGCCTGAATTGCAATAGGTTGGATGGAATCCTAAACCAAGTTAACTAGACTCAAGAGGTGGATGAGTACATGCATGCATCCAGAGATATGACATGTACTATAGTAGGTTACAAAAATATACATATAGGTGCATGCATTCAACAAAGAGGCAGAATCTGAAGATTGAAGATTTTTATTTGTTTGCTGGATTTCATACACAATCTTAGCCAAGGGAGAATCAAATTTTCATTTTATTTCTCCTCCAGAATCTTGATACCACACTTTCCTCAAACATTTCATGACGTCCGTCTCCGAACTAAAAGAATCCCGCCTCCAATTTCTAGATAACTCTCAATATCCATTCAATTAACGAATTCATTTTATTCTACACATGAGGTCATGCATCATAAAAAGACGCAGACCTCATCTTATTGACATTAGAACACATCAGCAACTCATGGCAAAAACATTGTGATATGTGCTACTATAGGGATGAGTTGTACCTGCCCAATTTGCCCAGGGTGGAAAATCTACTAGTTGCCACCACGGAGTCGTGGCTACAAAAGATCTCGGTTCCCAAATTCTCCCGTTTGGTGGGTGTGGGTGTGTACATGTATAAATTTGCTCCCTAAGTGCTACTACTTGTCTACAGAGACTCTGGAGTTACCATTTAGACTATACGGATTGACATATGCAAAACTCCACAAAACTTTTAAATATTTTTATGCTTTAAACTCGATGTCTCATTTTTGCATGGACAATCCCAATCCAATCACGCCTCATCCATATGAGTACTTGATTCTAATTGGACGCCAAATCTCTTGAAGTGCATTGGACAGTTTTATCAAATCCTAGGCACAACATCAATGCAACTTGAGATAAGTCCACCAAATAATGTACCTTACCATATGGTAAAATGGCCTCCTGCACCAGAATATGTGTATGTTGTGCCTTCTCTTCAAATTAGGCGCATATACCGTAAATCATATTGCTTGCGCATAGCATGATTTTTTTGAAATTACTGGCCTATTATGCATCTCAAAATTCCCTGAGATAAGCTAACTATGTATTATTTCCTACTGTGATCAGCATTGCATGGTGCATAAGGTATGCAGAACCCAAAACACCCCACATAGTCCATAATGCCATTTTGAACATACTAATGTCATAAAGACATGGAGCACAAGCGATAAAATTGATCACGAGTCTGAACCAAACAGGGTTTAAGGCTATTTAATTGTTTGAAACTCCTACATGCAGGCCTCTTCCTAGAGGATACGCTAGAAGGAAAGCCAGAAGCTTTATCAACGGGATGTAAGATCTTACCAGAGCAGCCTTCTCAAGATGGAGACATAACGTATCTAAAGGTAAGCAAGTCCCATCACCAGGATAAAGACTAGAGCCCACTCTCTTTAATACCGAACAAGCTTCTGCCACACCACCTCTTGAAAGAGCTTGATCAAGCAGCCTTGCCCAAGTTTCTCGAACAATCTTACTATCAGCATCACCAGAATAGTTTGCAAAGTTGAGCATCTCAAGGCATGCCTGAGATATAGAGCAGCAAATGTTTAAGTTCCAAAACAAAGCAACAAACAAAAACTGTAAGTTAGCAAATGACTAATGAAATGCATCATGGAACAACTTAGGATTGAAGAGGTGTCCCGAATCTTAAAAATATGATAAAAGAAAATCAGCACATAGTAAATAAAATATGAAAACGGAAAAAAGATTGAAACTTGACTACGTGCTCCAAAAAGTCAACTGCACCCAAGGGACAAATAAATTTCAAAATCTTAAGAAAGCAGCTTTGTGATTTTAAACCAATTATATCATCCATTATGCGTAAATCACTTACGAAGTCAATCACATATCAAAGATATACTCATAACAGTAACAATATTTTCTGCAAGATAATGTACAGCCACTTCTCGTTCTCTGGCATAATCCCCTTTCATTAGGGAAACAAGTTCATGAAATTCCAGCAACACAAGAAGTTTGCCTCCACATAAAACACAAATCTAAACACAATGCAAACTAACTGCACTTCTCGCGTTTTTGTTCTCGCAATTAACCTCATGCTTTCTAATACCATACTGCAACTACCAAATTATGGCACTATTCGTATTATCTTGTTGTCACACACTTCATAAGCTCATGTTCAACTGTGTCCAAGCTGTGGATATCTTCTTAACAAGCGATCAAATTATTGAGAATGAAGTTGACATGTAAGACATTAAACACAACAATCAGAAATTCATCTCAGCTCTCCTTAAATTTGTGTTACTCTTACATGCCCCACCATGGACAGAAGAAATTGACTCTGGACTTAATGATCTAGTCCGGATGCTAAAAAACCAAGAAAAAAAACATTTCATACAATCGAAACGAAAACATGCACACTGATGCCTACATGGACATTTCTCGATTAATATGCATCCAACCAGAGCACATATAGTGGACAATCATTTTTATGCAGTGATATCTCCTAGCTGAAAGAAATGGAATCACCAGCACTCCATAGATTATGCGTAAATGTTTTTGACAAATAACAGAAATTCTCAACTGAGGATCATACCTCCCAAAACTTGAACGGAACAGCATATTCATTGTATAACTGTGTGATGCTCTTCAAATTTAGCGATAACTCATTGGCCTTCACTCTAGCGACGACTGCAATGTTTGCATCAGCCACAAGATTACCTTGTGGAAAGGGGTCAAATGATGGCGATTCACTAGTGCTTGGCATAGCCTCCGATTTTGCTGCAATAGACTCCAGTTCTTCTTTAATTTTCATTTGAAATTGGAGAACAGCAAGCTTTGCTTCTAGCATATCCAGCAACCCATCATCCACACTACTTCTGGTTGAATTGACTAGACTAGCACTGTTGCTTGCACTTTTAGCCTGCAGAACTGCATTGCTAAGATACAGACGCCTGATATTACAAGGAAAAAAAAATTCAGCAAGCATCTCAGATAAGCCCAACTTGCAATCCAAAAACAAAATAAAGCTTAATCCCACAGACCTCTGTTCTAAGGAAGGGGCCTCCACTACATCAGTGCATTGCCTTTCTGCCAACCTGTAAAGTACATGAGCAGCAAGCAAATGCTGGCGCTTTAGGACATAGTACCTTGCTAGCAGGTCAAGATACTTGGTTTGACTTGAAGGAATAGGTCCCTCTAAATCATGTCCTGGAGATGTCATCGATGTAATGGCAGTCACAGTGCGAACCTAAAGATAGAAGAAAAGATCTTATACATAATTTAAGGCTCACATAGTACCATAAGATAGCATACATTAGAGGACTTAATCCTAACAAATTCACCAAAAGGATCACATTCCGTTTTGATAAACTCCATATAAATGTAAAAGACAATTCCCAAATGCAACATCTACTTATTTAGCTTTAGAAAAACCTATTCTAACAGAGTTTCAATAATACCTCAAGTCATGGGATACTGTATGGTTCCACATATTCAGTACACATTGGATCTCACTTTTTCAAGTAACATGAAAACAAATATGAATCTACATAAAAATAAACGGATATTGTCAACATCATCAAAGCCTTTTTCCTGAGGGATAATGGCTGAAGTGAGGTTACATTATAATGCATTAGCCAAAAAGTTTCAGCTTATGGCTATTTGCCAACGCTTAATGAAGCGGAGTTCCTTGGCAAATGAATCAATCATCTCACGGAAAGGGGTTTGATACAAAGCTTAAATGTTTAGTTAGCTCAGAGAGAGATCCTCCTCCGGTTTCCTTCAATAATTCATCCTCATGCGACTATAAGCGACCACTAGAATAACCTCAACTTGTAAAGAGTCTCCAAATAGATCGCTGATTATAAGTCTCGCCAATAGGAAAGTAATTTTCTTCAAGAATGGAGTACAATCCAAAAACTAAACTAATGAATATATTAGGTCAGTAGTAATCTAAAGAATTGACTCTAATCTAGACAATACACTCAAACATAGCCACACATCAATAAATGATTCAGCATAGAACCTCATAATGAAGGCAAGCAGGACAAACCTCTTGCATAGGTTTCCTGCCAGCACTCTGCAGGAATGAAACCAAATCAGAGCCTCCATACTCTAGGAGTTCATCTTCAAGGCCCAGTTCAATCAAAGTCTTGTACAAATGCTCATGAAAGGCAGTGTCAGGCCACTGAACACTAAGTTGAATGATTTGGCATATGTATTTACGCCGAGAAGCTTGATCAAGATCACTTCTCTTTCCAGAGTATTTACCAGATGAGCTCAACTCCTTCCGGGTCTGATGAGCTTCACCCTTCAGATTGCGAAGGGCATTCATTATTATCTCATAACATTGTCCACGCTGAACAAGCGCATTTTCACGCTGGCTTGGGTCATTTTTATCATTCATAGCATCCCCTTGAGGATCAAGAGCCTGGGCTTTCTGTAGAGGCAATCGTACAACTGCTTCGTAATATCTGCAGCATACATAGCAACTAAAATTAGCTGTTAACCAACAAGAGAAAATTCACTCTTTTTTTTAGCAAACAGAGGGGTTAAAAACCCCTAAAAAAAACTCACTTATTCTATAAAAAGAAATCTAGATATGAAACAAGACACTTAGAAAGTGAAACAAGAAGTTCAAGTTATATCATCTCATACAAAAAAAAGAGAAAAAAAAAAGAAGATAAACCTTAAGTCTTCAAATCGTTTGCATACGGTGCTTAAATCTGCAGACTCAGGGATTGTCGTTAAGAAGTTATAGGCATCTCTAGCAAGATTTTCTTTCTCCTCGGCCTTGGTAGTAACAACAGCTCTTTCGAGACACTCTACTCCTAAGAAATATTTATGATCGGACTCATTGTAGTAGCTTGGACAGCCTTCTCGTAGTTTTGAACTGATCTCATCTACAGTGCCCCTGCCATCAGGACCTATATAATACTGAAGAAAACTGAAAGGATGTAAGTAGGGAAACTATAGTGATAGCACGAAATGCACAAAATGCATTTCATGATGAAAATGAATTTGTTCAAAAGCCCCAAATCCCAGAAATAATTGAAACTGTAGCTACTAAAAAAGGAAGTAGAAACTAGGTCTACAAAAGAACCCTGATCCTCAATTTCTTTTTCTTCATTTCTCCTTTGGTAAGTAACCCTGATCCTTGCATAGTAAGTCATAGGAAAAACATGGGATAATAGTACCTCCATAAGTCCAGAAATAAGTCGCATAGCAAGCTGATCACCTTCCTCTGAACAAACTAACTGGTGGAATGTCAATTGAAGAAGCTTCTGCCGTAGATTACGATCCAAACTTTGAACCAAGCGAGTAACGTGATGCTGGGAAACAAGCTGAAGTAAGAAAAGTGCTTCACTGGATCTCCGGAGTAACCGCCTAAGACATTCCATTGCCCTCACCTGAATACTTTCAAAAAGTCAGACAACCAACAAATGTAAGATGGGTAACAGTTCTAAGAAATAGTTGTTAACCTCCATAGCAGCCAATTCTGAAGAACTGTAAGGAAGCCGCTGCCTTTTATTCCGCACTGTTCTATCAACTGAATCTGTATCTGGCGTATAAGGCCCAAATAAATTCCTGCTTATACCTTTACTAGTGGTTCCCATATCAGAACCACCACCAAAAAGAATAGAACCAGTAACATCTCCCAACCCATCAACATATCCATAGAGCCCCCTTCTCTGATTTCTTCTAGACCTTAGAAACTGCTCTAAGGAACGAATCTTGCTTTCAAGGATTTGCATTGCTCCAGCCGGGAGTCTGCAAACTATTACCCCACCATCATAGCGAGCATCATATCCTGTTTCTCCCCGGGCAACCATAACAGGTAGTTCCCAAATTGGCAAGAGCAACCTGGATGAGCACAAGCAAAGTCCTTCATAAGCGCCAGAAAATACAGGTTCAGCATCTTGAACAACCTGTCCCATGCTGAAGCCTCCAGCTGGAGTTCTAGGATTAGACAAAGCAGAAGTACCATCATTTTGGGGCATCCCAACAAATCTTGGATCCTCAAATGCTTCGGTTGCTTTCTCAGCAACTACATTGCTGACTAGATTTTCTTCAGCATAGGCTAACTTTGCTGCCAGCATTAGACACATTGCTGCAGATTCTCCAACTCCAATCCGACTAAAGAAATCCTCTATTTGTGATCTTGACGTACTTGATTCAAGCAACCTTCTAAGAATGTCCACAGGCCTGTTAAAAACTACCTCCATCAAGCCCATTGTAGTGAACAAAACGGTTCTCCTCCTCGGTAAAATATGTTGAGTAGCTAGATCACCTCTAGCCCAAAGTCTTACGGATGCCTTCTCGTATGACTCAATATGTCCTGTGAAGCCCCAACCTTCTATATCCGCGTATAATGACTGCACAATAATTGCTGTATCTGGTGGAGGACAGACATCAGCAACAAAGAGCATGCGGCCCTCAACAGGCAGCGATGATACTAATTCACGCAGAGCACGAGAACTTCTAGAGGCAACTCCGAGATTGCCAGAGATGGAAGATTGCATGCTTGAATCTCTATTCACGATAAGAAGAGAAGAGATTGCTGGGGCTGACGAATCTGAAAGCACAAGTGAACCTACTGAATAAAAAGCTGCTTCCACCTTCAAAGAGAGATCCTCAGTCTGAGATCTACAAGCTGCAGATGTCGCTCCATATGTATGTGCACCACCAACTCCTAAAGGAGGTGAAGGTCTTGTTGCTACAACTTTTAAGCAGCATGGCCTCTGATGATTATTGCTTAGTCCAGTGAAACTACCAATGGGACCATCACTCCCACCAGATGAAGTAGAAAGGTACAGCCTCCTGCCATCTGATAAAACAGCAACCACGTGCAGCCATTTTGATTCTGTCGTTGATAGAGGAGAAATACACACTACAGTTGGTTTTGCAGCCCTATTAAGTGCTCTAGAGGCAGCAGTCCTTCTAACGCCATATTGTCCATCCCGCGGATCCACTAAATTTTTCTCTTCAGCAATTTTCTTCAGTGGACCATCACCATTTACTCCTAAATCAAATGCCTGTAATTTCATATCTTCTGTTCGTGCATACATGATGTGCCTTTCATCATCAACCACCATATCAACAATAGGATGAACAGCTCCAAATATAAAACCATTTGGCAAGAGCCACCTACATTTACATGATAAACCCGAAAAATTTACTCCACATACGATAACATGCTAAAAGAATCCAAGCCATTGAACAAACATACCGTGAAACCATGCTGCCAAACCCTGCTGTGAGGCAAACCTTACGACAACGCTTATGCCAACCTGAGCCTGTCGTGTACTGCAGTTCGTAGATATGTCCATCACGCCCGGCTAGGAATATATTACCCTTATCGGTACACGTGATGCATGTCATAGTGATTCCATCAGATGATATTTTATACTCTGGTAAAGGCTGTAAGAAAAGCTCTTCATATGGGTCTGCTCCATCGCCTCTACCAGTGCAGCAAACTCCAACGAGAAGCAACTAACACAAAAGAGAGAGATTTGTGAACAATAATTATAACAAAAGAATCTCTACTAAATGCAAGTGAATTATATGCTAGCTTCATTCTGAACATTTTCAAGGGTGATTTTAATACTGAATTTCACAGTTCATCTCACTTAAACTGTCACAAATAGTGATTGTTACAGGAGATTTCATTTCAAACTGGCTTTAATCGTAATCTCAAAGCATGGTGATATGCAGATGAGTAACTCCAGGATCCAAGTATATTAGAAGATCATTCTGGAAATGATTTCAGTTGTTGAGACTACACATCCTTTAAAAATGGAAAAGCAAATTTGATCAACAGCATAGCCATTAAGTTGGAAGAGAATTCCGGATCTCTTATTAACTCTCTTTTGGATCCTTACCTCTATTACATAAGCTAAATAATGTGCGATTTGACAATACAATGCACGTGCATGCCATGTATTTAAGTAATTGATTACAAATGTCGATAGTGGGACACAGTTGATGTTCTATAAACACTAAACAGCAAGTGGTGCATTACCACATAACCCACAGCACCCTCTTATAAACTAAATCTACTTCTATGATGTCTGAAGGCAAGTCGGAATAATCTTTTTTTTCTGGCAGCTGATATGCAATCTAGCAGAAGAAGTGGATACACTCATCCAAAACAAAAGGCCTTGTGTAGTTTTCAACAGGGCTGATGGGAAAAAAAGAGCCTGTCAAGTTTCAAGATATGTAAAGCTACAATCTATAAAACCAGATAACAGTAACCAGATTTATTCTGCCACTCCTAAAGATTATAGTCCACTCTCTCAACAGATAATATCCTAATTCCTCTTTAAATCATGAAATTTTAAGCCGTGTGATATGCAGCATTAGGTCAATAATAAAATAAGTTAACCACTATTTTAGGTCAGAGGAAATGGATGGTCTTTTGGAGTGGCAAAATAAATCATCTAACCTTAATTCTACCTCAAGTGGAGTTGCAAGCACCAAAAGATACTGGATTGCCTCAACAAAAACTCCCAGCTTTGCCCTGACAAGTCCTACAGCACATATTGCCTGTTCTTCGCCATTGTATTCAGTGCACTGACCATCCCTGTACAAGATATTAAATTTTAAAAAAAACGCATCACACGCATGTATAATCCTATGGTTAGGTTAAACCAAAAGAGGGTGCGCACTCAAGAACCTAAAAGGCTATGTAGAAAAAGGCCATTGTTGTTCAACCAAAGGAATAGTTAATTTAATAATGGGGCACTGTGAACAGGGTATAACTGTAACACATTGAACCTAGAATTTCGAATTCTAATACTTCCAAATTCCAAGGGAAAACACAGCCTTTAATATGTTTAGACAGAATGCAATTACCCATCATGTCAAGAAACTTGCTGCAGTTAACTAATTTAATTCAGAAGCAAAAAAGTAACTAGAGAAAAACATCAGACATGAATGACACTTCTACCATATGAAAATCAAGGCCCATGACCAGAAGAGAAAAAAGTAAAGACGGGCATTATTGCCGACTCCAACAAATTAACAAACTAAAATGAACCTAAAATCGCCACATAAAATCCAATTAGAGGGGCTAAAAGACAATTTTGGTTTAATTTATACTGTTCGGAAAATTGCATATGTCCTCTTATATTTGTCAGAAAATAGGAACTCTCGCTATGCAGCTCATGCTGATTAGCTATGAAGGACTTGCCCAGAATGCACCCAATGCGATAAATACAAGCAGGAGATTGCAAACACCTAAGAGATGCTAGAGTTCAACTGTGTCTAGCTTGAAGCATGTTCATCGACATTAAGAATTATCCAATAACATGGATATGAACACGTTATTAGAAAATTAAATCTACTTACACTTGACCAAAGTTTTTCAAGAAAAAAACCATCTTCACATTTGGAATAGTTGACGCAGTATCCAGTTTCATACATAAAGACGAACTTAAATTATTTAACATAAAAAAACTCACCACTTATCAAAGCGCCAAAGAAACAAAGAATTGTCAACGGAGGCCCAAGCTCGACGTATTTCTGGAAATATTCCACATAATGCAGTTCCTTCACCACCACCAGCATTATATCTTTCAATAAGCGCGGGAGGCAAATCGCGAGTCTCCTCGACTTCAAATAAAGGAGGCCACTGCAAGATCACGAATCCATTAGTTCGAGAGCAAAGGGAACTAAACTTGGAAAAGAAGAGGGGTACCTCTTTGGGGTGGGAGGAGTAGGGGTGGCTCGCATATCTGGAAGCCTCGAGCGCCTCCTCGAGGTCGATCTGGGCGGCCAACTCTTTCCCGATGCGCTCGCTCACGAGAAGCCCCGCCGATGCCACATCCGGCCCCACGATCTCGTCCTCCCACGCCATCCCCTCGATCGCCTCCTGACAACAGAGGCGGGCGACGGCAGCCAACTCTATAGAGAGATCTAAGAGAGTATAGGGTTCGGACAGAGAACACTAGGGATCAAAGAGAGGAGGGTTTGGCGGGGTTAAGGGCGGGGTTTTGAAACCGAGGCGGGATGGAATTAGGGCACGCGAAAATTGCAATAATAGTACCTATGGTCCTACGGAGCTCCCGGATCCATTAAGGCCGGTCCGAAACCGGAGCACTTCTCAGTATACGGTACAAAAAAGTTTGTTGCACCGCTGTCTTTTACACCGATCCATGTAACCGGTATAATTATAAATAGAACACTTATCATACTTATATGAAGGTATGATTATAAGTAAAAATTTTATTGTTGGCGGAAGAATGTCTTAAGGTGAAGTCTATATGACACCTATGTGGGGGTTTAGTGGAAGAGAGTTATTAGGTGGGGTTGGTGGTTACCCTGTCATATGGCAGGGGACACAACTAGTTTATATACATGGACAAAGCATATACATTGCACATGCATTCAAATCGGTAGTGAGATACCGATTGATTGATCTTCAAATCGGTAGTGAGATACCGATTGATTGATCTAGTCCATCGGTATGAACTAGATCAATCAATCGGTATCTCACTACCGATTAGAAGGTGTGTGCATTACACATATAAGTGACCATATACACAAAACTTTATTCTTATAAGTAACATAGCCAACTCAGTTGACATGTATATATTGTTCCCTCTTCAATCCCTTTTGAATCCCTTGATGCCCTAAAATCCCTTTTGCCCAACCCCAAATGGCCAAACCCTTGCTCACCTCATCGGCGAAGCTAGGGCATACAATACTGGCGCGCTACGTCCTCGATAAACTGTATATCTGTGAGGACCTGCCCCTCTACCCCTGTGGCTCGTTGTAGACCGCAAGGGCAATTTGGTAAATTGCGCATTGTTGGTTTGTTTCACACCCGCGTGTGCACACACTGGCCTTGTATGTGTTAGTGTTTGTTTAGAATGGCTAGGTGGACCCGGGATCGAAAGATCCGGACTTGGGCTTGAGTTCTTGCCCAAGTTTAGCTTTCAGCACACAAAGGATCGATCCTCTATGGCTAAGGGATCGATCCTCTGCGTGCCAGAAAGCCATCATTCATAGGTCGGTTGGTTTTCTGCTTCGCGAGGACGGCCACCGACGGCCGTCGTTCTCCCCTATCAGAGGGGGAGGACTTTCTCCTCCCCTCCCCCAACTTTTTCCCCTCTTTCCCGCCTTTCCCCTCTTTTCTTCCCCTCCTCTTCCTCCTTCTCCTCTCTTTCTTCTTCCTCTTTTCTTCTTCTCCCGAGAGCTCTGTTCTTCCCCTGTTCCGGCAGCCGAGCTTTCCTACCTCCGTTCTCCCTCCTCCGACCACCAAATTGGGTGTTCTTTGGCTCGTTGGATTTGTGACAACGAGAGGAAGGCTCCTGGTGTGATTTGGCAGCTTGTTGGCGATCAAATCGCAGGGAATCAGCCGAGGAAAGCGCAGCTAGGTAGGGTTATACCTACTGTGTTCATTTCAGGTTTTCTTGAGATCTAGCCGTTGGATCTTGTTGATCCTTGCTTTTTTGGATTCGTTATACCTGCTAGAATAACTGATTCAAGTTTCATGTTAATCAGTTGAGATTTGAGTAGGTTTTATGGATGATTAGTCTCGGATTTCTGATTTTCTGCTGTTCTTGAGAAACAGCCGGCTTCCGGCGAGTTTTCCGGCCGGCGAGTACATAATCTTGGCTTTTAATAAACATAAGAGTTGTAGAACTACTCGTTAGCTTTCCATTCCACCTTGTTTCGTATTTTTCAGATTTATGTACGATTTCTTATGAATTGTTTGCTGAAGGGCTGCGTTGCAGCAATTAATGGGTAAGTTGGTTTAATCAGCGATTTTTGATTAATGTTTTCCGTTAATCCAACCGTTGGATGTTTATGAAATGTGGATATGATGATCCTGGTATATACACCTACTGGTGGTTAAGTTGGATCTTGAATCCGACGTCGTTTGGATGTCGGATCGACGGGATCAATTAGCCCCTAAGTAGAGGCTTTGGGTGTTTTTGAATATAATATTATATTTCGGAATATAATATTATATTGTGTTTTGTACATCATCGTTTTCGAGGTTGCTTCCCGTTACAGGAGTCCGCGGTTGACGGTCGCGGTACCGTCGTAATGCCGGGACCCGCTGCGGATCGGCTGGCAGCGGTTGGTGGTACCGCTGCAGCGATCCAGTAGACTTATATGATGTTTGACATACTGTTGCATGCCTTTCCTATTATCTGTGTATGTCATAGCATGCATTGTTGTTGTGTGCATTAGTTGCATTGGTTAGGGCGTGGGTGATCATTGGGTCGCCGTCCCGAGGCTGGAAGCTCGGACTTAGCCCTAGGACCGGGGTTGGGCTGTTAGGACCCGGTTGAATTGTGATGTCCAGTCGATTCGATGATAGGCTTAGATGACTGGTACACTTATGGCTTGATGATTGTAGAGGTCGTGTCGGCCTCGAGTTGGATCTGAGGTGTAGCCGGTGTCCGGTTCTTCTTAAAACTCTTGAGTAGAGGATTTTGCCTACTCAGTGGTCTCTTCCCACCAAACAGTGTTCAGTGTCCTGTTGAGAGTTAGCAGTGTCGTTTCCTGCTACTGTGTGTGACCTGACATGTGACCAGTTCGGCTGAAAGACCATGATCGGGGCCTCAGGGACACACGGTGGGGTTATGGGACCCCTGTATACACCCAGATTCCACTTGAGGGCGACACTGTTGCGTTTCCCTCTTCCTTCTGTGTGTCGTAGTGTAGATCCCTACTGAGCTTAGTGCTCACTCCTACCCGGGCTGCGTTTTGCAGGTGCAGGCGTCAGCTCTTCTTCCTTGGCCCCTACCGGGCAGTTGGTTGGCGGTGCGGCGGCGCCTGGTGGCTTTTGAGAGGTGACAATATTTACCGCTTTTACCCTTATGTTAAATAGTCTCCTACGGGAGTAATATTGTATTTGAACTTCCCCTCTCCGAGGTTTTGTATAATTAATACTCTGAGTTTTAAATCTGTGGTTCGAGGCTTGAATATAATATTGTATATTTATTTTGGGATGCTTTTGGTGAATTGCTAGGGAGACCAATAGGTTAGAGGGAACCCTCGTCGTTCTTTTTCCGCGTTGATTAGGTTCCGGTTCGCGTCGCCCGACCCGGTTGGGCTTTCGCGGGTCGGGGCGCGACAATATCCCTCCACCCCCTCCCCCTCTCCCCACCAATTGTCCTCACCATCGCAGGCAGGCACTTGGTGGAGTGTAGCTCCGGTGGTGATTAGCATGCAAAGCTAACGCCAGGGCTACCACAACAACGCTCTGCGACGAGGTACGCCCCGTCACCTTTCTCGCTCTCTCGATCAGTGGATCTCTTTTTTTTTTTGTCCGGTGAATCTCCACCATTTCACGATAGTTCATGACACAAAACTACTAGATACAATTGGTATTTAAATTGGGGTTGTTTGAAGGAGTTTTCGTGAATTTGTGTTCTGTTCTTACTTGATTTCTTGAGACGTTATGATTTAGGTTTAGTTTCTTGTTGAGTAGGTATAATTGGTTGTGGAATTATTGTTTTTTTAAGGCATTTCTTTACCCTAAAATGAGGTCCTTTAGCTAGATCTTTGTCGCATATATGGATTTGTCCTTAAGGATTGTAGAGTTTTTGTTCATGTTCTGTAGAACTCAATGTATTGCGAATTAGCTAATTAGCGCGCACAAAATACTATCATATGGTTTTTATTCCTATAGCTAAAATGAATTTGTGAATATATTGTCAATCTTATTTTGGGAGGAGTTCATGATTCTTATGGATTGTTTGTGCATTGTTTTTATTTTTAGTATTTTTCTTTAATATGAGTGGAAGCAAGATTAAATTCACTTTTAACTTTTATATGATATGGCTTTGTTGTTTTTATTTTCTTCCATGATCTATCTCTTATTATTTGCATTTCAGACGTATTAAAGCATGATACATCGATTGTTTCAATCTCATATCTACATTGAACTAAAGATCCTTACTGCAATCAATGTTGAGAGTCAAATTTGTTGTACATTAATAGGATCTATTGGACCTCCACATATAAATAAATTTCAGCTTTAGAAGTTCCATTTGTCTTGAGTTTTCTAAAACATTGCTTGTCTTTTGAGGTGCTCGCAATCTAGTCTCGTAGAATAATGTCATGGGTTACACCACCATGACAGGTGTCTATAATTGGTCTAATAGAAGTGTTTAGAGGTTGTAGCCATATAAGAATGAGTTGATCTCATGCGGATTTGAATTTTTCTTTTGATTTTCAGGTTAGGCATGTGTAATGTTATGGATATTTTCTTGCATTGTGGACCTGAGTTGGAAATAGTATGTGAGTCTTGATCAAAATTGAAGGAATGATGAATTAAAAACTAATCACAGCCTATAATTTTAAAACTTGTCAAGTATTAACTGCATGCTTTTCCTATGCGTTACAGATCAGACTGTCACCATTGGCTGTTGCATTATTTGAAAATCACAGAAGCACCACTATGCAATCGTAAATGCTTCCTCTCCTGAATCGGTGTGTCCAGTATCTTTTGCTTTTGCCTTCGCTAATTCACAGTTTCTACTAGTTGTACTGCGTTGGTGATGCAGTCTTTAGTGTTTATTCTATGTAATAGATCTTGCTTTCTTTTTTAGCCTGTAGGTTACATCCGTGAGCCAAGTAATGTCTTGCTTAGGTCGTTATTTACTACCTTATTCCCTTCTATCTGTATTTTTTCACGGAACCAATGATCTACAATGATCTTTGGGTCGCTTGTTTTTAAATTGACAAGGATATTTTCATGGGGTGCGAAGAAAATGTTGTCTCGATGGTTTAACAACTTTGACTTGTTTAACATGAGTATTTCCTATATTTTCATGGAGTGTTGAGAAGATATGTTGTTTATGCTTGCAGGGTCTAGAGGTTAACATCGATCATTCTGTATGCTGCAAATAGTAAAACTAACATGTAATATTTCACACTTCAATGGATGAAAAATCCCATCACTCTACTTTGTATCCACTTGCTTCATTTGATGTAAAATATAGGTATTTCAGTCACCTACTTTATATGCATGATATAGGCCATTAGGGGTGGCAATTCAGGTTCACGGGTTGGGTTCGAGTTGGGTCGAGCACCGATATCTCGACCCAAAGGCCAAACCCGAACTCGATCCGTTTAATAAACATGTTAAGTTTATCAACCCAAACCCGACCTGATTTTAAACGGGTCAACTCGACCCGACCCGCCTAACCCTTTTATTAAGCGGGTCGGGTCAGGTTTGTGGGTCGGGTCAACCTATTTAACTGAGAGCACAGAAACATCTATGTGATTAAACAAAGTAAATCTAAATTGAATCCCACAAAAACAGGGGCAATAAGTCAATAACATTTTTGTTATAACATTCAATCATTTACAAGAAAAATTCCACAAGGTTTCCTCCAAGCTTCCGGATGCTTGGAAACCTTACAATCAACTCCAAGCAACTCGTGAATCTTCCACAATATTCTTTTTCACACTCAAAAAAGGTTTACAAAGATTGAAGCTCTCAAGTAATAATAAAACCATCGATTTAACTTGCCCAAATGATCACAAATAATAGCAATAGGCACTTGGCAAGTTTACAACTCAAAACTACTAATATTATGCCTTCAACCAGCCCAAACAAGCAATTCAACGGATCTCTAACAAGCCATTCAACGGATCCTTGCAACTCTCTAACGGCTCTATTTTTTAGTTTGCGCATGCTTACGGTCAACCTTCGAATCGACCGTCGCGCTCAAAATGTAGTTTGGATCATCTGTTGCATCAGCCTTCAAGTTTCGCGATCGACCTTAGCTTCAACCGTCACATCGACCGTATTCATCGGACAACAAAGAGTCCTTCCATGGCCGATACATAGATCGACCGTACTCGTCGGACAACAAAGAGTCCTTCTATGGCCGATACATATATCGACCTTCACTTCGTTTTGGGCTCGCAGTCGACCTTCTATGATAGACGTCGGAGAGGGGGAAAGGTAGTTGTCCAAGAGCCAGGCGATGTAATACACGATGTGGATTCAGATGATCATGGCCTCACACGCATGGAAGACACATCCGTGTTTGATCGGTAGATATAAGGTACGTATAGAGTATTAATGATGTAATCGTTACATAGGTCAATGTATCTTACCAGTGTCCCGATTCACATGTGGCTAAGTGCAAAGCTTCGTTCTACGACTTGAGGAAGCTTGACATTGCCGGTAGAAAGATCATTGTCACCTTTCTAGAGGCTAACAAAAGGTATTTGAGACGTGGTTAATATTTAAATTTCCCATCCACATTATGATGTGATTGATTGGTACTTATGATTTCAATTTCAGTCGCACCGATGTAGTTTGGGAAGGCTCAAACATACATTTGCATGCTCAGCACATCCTTAAACTTCTTGGAACGGGGGAGATCATAGATGATGTCGTTGACTAGCTTGCTGATGAAGATTTATACAGAGCGTCAGCTCGCTGCTCCACAGGACTGTCTCCGTGACTTTCTTATCGGCCTAACTCCATGTGAGAAGATTAAAGTTTACATTCATAGTTTAGAAACTTCATTTGATCCTGATTACACATATGATGAATTAAACGATAGAAATGCCATTATGTACGAGTATTGCAGAGGTCTGTGAAGAATGATGATGCAGGCATATACGATGATGTTCTAAGGGATTGGATCACCGAAGGGGGGATAGATAACAAAAGATTGTGGTCATTCATCTGGTCACGAAAAACCACTGGCATTTCCTGTACATGAACCTAGAAGAAAAGGCCATATTCCATTACTTATCCATAAAAGGTGATGCGTACTTGAAGGATGCCAGTGCTATGGTGCGTATGTGATGTATATGATAGGTACACATTTAACTTTTTCTTCTTTCTAGCATAATTGTAGTTCTGTATTTTCGACGCATGCATCTTGGGTGCGTGGCTACATCCGTGATCGTCATGAGCTATTATATGACGGGAGTGAGTGACCATTATCCAAAGCCGATGGTCCCAAGCAAAATAGATCGTATGACAATTACTAAAACCCGTGCTATGTAATAAGTTGTTTCGAGCACCTTACTATGTGGTCATTTTGACTTGTAATTTGCATTGCGGTATAATCATCATGGAGTTCATGGGCCAACTTTAAAGAAATGATCCACTGAATTTCAAAGGTGGAGATATGCCATATTTGCGGGCAAAACCGGCTCTCGAAATAATAGTTGATAGTCAAAATCAACAATGAAGAGGAGAGGCGGAGAAGATGAGGTCGATTGCGGAAATCATGCAATGAAGGTGTGAATTATGCATAGTGTTGTTTTTTTTCCTTTTTTGCATGGATATTTCAGCTTGATGTTATTGCAGGCTAAATAGTAAATGATGCATATCTTGTCTATTTTGCAAGTAGATTTGAACTATAATTTTTGTGACTTTTGTGAAAGGATTATACATATGATTAGTTTATAAATGTTGTCTTTGTGAATCCTGTGATGGTTGTATACGTTACTTTAAATAGTGAAAGGCAGATAGAAAGTAGTTTTTATTTTAACTATATTCTATTTTTTGTTTGATGCTTTTAGAGACTAGTAAGTTAATATATTTGTAGTCTATTTTGCAAGTAGATTTGAACTATAATTTCCATGACTTGTGTGAAAGGACCATACATATGATTAGTTTATAAGTGTTGTTTTCGTGGATCCTGTGTAAGGTTGTATAAGTTACTTCAAATAGTGAAAAACATAGGAGTTGTTTTTTAGCTATATTTTATTTTCAGTTTGATGCTTTTAGACCCTAGCAAGTGAATAGATCTAGTCTATTCTCCAAGTTTATGTGAGTTATAAGAGTCTTTCAGGAACGGACAAGGAGAAGACTGAACCTGATGTTTGTAAGAGATTTGTGACTGGTTGGTATTCTTTTAATTAGAATTTTGCTTTTTGTTTAAGCTTGTGTACTAAGATATTTCTTTTTCAAACTGCATGAGTTCTAGTTGGTTTCAGGGAGGTGTTCAGGTTCTGTTATACATAAAGGATATTTTTTTTAGGTTGTTCCCGCATGACAATTAAAGTTTACTCATTAATTTTCACATGCAAATTAATATGCTAATTGTATAACTTAATATACACATAGTACCTTTTGCTTATGCTCTCTTTGCCTTGATATGTTGACAGCCTTCTCCACCACTGACTGTAGCCTCTTAGTCCGCAGATGACCCTTTCGGTTCACTGGTAAAGGGCTATTGTAGGTGGTATCCATCACATCCGCTGCAGTTCCTCCATCTATGACATTATTAGCACCCACGGGCATATCATCATGGATGGGCGGAGGACGTCATCATGAGATCTTGTTGATATGCAACTTGCTCTTCAACTCATGCAAGCAAGCCACCACCATCTTTGAATCAACATCTGACTTAGATGCGATCTCAACAACCTAATATCACTCGTTATTTAACCAATCAACTCTCTTCACAGTTGAACTTATACTCAATTCACCGCAACCAACCTTCATTTTGATGTAGTGTCGGGCAATGTCGCTTCGCCATCAATCTAAAATATATGTGCCATCAAGCTTATATACCCCTGCTTCTTTAAGAACGGCAATGGGGTGTCGGCATATGATACCTCGATATTCGAACCAGCGACACATGCAAAAAGACTTTTTTATTTGCCGCCTCAAGTACAACAGGAAAAACTCGGATCACTTCACATTCTTCTTTGTCAAAGGAGACCTCCTTCACACTGTAATTAGATCTTAACCCATCAACTAGTGTGAAAGCAACAGTGCATTACATCACACCTCGAAATTCTTCTTGGAACTCTCTAAATTTCGCATTGGTGTACACATGTTGGAATTGCTTCTCAAAAGGATAGGCACTTATGCATGGAATATGTTGGTTGAAGTTCTGAAATTCTGCTTGAGCCTACTTCTCCGTCTTGCTCTTGAATGCATTGTCATATTACTCCACAAATTGCTCTAGGCTTGTTTTTGAATTCACATAGCCGTAAAAAAACGCATTCATGCTCTCGATTCGTTGGGTCGTGGATATCCCGGCCCAAATTACATGCTTAACGTATGCTGGAACCCACCGACTTCTGTCCTCATATAAGTCCGCCAACCAACAGTTGTCATGGAGATTGAATGCAGCAATCATTCTATTTCATTCTTGATCAAAACCCTTCGGGGTTAGAGCATCATAAACTACTATTAAAAACTTATGCCTTATAGCTTTGTATGCACCATAACCTCCCAACTTCTCGGGCACTTTTATCAGTATGTGCCATAAGCAATACCGGTGTTTGGTTTCATGCCAAACCATTGTCACAACATTCATCATCGCCCTATCTTGATCAGTAATAAGGGCTATAGGGGCGGCATTCATACACATTGTCCAACTCCTGAAAAGCCACACAAACATCTTTGCATCTTCATTGGACAGTAAGCCACATCATAACAATATAGATTACCCGTGATGGCTCACGCCGACAAATGGAGCAAAGGGGATATCATACTTGTTTGTGAGGTATGTCGTGTCAAATGTGATTACATCTCCAAAATACTTACATGTTGCTCTGCTTCGTGCATCCACCCATAATATATTTCTCAGTCTGCTATCCTCGTCAACATCTATGTCATAGTAGAAAGACGGATATTTGGTTTGCATGCGTCTGAAATAAGCAAGAACTGCCTCTACATTACCTTCGCCCAAATATAGGCGTCTCGCTATAGTAATGTGATTTATACAATCCCTTTCTCCAAAGGGAATGTTCTCGTAACTGCCAGCTTAAACTACAAACGAATATTGTAGTTTCTATACATCAGGATGCCGACTTAGTCATTTAGCTCCAGACGCCGCCTGACGCTACAGCTCATATCCCAATTTATCGTGAAAAACCTAGATCTAAGCCGTTCAGATCCGATCAAGCTCGATTCCAGCCGTCTAGATCTGAATATATGCTTGGCTAAATTCTAGTTTATACTATTTTGCTAAGTTAATGGTTAAACTTATGTATTTATGACATAATTATTGCTATAAATATATACTTATATTAAAAGAATTATGAGATTCCGTAGCTTCAAAATAGTAATTACAAAAAGATGTAAAACTCATTTATTAATGATCTATAACATACATAAATATAAAATAAATAATAATAACTAGCTGACAAAATTAAACCCATTGAAAACAGAAATTACCCTTACAAACCAAACACATATGCATGTTTTGACTTGCAGAAAAGAGTTTTCAACATTTTAAACCTAACATGTTTTCATATTTTCATTTTCAGAAAACTAAAATTAAAAATTAAAAACAGAAACAGAAAATGAAAATATGAAAGTGTTTTCCAAACCATACATCCCGTTATAAAACCTAATTTAACTATAAGGTAAGTATACAACTACTATTAGGAAAATATTAAATCCTAAATAAGATTAAACTAGGAGAAAAATCAAATTAGGAAACCTAGTAGGACTCCTAGAGAGAAGTAAGAAGGTTCATAGCACTTTTGTAAGTTATACCATTTCTTCACCAACGGTTAACCTAACCGATGCTACGCGTATATACGAAGTAGTACTTTAGCGAAAGGTTACCATCCTGATCCTGATTCAGATCGGCATCCAATTTCCAAATTGTCTAAAATTTGGTACAAACTAAATTCACTAAAATTGATCCAAGAACATTTTAAACACCAAAGCCGGAACTTTTTCGTATAATTACATTAGCATTAGTTGATGATTAAAAAAAAACAAACACCTATACAAAACTGAACACCTAACTTGCCATCATTCTTCTCATGCAGATTGTGAGAAACTTTCCTCCACGGAATGTATCGAATCTAGAAGCATGGAGACTGCCATGGCAGCAGCATTTGATTCAGTTCTGGCTTGGACAATTTAACCACTGATGTGATCATAGATTTGCACTTGAAATCGAAGAAAAGAAATACCAGGTTCAAACGGCATCATTGCCCTTGAGAATGTTGAATTTGCAAAGCGGGCAGACCGCGTTGATCCGAAGCCATTTTATAATGCAGAGCGAATGGAAATGATGCTGGCAAGTCAGCGGGATAATTTCTGTTTGGTCTGCATAAGAACCGAGACAAATACAGCATTCCTGCAGCAAGAATAAAGAGGAGTCATATGTAGTGAGTGAGGGCAAAAGCTTATTTGTTTCACCCAGTATAGCCCCCACAGAAAACTTGATGACACGTTTTTGTTTTTGTTAACCATTGCTACATGAAAAGATGAAAATAAAGTCCTTTCCAAAGAGAGTTTGATGAAGGCCACATAATAAAGTCTATGAGAACTTCAAGAACTGAGGCAATAGGGAGTCAAGTCCTGCTCTGAAGCTTACACATCAAATATTTAGAATTTCAGATAGAGAACTTACTGCATCCTCACACAGCAGAACACGCTCACTCGATGAAGTTCCATTGTTACTTAAGATGGGGATCATTAGTCCCTCAGCAGAAGTCTTTTGCCCATTGTCAGAAGGTTCAACATATCTATACCTTGGAAGCATGCTGATATCTGCATCTGATGCACCATCCTAGTTATCATGTCAAAAGCAGTAAGAACAAGGAAATTAAATCTTCGTCCTCATAGAAAGCACTTCACATATTATTGGCCAGTAATACATCCCTACACACCTGGCCTGCAAGAGCATAAAGAAGGGCAATAATGCATGGCAAACAGCAGCAGAGTGCAAACCCAATCACACAGGCCAAAGCCACACAAAAGATGGCAAAGAAAACGTCAAAGGAAAGGAAGATTACAGTCAACCTGCCAAAAAAAAAGAGGAAAAGCATTTCATCAGCAATTACGTGCTCATGATCAAACAGCAAAACATAAGTTACCCACAGATGACAAATCACATATTTAAGCATAAGCTGAGCACAAACAATAAAGCAGAGTGATGAGCACCAACTATAAATACTAATGCACTAGGAAATAACCCAATCTACCAATGCAATAAGGTACAAAATCAAATGGGTCTTTTTGGCTCAGCTGTTTCCATAGTAGGAACAAAGTTGTGACAAATATGATTTGAATTTATACCCAAGATTCAGAAGGCTTCACCCTAACCATTAGACGATTGACACTCTTACAATTATACCTGCAACATCCTTCCAAGTTCGTTTCCTTTAAACAAATAACAACATAATGCATATCCAAATGCTGATACATGAATACAAACTATGGACCGGGCAGCAGAAATCGAACAGCGTCAGCTTGTAAGGCTACAGGTTAGAGTCAACATTACTTTAATATTCTTGGTGTCTCTAATTCAAAACCAAAATTGAAATTTTGATTTCATTCTAGTCGCTAATGGAAGATCCATGTGTTTCCTAGTGCATGGAATAAAAAAGAACATAAGGAAATAATTTTACAATGCACGACCAGAGGAAACAAGACATATTTGGTGCAAAAAAAAAAAGAAGAAAAGATACATGATATCCCTAAGTTTTCCTGGCTGAAACAGAAGAAAAAGATCCCTCCCCAAACCATGCTTGCACTCTTCATTATATACCACTTAACAAATATTCATGTAACACTTACATCCACAAGGCAAATACGAACCTTTCTTTGGGAAATTGGTTGATTCAACTACTTGCACTAGTTCATGAGCATTTCAGAATGCCAGCTCATGAAATATTTGTCAGTCTGTGTTATCTAGTTTATAGAGACTCATGAACACCACAAATGATTCACAATGTCCTTAATACGAAAATCAAACACAAACACTATCTTGGTTGGACTAATGTCAAGCAAAGTGGGTTTCAGGGAAGATCACAAAAACTTGTTCTTCCTTAAAGAACTCTTCCAAAAACTCTGAACCCAATCTTTGCCCAAAAAGAAATTGTACGGTATTTTTGTATCTACGAGCCAACGACCTAGCACAGGGAAGTCGAACTATATAGAATAAGCAATATAAACTCTGTTTGTTGAAGATTGTAAGAATGCGAAAGAACATCTGACGCCCTATCAGTTTCCTAATAGCATGACTTGATACAGTATAGAATTTAGCTTTTGACAATGTTTAATAGGAGGAAGACTGTTCACATCAGGAATTGGAAAATTTTCAGCATGGAGACAAATGTATTATCAAAGTAAAACTTCATTTTTGCAGAGTCATAGCCGATTATTTTGAGGAAACTCTTGCACTACAAATAAGTGTTTCACTTTTATTAAACCTCTGCCAGCATTACAAGCAAACAAATAAAGAATGAACAAATCTCAAAAAAGAAGTTGAAAAGTATAAGAAAAAAGAAGTTGAAAAGTATAAGTCATTCGAGCATAGGGATGTACAGGTCAAATGCTTTGTACCGTATCAGGTAGATTGAAATCAACGTCATGTGATTCAAATAAATGCAGTTCCCCGATGACAACTCCTTCAACCACCACATAACCAAGATCAACATTTCTAAAGCATATGCAATTTGACAGTTCATGGATACGTGTGAGCGTGAAGCATTTTTAAACACGACGGTGCATCAAATTAGGTAAATCAAATAGGTATCAATGAGGATGGAATTCTAACGTTCTTACCAGTAGAGCCTAGGAGCATACTGTAGGAGAGCTTGCCCACCGGAGACCACCCAATAAAACCCAACTATCCACCAGCCAACTGAGATCACTGTATTAACATATTCGCATCGCTTGGCGATACTTGGCACAACATGACCAATTATCAGTAAAAAAACATAAAATATGGCTGTGAGATTAGCATCATATTTATATAAAAACCTGTTCACACCAGACTCCATCTGATATAAAATCAAGTAGTTACTTCTGTTGCAACAGGGGTATCGAGACTAGATAATAAGTCTAGAAACAGCTAAGAAACAAGGACAACTGCCTTAAAATGATAACCACCAGTTTCAGAGTTGAGAATCCATATAGAAAGGAAACAGAAAGAGAACCTCTACCCAAAACCCCACATCCCTAGGACAAAAATATGAACAAGCAAACAAACAATAAGTAGTATGTGAAGGTTCCTAAGCATCCTTCTATGAGGCAAAGCTTAGGGAAAACTAGTGATTTAACATTGTCTAAGTCCATAGTTCATATCAACGTCCAAGACAATAATCATGACAAAAATACACGATGCTACCATCTTAGTGTCAAAAACCCTAAACACCTAAAACCCTAAACCAAATCATACGGGTAGAAATCTCAATTCCAATTCCTTTATACTAAAAGTTCACATGTTCTGCACAAGAACTAAAATTTCAACCAGCTCAAATATCTCATAGGTGCATAAAGACCAACTTTTCAGCAATCCAATAAACCGTCAGCTTATCAGCTTTTAGCGAAGCAATTTATCCTACCGATCGAGCTCCATATCCATACAGACGACAATTATAACCCGAACAAAACCTGATCAATCATAAGATACTACGTTGTTGGCAAACAAATAACCCAAGGATAAGATAGCCCTACCTGTAACCACCTCTTCTCGAAGCTCCAGGGCCTTCGCCGCCGCTCTCCTCCACGCCAGACTCTTCCTCCTCGGGCACTGCCGCCACTCCACGTCGGGGTCTACTACTACGGCGGCGGTACTCCGCACAAACGAGGGCGACGTGAATGACGCACTGGAGGGCGTACCCTGCCAGCCAGAGGCGGAGCGGGGCGACGGGCCGCTCGCAGGCAGTGGAGGCGAGGACGGCAGCGGCGGCGACGACGAAGGCGAGGTTCCACGCCACGTCCAGAGCCACCACCGGGGGCGAGTAGGCCAAGTCCGCCCGCCGCCCCTCCAGCTCCGCCACCGCCGCCTCCCTAACACGAGCAGGTCGACCGGACCGACGGCCCAGCAGGCCACCCAGACTGCCACCCGATCGAGCCGGCGAGCCGAGCGGGAGCAGGGGCTCAGCCACCGACGATGCCGACGTGGCAGCATCCCTCCCCTCCATAGCTCCCACTCCAGGTCTCGAGAGTCGAGACTAAGTTATACTATTGTTGGTCAAACGGGTCGGATCCTCACAATCTTCCTATCGGATCTCCTTACATTGTGGTTGGGACTTCGGAAATGAGCATCCGGAACCGCAACTGTATTAGCGGATTTGGATAGTGGGCACTCGGATTTTTTTTCCGAATAAAGTTTCTCACACCGGCTGACTAGGCCGGTGTAAAACACCGATCTGATGTGGCAAGGGTAAAATGGTAAAAGTCATCATCCAAGTGGCATGGGTAAATAAAGGGTCAGGTGACCATTTAAACCAGTTTGACTCCTTCATCCCCTTCCTTCACTCCATAGCTTCATCCCCTTCCTTCACTCCAGAGAGAGAGAACCTAGGCAAGATTCTATCTCTTGGCAGGATTTCGCAGGGGTTCTTGGCAAGAATCGTTCTCTGCGTCTCTCTCTCTTGCCTCTCTTGAGGTTCTCTCTGCGATGAGCGACGGCGTATTTGGGGTTGTGGCGGCGGTGAGTACCGGCCGCGTCAAGCACCAGCGGTAATCCCATCTCTCTTTCTTTCCCATGTCCCTTTCTTCCTCTCTCTTCTTGGTTTACAAAAAGCGTATCTTAGGGGTTAAGAATCTCTAGATGGTTCCTTCCGACCAGTTGTGCGCCATTCTTTCTCTTCTCAAACGAAATTCACCGGCACCAGTGCACCACCATAGCGGTCTCCACCACCACCACCACCGAACCCACATGATTTCCTCGTCAGCGTCCCCTTAGGTACATAATTTTCATTTGCGTGTGCCGCCGCTGTCACAAATCGATCTCCCAAAGATCATTTGGCAGATGACCTCCATCTCATCTTTAGGTGACTATTCTTGGTGTCAAGGATAGTATGATTCATACCTTAAATTCAAGTGAAAATTTCTTTCAAAATGCCAAACCTGCGAAGCTGGTCTCCATCTTATTCATATTTATTATTCTGCATATGGTAAATGTTTTCGTTTTGGACTAATCTCGTTAATTTTCTCTGGATGCAGTTCATGAATTGACTAGTTATCTTGTGAATGTGTAGTCATATTGTCGTTTGGTGTTTATGTTCTTTCTTTTGTTTCTTTCTCAATTACATGGTTAAATGGTAGAGACAGTAGTTTTACTTACAAGAATAAAACCACTCGCATTTGGTAGATTTTCTGGTTTTTGTGATGTTTAAGCATCTGCCAAGGTATTGATTTAGGGTATTGGGATTTCTAGGCCGTTGAAATTGATTTTAATACATTCAATACGATGCAGAATTGATTGGATTAGGATTTACATCGTAAAATACTCGCTCAAATAGCAATATCAAATAGAATTGTCTTTACACTCAAACAGTTACATGAAATAAGGTTATATCTAGCATTCAACCTCAACTTCAAAAGAAAAGCTACATAAATAAGAATTTGTCTTTACATGGTTTGCATTAAGAACATCAAATAAAGGATAGAGTTAGTGCTTATATGAATTTTATCACTTTGAGGATTTAAACCGATACTTGTTGCTGAGTTACAAATCTCTTAAGAATAGTCAAACTGAATACCCATTTATGAGCATAGAGGATACTGAAATGTACTATGAAGTTATTGATAGACAAGTACAATCCTTTAAAGCTCTGATTATTACATAAATTGTCTATAGTCTGAAACTTGCACTACAATAAAATACATTTTATCCGGCAACAATTAACGACATTTTAGATAACCCCATAAATGCTATCCAAGACATGCTTTTCTTAAATAGGATCGGCTGAATTGATCGTGTAAAGAAAACACAAGCACAAAGATAGATTCCTTAATCTGAGTTTTGATTCCTTCTTGTTTGTGCAACACATGCGCCATGATTAGTATTTATGTTTCCCAATAATTCTTTAATTTCTTCTTTGGCTCTTTCTCTATCAAGCAAATGCGCCATGAATACACCATCAGTTGTTCTTATTGACATAGCATATTGCAATAGATCATGCTAGGAATTGCAAAAGGCCAATCTTGAGAGAACTCAAAAGTTTCTCCATGAGGTAAATTTTGTCAAACTGAAATGACAGAACAAGGGATCTCATCTGTATTCTAACTGAAATGATACTTGATTGTTCATTTGTTTGTCTCTTGCAGTCCCTGATGCTTGTAATATTTTTGAACCTTGTTAGTTCACATCGTATTCTTTTCCCCTCTATTTGATGGTGTTAGTTGAAACAATATTATGACATGGCATTTTAATTAATTTCAGAAAATTGGCTAGGATAAGGCTGTAGCTGTTGCCAAGAAAGCTTATAAAGAAGGAACTACCATAAAGGTGAGAATGAAATTGAGAAATAATTTCCATTATCATTCGATGTTTGTACCAGTCTGAAAGCTCACTATCATTTCAGCTTAAAATGGCCAGAGTTCCTTTGTGAGCTTAGTATTAAAATTAATATGATGAAAATTGCTTTATTGATATTAATTATTCTAATCTTAGGAATTTTTGGAGTTTTAGCTGCCTTTTAATTGGGGAATCCTTCATTAGAAGTCCACAAAATAGAAATGAATTCATTATGCTGGGGTGAGGATGGCCTCCTGTTTGTTTTAAGCTGCCTTTTGGTTTTAAAGAATGAATTAACTCAAGACGTGCAACAAATTTTCAAATTGATTTCTCGATGTTTAGTTTGTGTAGTCCATGGAATATGTGTCTGTCTTTTTGTTGTCTATCAATTTTTTATTTGTCAACAGTCTAACTTCATGATCCTTTGTTGGAAGATCATGACTCTATTTATGGTCTCATTGCTAACTGAAGTATAATTTTGTTGAGGTTGCTAAATATTCAAGGACTTTGTTCAGAATAATATATGATCTTGATTTATCGATCTTCAGGAATTATATGATTAAGGATTCAAGCGGATCTGTTAATTTAACTTTTCCAAAGTAACTAATTGGTATAATGTCTTTCTTCTTTAACTTATCTAGCAGATTGAATAATTTAGCCCTTAATGCTAATTTGGTGAAGCACATGCAAACTTTCCTATTAGAACCTTAGATGAACTTAGCATTTTTGAAGTTTCCATTTCTTTACTTCCCATCCAGTGTGGACTGAAACATGAAACCGTGCGATAGAACTCTTGTAGACTCTAATACATCAGAGCTCAAGTCATCAACACAATGTTTAAAAATATGTGATGATGACACTCGGAACTCTAGTGCTAGAGTATTTGGACAAAGAACTCGGCATCTCTGTTTTGTCATAACGGTCAGAGCGCGCTCCTTTCTATACCACCAGGTAATTTATTTATTCTTCTAGTTCTAGGTTTGTTTGACCTAAAAATCTGCTGGTTGAGGATGAAATCTTCGCATCTCATAATGAAGCTCTATAGGTTGCGATTTGAATGGAAAACTTTTGCAGGTAAGACTGCTTGTTGGTGTCCTGAAATGCGTTGGAACTGGGGAGTTGTCTCCTACTTATGGTATTTTCCTGTTCTGTTGTGTGGAAGTTATTACTTGCAAAAAATGATCTCATATCCTCAAATGTTAGCATGTTCATCACCTTTTTTGCAGTTGCAAGGATTTTGGATGTGAAAACAGTCACTGCTGTAAGTCCTATGGCACCTGCTTGTGGTCTCTACCTAAGGCATGTAAAGTATGACTGGATCGGTGTAAAACACCGATCCGATGTGTCAGGGTATAATCGTAAATAACATAGCCAACTCATTGCCGCATATATATCGTTCCCTTGTCTCCATTGACATCCTACTAGGGTTTTGGTTTACAAAATCCTAAAACCCCAAAGCCCTCTTCTTTGGAAGGTTTTATCCTCGAAGATGCATTCGTCCCCAATGATCTCATCTGCTTCGGATTCCGATCTCGATTCCAAGAGACCTCTTGAGTCGCCTTCCCAGCCCTCGAAGCCAGCCAAGTCTCAGAGGCCTTTATGGGGGAAGAAGGCAGCAAAGGAGAAGAGGTCGTGGGGATGAGCCAGTACCCTAGGATTCAGAGGTACTTGTTCGCGGTAGAGTACATTGGGACACGCTTCTCAGGGTCCCAGTTTCTCGGGGTCCCAGAAGCAGCCCAATTGCCACACCGTCGTGGGCGTTCTTGAGGTGTGTGGTCTTTGCCACTGTAACCCTCCTATGAGTTGGTTTGATTTGGATTTTTTATTTGGTTTTAATGGACTAGATTGGGGGCCAAGGGAATTCGTTTTAAGATCGAGTGCTATGATGGGTGGCTTGAATTTGGCGTGTTTCGTTGGAAAAGTTTGAGCTTTTGGAGAGTGTAAAGTTAAATTTGTTAGTGTTTTTGTTGTACCTCGTGGTTTGATTTTACATGACTGCTTTTTGGATCATGGGGAAGGTTGAGTTTGTTAGATTGCGTTGAAAAAACTTGGGTCTGGGAGAATTGGTATTGAATTTTGTGAGTGCTTTTCTCCCTCCAATTGGTGGCCTTTTCTTATAAAATTAATTGCTCAATGAATTGTATGGGTTGACAGTTAGTGTGAATTTGTACGATGCCTTTGCGAGTATAACAAAGAATCGGTGTTGAAAAGTATAGTTGTTATTGCTATATTTTTTGGTTCGGTTTAGTAGAATGTTCTAGTGTCATGAGTAATTGGTTTATAAATTGAATGTTGCATAGTAGGATGGCCTTGGAAATTGAGTGAAAGATCTCAGCTTTTAAAGAGTTGATTTTGAAATTTTTGAGCATTTGTGCTCTAATTCATGATTTGTTGTTAGCAAGGGTATGGGATCATGGGTTATTGTGTTAGGAGTATGTTGCTACTTTGGCTGGTTGAACTTCTTGCTATTTGTTTTATAAAAAAATTTAGCATTTAAAAGTATAGATCATATGACTTGTCCATTCTCCAATTCTTTTATTCATAGACATATGGAATGTATCTTAGTTTCCAGATTTCTCTCATGATTTTGGAAGTAGACTGATTTGCTGATATTGCATGCATTTTGGTTATGTAGGAGGCTTTCCATAAGTTTGTCAGACAACCAGTTTCCATTCATTGCTCCAGTCGAACTGTAAGTTTGTAATGTAGAGATGCATATGCACTCTGACTTTTAGTCACTTAAAATTCTAATCTATTTGAGCATGAGCTTGGTTAAAGAATATTACTTGAAGTTGCTATTTCTCTGCCCACTATTCTCTCTGCCTATTATTGTCCGCTAATTCCATATGAATGTGCACTTTGGTCGTAAAAACAATATAAAGATGTTAACATTTAGCATTTGTACGAACCATGTTAGTATCTTCTTATCTTGAGCGTTTGTCTTTACTATATATTCCTGAAATTTTGAAAATGGTTTTGTTACTTGTTAACAGTTTAAATCTTCATTTGTTCTTTATTTTTTATTACAGAAAAATGAAGGTGATATAATGGTAATTGATGTTCGATGTGTTCCTGCAGATTTTCATGCTAGATTCAGAGCCTTAGAGCGCACGTAGGTGTCATTCATGGTGCTAATTCATTTGGAACCCTTGAATATTTGGTTTAAGAGCTGCTCACGCTTTTGTTGGTAAGACTGCTTGTTGGTGTCATGAAATGCGTTGGAACTCGGGACTTGTCTCCTACTGATGGTATTTTCCTGCTTCTGTAGTGTGGTACTTATTACTTGCAAAAAATGATCTCATATCCTCAATTGTTAACATGTTCATCGCCTTCTTTGTAGTTGTAAGGATTTTGGATGTGAAAACTAGAAGCTAATTCTCAGTAACGATTCTGGTCCTTCTGAGAAGACTAGATAAATGCGTCTTACGAGTCATCTGACCATTCTGAGCATGCAGTCTTTGGATGGAAATTTTACGGACAAGGGTATAAACCGAGTGGATGATAAGCTGAAAATATATTGTTTATAGGCACTATGAGTATCATACAAATTGTCCTAATTGTCATGCACATTTTAATTATATTTGTTTTTGTAAGAGTGGTTGCTCATATTTAAATGGAAAGCACTTTTGATGTTCCATAAGATCCATTTGCTTAATATGAGCACAACGAAGGTTGTCTCTTCTTTCTAAATTTTCTATTCTTAGCTGTTGTCGATAATGACATCCAAATAACAAGCTAAATAAAAATTTCTGTAACTCCATCCAAATAACAATAGCACAATACCATAGGTACAATCGCATAATACCGTAGGCACAATTGCACAATACCAATCATAGGCACAATCACACAATACCATACGTACAATCACAAAATCCCATAGGTACAATCACACAATACCATAGGTACAATCGCACAATACCATAGTTACATAGGCACAATCGCACAATACCATACACATGGGCACAATTGTACAATACCATAGGTACAATCGCACAATACCATAGGCACAATCGCACAATAACATAAGCACAATCGCACAATAATATAAGCACAATCGCACAATTATCAGTCATAGGCACAATCGCACAATACCATAGGTACAATCACACAATACCATAAGCACAATCGCACAATATCATAAGCACAATCGCACAATACCATAAGCACAATCGCACAATACCATAGATACAATCGCACAATACCAAAGGTATAATCGCACGATACCAGAGGTACAATCACACGACAAGTCACAAGCACAATCGCACAATACCATAAGCACAATCGCACAATACCATAGGTACAATCGCACAATACTATAAGCACAATCGCACGATAATAATCACAAGCACAATTGCACAATACCATGGGTACAATCACACAATACCAAAGGTACAATCGCACAATACCAGAGACACAATCGCACAATACCAAAGATACAATCGCACAATACCAGAGGCACAATCGCACAATACCATAGGTACAATCGCACAATACCAAAGGTACAATCACACAATACCAGAGGTACAATCGCACAATAATATAGTCACAGACACAATCGCACAATACCATAGGTACAATCGCACAATACCATAAGTACAATCGCACAATACCATAGGTACAATCGCACAATACCATAAGCACAATCGCATAATACCATAGGTACAATCGCACAATACCAAAGGTACAATCGCACAATACCATAGGCACAATGGCACAATAACATAGTCATAGGTACAATCGCACAATACCGTAGGTACAATCGCATAATACCATAAGTACAATCGCACAATAATAGTCACAGGCACAATCGCACAATACCATAGGTACAATCGCACAATATTATAAACACAATCGCACAATAACAGTCACAGGCACAATCGCAAAAGTTTCTCTCACCGGCTGTGTATTACACCGATCCTATGTGTCAGGGCATAATTGTAAATAACATGCCAACTCAAGTGCCAGATGAAATATTGCCATGTCCACACTGGGGTCGAATAAAAATAGAGTCACATATCGCATATAAGCCTTTAATACGTGGCTAACGCTACGATGCCATTTATCACATATCCCCACGCCTAGGCCAGGATCGCACAAAAACACAGACACATTAGAGAATATAATTGACCAATACATGGCTAATGCTAGAATGTCACATATATCGTATATATCCATATCCACACCGGGATAACACTAAAATATAGACATATAATGATGGACAATATATATACACCGAAACATAGGTATATTCGCACAATATAATCAAAAAATACGAAGCTAATGCTAAGTTACATATATGTCAAATATTTCCATGTACACGCCTATATCGCACAAACGCATAGACATATTCACACGATATAATCAACCAATATGTGGCTAATGCTAAGTATACTTCAATGACATATTTCCACGTACACACCATAATTGCACAAAAACACGAGTACATTATAGCAAATCAGAAACAACGCATGTATAATTCATATAAATACGATACATCTTCAATAAGCCTATGGACGACATTCAACAAATGGTTTAATAACAACAACAACAACTGTTTATAGATTGATATGCATCTCCCATGGATTGCATGTACAGAATAGCACAACATAGCCTTACATACACAATAGCACAACACGGCATTACATACACAATAACACAACACAGGAAAACTCTAAATTCCTCTACACGTCTTGTCAAATTCATTTCGAACTTGCTGGGTTTACGAAGTATCAGTTCCATTGCCAGCCCAATAGGTGCTGATGACAAATAACAACTTCAAAGAAAGCATTCGCCATGGAGAACCCATCAATGGAATTTTCAAAGACGCCTTGTTCAACAGCCAACACTAGATCCTTAAGCTTCTTCCCATTTCCATTCGATGCACACCTGATCTAGAAAAAAAATAACAACGTTCATGGACGAAAATAACATTAATAGCTACACTTGCTATCTTATTAAGACCGAAATGGAGATAGGCATGTACAACCAACCTAATGGCTGCATCTTTATCGAAGAAAACTACTATGGCGAGAATAAGCTCTAAGTTGCCACTAACCTGAATTTGTCAGATGCATTATTTCAGATGCCGTAAACTTTCTTTTCGATGAATGTCAAAAGGTGAAGAATTTGTAAGCTTATGTGAATGAATAACATGATTTTTGAAAGTAAAGATGTCAACCATTTATACAATGAAGAAATTGGATTATAGAAAAAAATTGAAGAATTCAGCATATGATCATGCTTAACTTGCATATTCACTTTTTTTGTAAGCTTATATCAATGAATAATATGCCATAAATTTATTTGATTAAATAATAAGTACCGACTAATTCAGCTAGTGATCATGCTTACATTGTTCATTGACTTTTGTGAACTTATGCCAATGAATAAGCTAACTTTCAAGTAAAGATTTTGTTAATTTATATTGTGAAAATTTTGGATATAAAGAAAAAAGTTTGAAGAATTAGCAGGTGAACCTGCTTTGATTGTAAATTTTAATCCTTTTTAGCGAGCTTTTGTGAATGAATAACATAATTTGTCAAGTAAAGGTGTTGACCATTTGTACTATGAAGAATTTGGATTTAAAGAAGAAAAATTAAAGTACCGAACAAGTGATCATGCTTACCTTGTATATATACTCATCCTTTTAGTGAGCTTATCTGAAGGAATAACATAAGTTTCTCAATTAAGATGTCATCTATTTATATGATAAAAACATCGAATTAAAGAACGAAAATTGGAGAATTCAACTGGATTGATCATGCTTACCTTGTATATTGTTTGTCTCATTTCATATTGGTCTCCTCCATAAGTTGAAAGAGGGCTTATGTAGCACCAAGACCTACAGTATTATCGGTCTGGATAAATTCAGGACAAAGATGATTGTGACAACCTGTTTTTGTATAACCATCACCCTGACATAAATTGAAAAAGAAAAAAAAAACAAACAGAAAAGTGTTAGTGAGTCTCAATTTCTCCTTAAAAGAATTAAATAAAAAAAAATTTAAGTGCTTACTGTCCAGTATATGTAGAAACACGTTTTACTGTCCCATGGATTTGGTCCTACCTGAAAAATATAATTTGACAATTAGCCAAAAGATGTATTCTTTCTAGCACTAGGAACTGATGTACTTATGATATCATGAACATAAATAAACACAAAGAACATGAGTAAAAATGACTCACTCTCCATCCGGCTTCAATTGCGTTCATTAATGAATTATTCGAACTAGAAAACCCACTTCTCAAAAAAACTTGTGATGAGCTCGATTGCCCGGGAGAAATATCCGGCAGTGCGTATAAATTAAGATATGCTATAGTTCCATAGTATTCCCCTTTAGTGTTTCTGGCTGTGCAATAAAGATTCAACAATCAAACTAGTATTATATAGCAATCAAATTAAGATTAATAACAACGAAAATAGAGATGAACAATGATTGCTATGCTAGTGGCACGTGCCGTGCTAACACTTGGCACAGGCCGCGTTTAGATGGGAGTAAAGAAACTAAAGGCAAGAAGAATGCTTACATAATGAACATTCTCGGATTTTGAAGAATAATCTCTTCTCTTGTAAATTCAATATCGCAATCCGCAAGCCATTCAAAACTGATGCAGATTTTGAAATCCGAAATCAATCAAATATCACCTACAATTCAACAAAATTTGTTATGAGATAAAGAGTACCATTAAATCGCTAAAACCCTAAAGTAAATGAAATTAGAAGAGGATTCTTATGGAGTTTTAGGGGAAAAGAGATACATGAAGAGAATCCATTTGATACGGTTCAGGAAACGCACTTGTGATGAGAAATTTCTTGAAAGATCATGTAAGAGTCCGTTGCTAGAGAGAGAAAGAGAAGGGCGGAGAGAAGGGCGGCATGAATGTCGTTGAGGATTTGTCTCAAAACTAAAGACGAAATGCTACTGACCTTCCATGCTCGTGCTCATCTGATGATGTGATAATGCCCTAATGTTCTGCGACCGTAACCCTAGAAACGCTGGTTATGACATCATCTGTCGGTGAATAGGTGTTGCTGGTGTGGTCGATGGAGGACCCGGCGGCGCGAGAGAGGCACGGGGTCGCCGATGTCGAAAAAGACTGAGTGCATGGAGATGGAGTCTACGATGAGAACGTGAGGAGGGAGAGTCGCTGATGACTTCAATGGAAGAGGCGCTGTCCGTGTGGTGGGGTGGGGGGTGAGGTGGGGCGGATCGGGCCGTTCTCGTCGACGAGTGCCGGAGAGGAGAGGAGCTGCGCTTCTTCTCTGGCTCAGGAGAAGACCAAGCACGAAATAGGGAAATGGATGAAATCACGTGGCTTTGGTGTTTGAATGTATCCAAGCTTACGTGGAAGTCTTATGTGGCATTTATACACTAAAAAATTGAGGCCACATGGGATCGGTGTAAAACACCGGCTGATTAGGCCGGTGTGAATATCACGGTTCTTTTTTTCCCGGGAGTAATTTGCATATTATTTGATCCAATTACTCGGCCTTACTGGGACAAATGCCTTAAGTAACTTTGGCTCGTTTTCATCTCAGCTGTATCACCAACTACTAGACACATCTCTCACGCACGTCTCAATGGTTATTGTGGAGGTCATAAGTTCAAATTATTTTGTTTTTCACGACAAGGACAGTCTAAAATGGTCAAGTAATAGTCGCTTTCATTGTTAGTTTTATATTAGGGATTTTTGCATTCTAGTATCATGTAATTTCTCAGGAATGTACTTTGTAACCATCAAGTTTGGGATTTGCAATTTAATATCATCAAGTTATAAACTAAGTGAAATTTAATGCTGACCCCCAACTCCATTAGTGTAAATTGACGGGAAACCACGCACGTGAGCGGTTTTTCACCCATTTCCCGGGTTTTTCATCCGTTTCCCAGGTTTTGCACCCGTTTCCCACTTCTTCTTCTCTTTTCTTCTCTCCTCCTCTACTTCTCTCGGCGTGCCGGACACCAAGGTCGAGCTCCTCCGGCTCCAAGTAGTTCCAGCTCATAGGAAGGCTAGGTGGAACTCTCCTCCTCCTCTTCTTCTACTCCTACGCTCCTCCTCTCTTCTCCTTCTCCTCCTCCTCCTCCTCCTCCTCCTCTGCTCTGCTCATCCTCCTCCACTCCGACTCTTCCTCCACTCCGACTCTTCCTCCACTCCTTCCAAGCGTTGCGAGCGCCAGCAGTAGCTCACGACCGTCGCCGTCCTCCACCACCACCCATCACGCGAGGGCGGCGGATCCGCCTCCGATGAGCCCTCCAAGCGCCCCCGCGAGATGATGATGATGAGTCCACCATGTTGCTGGTGGTGCAAGAGGCGGTGATGTCAACCAAACCATCACCATCAACTGCCTGATCTATACTATAACTAACCACCGGAGATGCAGCAACCAAGAACTCGCCGCTCTGTTTTTCTACGTGGTCTTGCGGAGCTGCGATTGCGCTTGCCGGCGTCGACAACGGAGGGACGTTGGCCGGAGACGCAATCTGGAACATCTTGCGATTAGGTTGACCCATGCCGCCTTCTCGCTTCCTCTTCTTCTCCATCTGAGGGTTAAGCTTCACGCGACAAATGACCAAATCCAGGACCAGGTTGATATCACCATTGCAATCGCTACGGCTTTTGAGCTCAAATTCGTGCATTATCCATCCCAAGCTCTGGCGCGGCCCATCATTCACCTGAAAGGCGAAGGGCGCCATGTGTCCGATGAAGACGCCGCCGGAGTGTACACGCTCTATTCCATTGATCTTCCAGGTGCCGCTGCCGGCGGTGCGCTTCACCTTTATGCGGGAGAGCCGTTGTCGTTGGGTGAAGAAGTACGCGTCCATAGGCGCGCTAGAAGATGAAGGCGCCGGCATGAGATCCCAAGGGTCTGCCGAGTAGACGTCCACCCCGTCGATGATGTGATCCGAGGGGAGAGGCCTGCCATGGATCTTGTTGGCGAGGTAATGGAGTAAGAGCTCCTCATCAGTCGACTAAAAGAATCTAGCCGGACAGAATGATGGGGAAGCAGACAGAGGTGAAGGAGGACGAGCAGACTAGGAGGAGGAGTCGAAGGAGGAGGACGAGCAGACTAGAAGGAGGAGGACGGCTTGCGTCAGCGATCGCGTGACGGAGTCGCAGGAGCCATTGTTGGTGAAGACAGGGGTGAGGAGCTGGAAGGCGAGGAGGCGGCGGGGGAACGGATAGAAAACAGAGAAGGAGAAGGAGGAGGAGAAGCTCTCTTTCTCTCTCTTACGTCAGCAAACCGGTCAACCATAAAAAAAATCAGTCAAAATTAGAAATCTCGCATGCAAGCTGACGTCACCACAGTTCTCCCATGCAAGCTGACGTCACCACAGTTCTCCCATGCAAGCTGACGTCACCACAGTTTTCCTTCAGGCCACATGATGCTGTTTGGGAGATCATATTACTTTGCTCTGGTATTATAAATCGGTGATATTAAATTGCAAATTCCAAATTTGATGGTACCAAAGTGCATTTCTGGGAAAGTATATGGTACCGGAATGCAAAAATCCCTTTATATTAACGACACTTTTACTTGAGAGGATGAAATTACCTTAATCGTGTTGTGTAAGTTTATTCGTAATGTGATTAACAAGATAAACATGTGCGTAACAAGTGAATGAACACATGTAACGAGCGAATAAAGTTGCACAACAAGTGAGGAGCTACACATAAGTGAAGGATAATTTAATCATGTCGAGTAAAAATATCACTAATATGCAAAAAAAATCACAAGAAATGACACTAATATATATATATATAGAGGAATTATCTATAGCAAACCAATTCTCCAAGTCTTGTAGGGAGAATTGGTTTGTGGACCATCTGATGGGGATCAGACGGTCATGATCAAGATCATGACTTAATACCCCATCCAGTCCCCTCCCCCCTATCCGGTTCCACCCCTTTCCCCCTTATCCGGTTCCAGCCCCCCCTCCCCGACTCTGCTCCACTCCTCTCTCTTGTCTCTCCCTTTCCCGTCGAGAACCCGGCGATCTTCTCCGACGAGCACAGCTCGCCTTCATCACCACCAAGTCCGGTGACCACCTCCCCCATCGCCGTCCATCCCGACCTCTTCTTCCTCCTCTCCTATCTCCTGGCCACCTCCTTTCACGGTGAACCCGACCACGAGCTCCTCGTCGGAACCCAACCCTCCCTCCGACCCATCAATCCTCGTCGGAACTCGCCGTTCGCCGTTAGCCGCCCCATCGCGGTTGCGGGTCCCGATCTCCTCTCCTCCATCGCCGTTCGTCGGAACCCAACCCTCCCTCCGACCCATCAATCCTTGTCGGAACTCGCCGTTCGCCGTTCGCCGCCCCATCGCGGTTGCGGGTTCCGATCTCCTCTTCTCCATCGCCGTTCGCCGTTCGCCGCCCCATTGCGGTTGCGGGTCCCGATCTCCTCTCCTCCATCGCCGTTAGCCGCCCCATCGCTCCTCGTTGGGAGACGGCGCCACCACCTCTGGCCTCTTCCATCCTAGTACCGTCGGATCCAACCCTCCCTCCGACCTCTTTCTACTCCACCGATCAGACCTCTTTTCCCATCGAGGTACCCGACGAGTTCCTCCTGTCGCACCAAGGCCGGCCACATGCTCCACGGGATGGGTTAGGGTCGAGATCGAGAGATGGGTTAAGGGGGTGGCGAAGAAGCTCGTCGGAGGCGGTGGCAAAGAAGCTCGTCGGAGGCGGTGGCGAAGAAGCTTGGGACGGCGGCGGCGCTCAGGGCACGGGATCGGGGGGAGGGCTGGAACCGGATAAGGGGGAAGGGGGTGGAACCGGATAGGGGGGAGGGGACTAGATGGGGGGATTAAGTCATGATCAAGATCATGACCGTCCGATCCCCATCAGACGGTTCACAAGCCAGTTCTCCCTACAAGGCTTGGAGAACTGGTTTGCTATAGATAATTCCTATATATATATATATATATATATATATAAACATAAAATGTCACTAATATACAAATTACTCAAAGTGATGGTAGAATAGTGCCTGAGACTTAAAACACCTATTTTTCTATAGACAAATTTCCCAATCTATCATATAAGATCATGTGGGTTGTCTTTAATTTGTCACGTATGTGGATAATCAAGTTATCATTTAATTTAATTTGAAAATTAAATTAGACGGTTCAGTTAAGCACATCTTTAGAGGGACAATAGTTATTAAAATCACATGTTTGAAAATTTAGAGGGAGTAATTATTAAAGAGTTCAATTAGCCACGTTTCAGTTAGCCATATATTAAAATCATTTGTTTAAAAATTTAGAAAAATAATGTTTCACATTAGAGCGAGTAGTTATTAAAACTATTCATTTTAAAATTAGAAAAATAATATCCGACACGGGCAACATATTAGTACTAGTAATATATAGGGCGCGGTCTATGATGGAAAGCTAGGGAGAGGCTTCCATCCCGGAGAATTCGTCGAGGATAATTTTTATGTGTAGATAATTTTTATGTGTATAAATGATACAAACAAAATCAGCTTACAGCATGATCAAATGTTGACCGGCTTACAACATTATTATGTGGTGTAACAACTAATTGACACGTGGCTAATAAAGCCATGTCATCAACATTTAATGAATAAAGATTCGTGCACACAGACATATGACATGCGTAATGCACATGTCACTTATCGATAGCAAAGTATCAATTTTTTCATCTATCATCGAAAATGGTGCATATATGATGGGATATATTTTAATAGTGGCGGAACCAGATGAGACTTAAGGGGGGCGAAATAAAAAACAAAATGATCAAAAAAAAATTTCCTTTTAAGTAATACAAAAGGTAACTTAGAATTACAATATCGAACATTAAGGAATAAAAATAATACAAATATCAACCTTATAAGGAGCAAAAACGGTTACAACCATTTATCTCCTATTAGTTTATTTACATATATATTTTCCTAAGTTAACTTTATATATTTTTATCATCTTCCCTAGGTTAGTTTTAAATATACATCTTTATAATCATAAGCTAGGATATTAGTTTTAAATATACATACTTATCTACATTATAAGATCCAAGTGTAGTTACTTTTATGACTCATCATCTGAGTCATAAACTTATACACACATGGCATACACGTGGCATACACGTGGTATAAAATTATAATTAAATAAACAAAAAAAAGGATAGTGGCTGATGTGGCATAAGTTATAATAGAGATAGTTGGGGCGGGCAGTTAGGCGTGCCAGGTGGCACGGGCCCACCACCTAGTTAAAATATATGTACCCTAATATGTGCTGCGATTGAGAGGTGGAAGTTAGATCCTACGCTTTTGTATTTTTTAAAATGTTGCAAAATAACTTTAACATGAAAATGGTGCATATAAGTAGTACTTTGCCCTCCACGCCTCGAATAATTAGGGGTGTGCAACGGGTCGGGTCACAGGTAAATTGGTGCGGGTCGGACTCGACCCGTTAATTTTGCACACCCTTGTGACCCGCGCCATTAACCTGCTATTTTTTAACATGTAAACGGGTTAACAGGTGAATGGGTAAACATGTACATGTTAGCCCATTTAACATGCTATTTTTCAAGATTTTAGGGTGATTTCTCAACCTTGTTCAGATGTCTAATTAGCCACATTTCAAACAAAAAAGTTAAAACACACTCTTTACTTAAGTACAACATAAGAAGGCAGCAGTATTGACATTTTCAGTACTGAAAATAATTTCAGCATAGATATCACAAAATATAAAACAATATAGCAAGACACATGACCAAAATAAGCATTACAATGGAATATGATCCAACTGTGGCATTTTTTCATAAGAGTTGGATACTACGCTGATAATAATGGGTCATTATGTTGAGTTAGCGGGTGACTCGGGTTGGACCATATGTCATTTTTCAATTTATTTTAATTTTAACAGGTAAACGGGTCAACCCGTTAATAAAAAACTGAATACCCATTACCCAACCCGTTTTTCACCATAACGGGTCGGGTTCGACCCGACCCGTTTTTTACCACCTCATGACCCGCCCGTTAAGGCTCGGGTCGTGTGAGGGCTCGTCCCTGCGCCGGTTGGATGTGGATAGTAATAGGAACTCTCACGCCTCGTCCTGGATGGGTTTTTTGGGTCGGGGTGTGACAGGTCGGGTGTTTTGACAGAGTTGAAACGGGTTACCCGACCAGTTGCACACCCTACGAACGACTGTGAGTTGGTATAATATCTTCCGTATCAGGTACACTAATAAAATAAAAGTTTTGACTTCTTCAAAAAATTTATTCCATTTTGTTTCCCTCAAATCATGCAACCGTTCCTTCACTATCCCAACCAAACTCATAGCACATTAACTATGTCTTGATCCTTTCGCTGCAGATCTGTGACAGTTCATTCGTAATTCTCATTATATTTCTCATCAAATGCATAGTGAATACAAACTCAAAGCTTTCTATTTTATTCATCAAGCTCATAGTCATGGATTTTTATTGTGACTTAACTCCATCATTATATTCCTCATCAAATGCATAGCGAATACAAACTCAAACTTATTGAATTAATTAAACGAGACAGTCTATTAGTAATTTAATGGTCAGAGGCCAACATCTGCGAGGTAATAAAACTAAAGGACTCACCCACCAGCTCAATAATCTAAGCTAGATTGAGGACAAAGTTCTTGGATTCTTCTACATTAGCTAGAAGCGGAGTAACGTCGGTGGACAAGGGTCAAGGGACATGTAATTATTGAAGTGATCAGTTAGATTACTGTTTGTCCTAACTCTAAATCATGCATTAAACCTGTAGACTTTGATGTTTTTTAAGTTTAATGAACGGTGGTTAAGTTGATTAATCAGAATAGAGCCATGATTGGTTGCTCTGTTTTGGCCCTTTCATTCCTTTGTTTTGCTCTGTTTTTCTGAGTAATCCTGATTAATGTCCTTTTGATGCATATCACTATTGTTTTGAACAGCTACAAGATTACCAACTATCAGCAGTTCTAAGAGGAACATGGAGATTGATAGAATTGAGAGTCCATTGCTTGCAAAGAGTGCACTCATCCACTTCTTGGGTCTGATGATTGGATAGCTTCAAGCAAAGTGATAACAAATTTAGAGACAGAGAATGTGTCAATGTGTGGGTGTGTGTGTCACGGGCAAGAGGAAGCCATATCTTGCAAGGCTCATATCCAGGACACACGTCTCCCTGGAAACATATGCTTGCATGTGAGATGGGACACGTACGTACGTTCGAGATAAGATGTTTTATTACAACTCAAAGGGTTCCGACAATGGGGCCGTCGCCCCGATAGTGAGATACCGATATGTTCATCTTAATTACTTATACATGTCACGTGTTCATATACACATGTACATATTATCTATCCATGTACATAACTCACAGCAATACCACGTCAATTCCGAATCAAAGCACTCTTCCCTTATGCTAACTTCTCCGGCACATCAAGGGGTGAGTGATCTGATCTGGCTAAAAATGACATGAAGACATTGTTATAGAACAAGTCTTCCATGCATGTTGCATGCACGCGTACGTGGCACGTATGGGAGTAACATATATAGGAGTGTATCGTTGACGCGCGACTGTGACGTATTTTTACTGTTTTTTTGGTACTTTAATGCGTTAAAGTTTGGTGTCGATCGAGTTAAATTCTAAAAACCAAAATTATATATGTGTTTAGCATCTCGCATATGATATATCCTTATTAAAACGCCTCTCTCGCGCGCTCTACGTTTTAGAAACCATCTCGCCGATGGATCACCAGCGGCGAAGCTCCGGCGCGGTGGAGGATGAGACGGCGCACGTGAAGGCCGCGGCCTTGGCGTGGCACCAGGGCGGATCGGGTCACGATCTCGACGACGCCGCGAGCGAGTCCCGCGTCGCGCGCTCCTACCACGCGCCTGGCGGCCCCTCCCGCTACAAGCTACAAGACCTCCGCGTCGCGGCGGCTGCGGCGAGCTCCGGCGGATCGGGGACGTCGCTGCTTGATCCGTACGAGGTAGAGTGGATCACGAGCCACCTCGAGCGGCTGGTCCTGTCTGGCGGCGGCGGCGGGCGAGGAGGAGGAGAAATACGGCGTCCTGGTGGCGGCGGAGTGGTGATGAAGGGGTTCTGGGGGCGGCGGGCGGCGGTGATGTGTGGATCGATTGGAGACGCGGTGGAGGGCTGCCCGGTGCCGGCCAGTCGAATAAAGAATTAAATATTAAATTATTAATACTGGGTAGGGGATTTTAAAGATATGATAGAATAATGTGCATTAGACAATGACCTGGGCATAATTGATTAGGCCAAGCATATGTATTTGTCCTTTCTTTTTTGTTTTCAGGGCCACGTCTTAATGTTTCTAACGTCTTCAAGCTTCGATTGGACTTTCTGTACGTAAAATATTATTACTACCTCTGAGTGTTATCGTTGTGTTTGTTGCATGTTTAAAATTTATGATAATATCATAAAATCCCTTGAATTTACATAGCCACGTGGGGTTATATATCATACTAGTTGTGTCCCCGTTACATGACAGGATAACTATCAATCCTATTTAAATAATCACCCAATAACTCTCTCCCACTAAACTCCCTCAACCTGAGATTATCATGCCACATAGGCTCCACTCAGGACATTCTCCCGTCACATAGGACAACTAAAGTTTCACTTATAACCATAGCTTTATATATGAATGATAAGCCCTGGTTAAGAGATTTTATAATGAACAAGAGCATACTACTTTATGTCGGTTATCCAGCGGAGCGGTTATCCAGCGTAGCATCCCAGGTAATCCGTGCAGCGGTGGGGTTCGTTCAAATCTTCAATCCCACATACCGAGGAGCTAGCGGACTAAACATGGCGCCAAGCCAGCCAGCCATCCACCAAGCCATACATACAAAGCAAGCAAGCAAGCAGCTAGAGTGGCACTAGGGCGTGAACAGTGTGACTCGCCCATCCACCGAACCACCAAGCCATACATACAAGCAAACAAGCAAGCAACTAGAGTGCCACTGGGGCCATGGCTCAGCAGCCTACCGGTGGCCTCGGACTGGCAATCCACCACCCTACCTCCAACTCTCTCCATCGTCACGTTTAGCGACAAGTCCATACTCATATGCACCGAGCGCACCGCCGGATCCGACGCCGACGTCCTCATTACCCTCTCCATTGTCCTCCATGGATTCCACCACCCATCAGCCAACCCCTCCAAAACCCTCTGGCTCTCCAACCCCCTCTCTCTTTCTAACCTTCTTCATCCTCTTCTCCTCCAACTACTCCAAGAAGTCGCCTCCCAAGTTGCCTCCCCACCTTCCTCTACCCTACCACCACCCATCTTTTTTTAATCATACAGGCCATGCCATATATAGTGATAACCACGAGTATTTTGATCTTTTATGCGCGTTTGTTAACTACGAGTATTGTTTTCGTGTGACGTTAGCATAATTTCTACGCGCGTATAGTGATAACCATGCGTGAAAAATCATATATGCATATGATGTCAGACTTTTATGCGTGTTTGTTAACTACGCGCGCGAATTTCTACGCGTAGATAACGACGCATTTAATGCTCAAATGATGACAGGTCTTCTCACGGGTTGATGGGTATGGCATGCATGTATGGTGTGACATATTAATTGGAGGGTATGAAGGTCATTTTCATGGCTGATGGGTATCACGTTGCAAAAAAACATGTGAGGGGTATCATATTGCTAATAGTAAACTTTGGGGGTATCATATGGCAAAAAATTCTATAAAGATGGTCTTTGTGTTCATGGTTATGGTACTGAATATCTTGCACTGAAAGCCACTAGTATTTTTGAAGGTTTACATCTTAAGATCTCTGATTGCATTAATTTAATTTAAACATTAAATTAATCCCTTGAAAACATACAGTTATATCCTATAGCCCCTTCACTGAGAAGCCGAATTTTTTGCCAAATCGGACCTCCAGTGTCCAGATTTGGCACTTTCGGACCCCCTTCGGTGTTTCTTTGCAACAGAGGACCCCTAAGCTATGAATTCCCGATTTTACCCCCTCCCCCACCCATGCTATGGAGGCCATGCACATGCATCCGTTTCTCATATCCTTAGTGCATTTAATGCAGCTGGACTTTGGATTTTAAAAAAAAACCAGCTTTGTTACATACGCGTCTCCACTACTAAGCACGCGTAGTAAGGTGGGTGTACGAGGTTTGTTACATACCACATAAACAACTTAACCTCAACGCAAACAGTTTGTTACATACCGCCCAAACAACTTAACATTAAGGCAAACAATTTGTTACATACCACCCAAATAACTTAACCAGCTTACTACGCGTGCTTAGTAGTGGAGACGCGTATGTAGAATTTCACACACACACATCTAAAAATTATACCCGTGCTTCAATCATAGAGTTACATACTCTTTTCAAACACACGTTTTGAAAACATACACGTACCGTTATAAAAAATACACGTATCGTGGTAACAAATACACGTATGTAGAATTTCACACACGCGCATCTAAACATTAAACCCGTGCTTCAATCATAGAGTTACACATATCTTTTATAACACGCGTTTTCAAACAATACACGTGCAGCGAAGATGCCCACTTCTCACATTCATCAAAATTGTACACGTGTGTATCCTGAAGATACTCGTGGAAAGGAGTTGAGACACGTATGTTGAATTTCACACACACGCATCTAATAATTATACCTGTGCTTTCAACATAGAGTTACACATATTTTTTACAACACGCGTTTTTCTAAACATACACGTATGGGCATAACAAATACCCGTACTGTCATAAAAAATACACGTGTAACGCCAAAATGATTGGTTTTACATTGCACCAAAATGTGTACTATATACACTGCACCATACAATACACACAAGATAGATAGAACATCATGCAGCAGTCGGAGCTGGTTCTGTACCCGGCACAGCTATAGGACGTACGGATGCATCGGGATGAATGGGTGCTCTACAAGTCTTCTTGTTGTGCTCAAGTACATTACAATTGCGATAAATATTGTTGACAATGCAGCGGAACGCTTCTCATTACTTTGCATGTGTGAAGAGCTCTCTCCGGTGAACTACTTTGGCGAAGAAAACTGCGACATCCGAAGGTAGAGAAGAGGAGGCTGTGGAGAGGGAGGAGAGATGAACGAGTAAGGGAGAAGAGTGGAAAGGGAGAAGAGAAGAGGAGGCAGTGGAAAGGAAGGAGAGGAGGCAGTGGAAAGAGAGTTGACATATGAAAGAATAAGAGAAGAAAAAGCAGTGGAGAGGAAGGGGAGAAGATGGCGGGAGCGAGGAACCATACCCAGAGGGAGGGAGGAAGAGACTTGGAGAAGAAGACAAGTCCCATCGCATTTGGTTTTTTTTTAAACCCAAAGTCCAGCTGCATTAAATGCACTAAGGATATGAGAAACGGATGCATGTGCATGGCCTCCATAGCATGGGTGGGGGAGGGGGTAAAATCGGAAATTCATAGCTTAGGGGTCCTCTGTTGCAAAGAAACATCAGAGGGGTCCGAAAGTGCCAAATCTGGACACTGGGGGTCCGATTTGGCAAAAAATTCCTGAGAAGCCCATAAGCACGAAGACATAAGTTTAAAATTAGTTTTTAATTTTCCCAACAAATCAGCAAAGTTTCCGGGCCGGGCGCTGACATATGGGCGAAGCCCGGTTGGAGGCCTAATTGGGTCGGGTCATGTGATATTGCCGCCTCCAAGCCGGCCTAACTCCAGCGGCGCTGACAAAGGCGCCTCGCCTCCGTCCGCGACGCCGATGAAAGCCAATTGCCACCCCACGCGCTATTCAAAGGTCTCTCCACCGCCCTCGAGCGCGACGCTAACCGAGAGCACCGCCGCCCGAACCACCGCTCAAAAGGTACACACCCAGAATCTTAGCTAGATCCCTTTCTCTTCTCATCCGCTCAAACCCTAGCAAGAAACCAATTCCCTCTCCCTTTCTCTTCGCTGCTTCGGACTTCGGATATATAACAGCTCTAAGCGTGGCCTCTTATTGCGCCTGGTTTCCAGCCAGTAGCTTGAAACGTGGATTTTTAATTGCTGCTTTCTTTTAAATCACTTCTTTGCTTCGTAATATAGAAGTGACGCAATTAGACGTCTGCTGTAGGTATATTATTTGTTAGGATGAGTAGCAAACTAAAATCTTACATAATCTGGCAATGGGATGATAGATATTACGGGGATGCTGTTTGTGTTGGATGAATAAACGTTTGGTAGAGCATTCAGTGCAGGTGTTATTGCTATCGAAGGCTAGGACCTAATTTGTCGATTTCTTTTAAGAGTAAGGGTTGGTAGAGGTGAAAATTTGTATGCTTTGGGCCATTTGAGAGAGATGATTGATTAAAAAAATGTCTGAATTTAGCATTATTAGATGACATATTGGTGTATGCCACAAGCATCAAGGTCTTACTAGTAATCAATCTACCCGGGCAGTTTCGTTGTTTGAAGCGGAAAACTGAAAATGAGCGTGGAAAGGTGTTTAAATCCTTTTGCTGACTAATGGATTCTCTTGTTGCCTCTTTATTTCTGGCTTTTTGAGGAATAACCTCTACATTTTGGGATCGAAGTTTTCGGTTTTTAGATCCTAAATGTTGAATCTAGGAACTAGGATATGTTTTATTTTGGTGTACTTTTTGTACTAGATAATTGGAGAAGTGTTTGTGCTTCACTCAATTTTGGAAGGGGTCTTCTATTGACTGATTCACAATCCACCTCGTTGGTTTTTAGTTATCACCTTCAAGGTTTTTTTCTAAATGACTGAATATTGAGTACCTTCATGTCTCAGAACAGTCTGGATGTGATTACTTAGGCAGAGGATATTACTTTTGCCCATTTAGCATTGATGGTAGTGGTTATATCGTCATATTAATGTGATATGCTCAGTTAGATATTGCTTGTTTCTTCTGAAGTTTCTTCTTTTCTTTTCTTTTCATTGTACTAGCTAACGTGAATCTATCCTACCTGGTGGATTAGTCTACTGTATTATCCTTTTTATCCATCGTTGCCCTAGCAGTCTCCCTTGATTTTTAATGTTATTTTTCTCTCTCTCTCGGGTGGCTTGTGATTGATAGGTGCAAGATATATTAGTTATTGTGTAGAAGATGGTCTCCTTATTCCTGTCAAAGCCTGATTCTAGTAATTGTGGAGATGAAAATGCTGTCAGAGACAGGATATCTTTGTTGCAGAGCCTTGAGTCCATTATCTGGTCAGTAATAACCACTGGAGGACGATATGCGGCCCGAACATGGCTTTGTGACACCATTTCATGCATTCGCTCTATCACTCCCAGAGAACAATGTGAACTATTTCTTGGACTTTTAAGGTCTGAGCCTCCTAATCAAGATGTAGCTGCTCAACTTCTTCGGATCATTTTTGAGACGAGCCCCAAAAAGGCAGGTCCTGTCATTGCAAAGAAGAGCTACATGCTTGAAAATTTTTTTGAAGGCAAGTCTCTCTCACTTTACCACTAAATCTTGTTTTCGCAACTATCGTTGCATAACATTCTCTCATCTTTACTAGATTCAGTGTTTGGTTCGTTTACAAATGGTACAAATTGAACTTTGTGACGGTCGGAGGCAGTTGATGTCTGTCTCTGAAAGGCTGTTGTCCTTTTATTCACATGTGCACATTTAACTGCACTTATGACTTGTATCTAGTTCTATCAGTTCTTGAGGCTTGCTCATCTTCTAGTATCTGGCCTTGGGATTCACGACGTATATTTTCTGGAAAATGAGCTGCTGTTCTCTGCTCAATGAATAACCTGTGTGCCGTACTATCCTATTGTCTAATTCCTGGAAGCAAAAATATCTCTGGACAAAGAAACTAACTCTGGTATCCTGGCATGCCGAAAGCTGGAATGACTTGCTTGTATTCTTTGATGACCTCATTTCACCTGTGGCGTGTAGGATTATGAGTGTTTTTATTGGTTTTATCTTTAGGATGTTTCACCGCTTACTATACTGTGAGCATGGAAGATGCACTGGCTAATTGGTTTGTGTGCATCTTTGTAGTTCTTGCATTGCATTTAACTTTACAGTGCCTTTTGTTGCTTCCACTGTTAAAGATAGTTCTGTGCTTTTATTTGCTTTTGTCTGTCCTTAGTTTTGCTCATGTGTTCTAGTCATCTACCTGATGAAGTGCCAGCTTTGCCTGTAACATCTATTTAAGATGCAAGTAATTCTTATTCCTGTTACGAACTTTGAGAATTGCAGGAAACCCTAGCCGTATTTTGCAGTGGTTCGATAATTTTGCAATTGCTAGTGAATCAGGACATAAGAAAGGAGCCAGGGCTCTGTCACAGTATGCTTTTATCAACCGAGACACCTGCTGGGAGGAACTTGAGTGGAAGGGGAGGCATGGACAATCACCAGCAGTTGTTGCTACAAAGCCTCATTACTTCCATGACTTGGATGTCCTGCAGACTGTAGAGAATTTTCTAGAATACGTACCAGATTTTTGGTCATCAACCGAGTTTGCTGATTCTGTCAAAGATGGCGAAATTTTGCTCATTGATAAGCAATATTTTGTAGATCAGTTTGTTCAGCTGATGTACAAGGAAAATTCAGAAGATATATGGGCATTCATAGAGAAGTTCCTAATGGAAGAGAGGTTCTCATTCCTTTCACAACGTCTCCTCATTTTGCTTGATGAGGATGGCCTCCTTGCATTTTTTAAGCGTCTTAGTTCATATATTTGTGGACGTGTGCGTTGCAAGGATTTTGAATGTCCGTCTCGTTGGCTCGAGTATCTTTTGTCAACATGTAGTGACTCCATTAGTCTTGATGAGCTCTTCCTATTAGATTCTGTGATTACTCATGGGCGTAAGCTTGTGCACCTCATTGGTGAGGAGGAGCATGAGGCAGAAAAGGCTAGCTTGGAAGAGCTTATGGCAACTGCAGTGGCTTTTAGCGACACAGATCATTGGGCTCTAATGAACAAATGCATAAAGATGAAGCAGAAAGAGGCAATGAAGTTGATCGGGCTCCAATCTTGGGCACTCCATTTTTGCTTGTCAAAGGAATGTAAAAGTCAACAATCATGCAAATCATTGTTCATTAGGAATGGAATAAGATTCCGAAAGGTTGATGACTATTCCTTGATACAGTCTGATGGATTCCCGAAAGTAGGTGGTTTTAATATCGAGGATGAAGACTCAAATAGAGGTGATCACACGAAGCAAAAGAGGGGTAGGAGGAGAAGGAAGAGGAGAAAGTACAGTCATGATGGAGGCAGTGGTCATGAGCGACTGGAATTTGGAGCATTAAATGGATGGGAAGGTATTGATTCAGGAGGGACAAATTGGTTGCTGGCGACAGATGATTACTCATGCACGTGGAACAATGTAAGTTTTTTCTACATATCTTCTAGTTTATGTCAGTGGTCCATCTATCCTAGTTCTTTTACGCGCAGGTATCTTGACTGTTAAATATGCATTTTCATCTTTGATTACATCTAAATCACTTAACATTTGTATACGGTTAGAAATTGATGCCGCGCCGGCTCTAGGAATCACCACCTGGAGTTGACGACGTTGCCCTAGGAATCACCACCTAGGGTAGCATTTTAAGTAACTCAGAAATCAAACAATGTTTCGGATTAGTTTCCAGAGATTGAGTAGAGGAATTTTATGAATTTCATCGAGCTTATGGGTACAGTCGCGATTTTGTTCAAGTGGCTGAATGATGGTTGTTCACCTGGAGAATCCTACTTCAAATTCTGTAGTTCATTAAGCAGAGGTTTATTTGTTGGCATAGGGAGAGTAGGGATCTATACTCATTTTGAGGTAAGAGGTAAAAAGCAAGCATATTTACAATGTATGCTTAAGTTTTATATTGAGCATCTGGCTAGTTCGTCAGCTAGATCTTTCACTCGGAGTTATTTGAGGCAAGGATGCCCACTACTTAGTATAGTACTGTAGCTTGCTGTATATAAAGTGTTGAAATACGTGGTATGGCTTGCAGCATTTTATGTCATGGTTCTTATGGTTAATTGCATGTTATACAGGCAGATTTACCAGAATACCTTTCTAGGCATTGCTTTTCAACATGGATGAAGTGGGTATACTCCAAGTGGTAGTGCTTTGACTCGCGTTTCCTGGGATTGTGTATTGCCCACTTAATTGTAAGGTAACCTTTTGCCAAGCTTGCAATTGTATGGATGTATATTAAAAGGTCCGAAGCAACATTTTGTAGGTCGCTCTTCCACCTTCACTTCCTTTTTCTCGTTTGCATTTAGTATTATCTAGTCAACTATTTTGGACACTTCAGGATCATCAGTTGGTCTTGGGGAATTGTGAAATAGCATCCAGCTTCCTGCTTTGCATTTACACCACATGCTCAACTATTCAGGGAATTTAGCAATAAGTAAGACCACTATATATGTCCCTTTTAATGATTACCTTGCTTGTGTTGCAGGCCACATTTGCTATACTTGGGTAGTCGGGTTTCTGTTTGCCGTTGTACCACATTTGGATTATCATGCAAGTTTGGTTGGACAACAGGTCAGTGTTTTCCATGAGATTTTTCATCAAATTTGTCATTGTTCTTTGTTACTTCGAGTAATTGTGTAGTATAACTTGATTTATGCCATCATATCCTGTTCAGGGATGAATGCTGCCTTCAATAATTGGAATCCAAATACCAATCTTGAGCCTGTATTTTAAATTGAGTAATTGAATCATCTTTGTCTGCACCTTCATTAATTTACCAATCCTCCAGAATCTACAAACTCTGATCACGAGATATTTAATTACAAACATTGGAACATCACAAATTACAGATATATGACATCTTGCTGATGACTTTCAATCTGATGTATTTTTTAAGGTAAATAAGTACTTTTCATGGTGAAGATTGTCGAAGCACTTACCCAACTTCCAATATCAACAATTTGTTGTCTTTACCCAAATATTGTCAAATATTCTTTATGTATTCCTAAAACTTGAATGCAGTTCCTTCAGCTTTTCCTGAACTCCTTTTAAATTTATTGCATCATAAACTTAATATCTTCAGCAACTCCTTACTTTTGACTCTGTGATCAAATTGCATTTCTGGAATAGCTTATCGGTCCTTGTTTTGCCTTAATTCAGTGTCTGGTAACTCCTTCAAGAGAGATCCATCCTGTAATATTGTGGTTCCGTTGCTATATATCTAGTGGACTGTTTGGAAAATACATGAGCTGCTGTTTTTTTTGAATTGGGACTCAAGATCGGAACGAACATTCTCAACAGGACATCTGGTATTTACCTGTGCCTCGGTTTGATAGTTCAGCTGGCTTGGCGAAGGTGTATTGGTTCCGGAGTCTAATGAACAGTTTCCCTTTGGCCTTTTGCAGCCATTATATCTTTTCCAGGTCCCTACTGTGAAAAGTGTGCCATCTTCTAGCAGGTGGTATTCGTCCGAGGAACTTGACGCAGGAGCGCTTTGAACTGGAACCATCTCGGGTTTACCAATCAAAATGCTGAGACAAGTTTGATATTCCTGCATCAGAATGTGATTCCTTTTCTTCTGTAAAATGTAGCGCGATTATATAGAAAATAAAAACCGATGTACTGTAAACTACCTATCCAATCGTTGGTTGATGAGGATGAGTAGAAGAATGTATTCTAGCTAATCCACTGGTTGCAGTGGGAGGATTTTTCATTGGATCTTATTGGTGAAGCAAGTTTTTAGCGGTTTACCAGTTTGGTTGATTTCGGTGACTTCGAGTTGTAACTCTGTCTTTTCCTTTATATTTGTTGAGCCTATTACCTTGGTTCATAACCATTCTATAGTTGGAAGCACATTTTATTTTTTCCTGAGAGAAGATTTGTATGCTTCAATGTCTTGGTCTTGTGAAGAAAAGGATCATGGCTCATTTGAGCTGAGTGAAGCTTCATATGGTTTAATGTAAGTATTTACTTAGAATTTTCAGAAATGCTCATCTAATAATCTTCCTTTCTTTTCCTAGTGAGGAACTTGCTGTGTTATTTGTTTTTTTTTTTTAATTATTATAAAAGTTGTTTATTCCTTTTTCATTTTTAGCGCGACAGAAAGTCTAAAAAAAGCCGTGCATTTAGCTTTCTTGTCATGTGATTTTTAGAAAACATTCATTTTTTTCTAATTCACCATCAAACATTGATAATAAAAAAATCAAAAACAATTTTTTTAAGGCAGTCGATTCTCATCTTTCAAAAAAAGTTAATCCCCTATTTCACTCTCAAAACATGATATTAATAATTAGGATTGCTAATCGGACAGAAGGATATTTTTGCAATGAAGTTTATGTTTTCATGGGAAAAATATGCTATTATCATAATTGAAAAAGGAGACGTTTATATGATTTTTTGTTAAATAGTAACCATAGTATTCACTTTTTGCACTTTAAGACCCCATCTCATGTTTTTTTGCATAATAGGATCCCATACACGTAAGAAATACGTGTATAAACTAATACGTATATAAACAATAATTATACACGTATCATGATATATGTATAATTAAGAATTATACGCGTGTTTTTTACGTGTATGGGATTCTATTATATAAAAAAAACATGACAGGGGTTCATGAAGTGCAAAAAATGAATAAGTTGGCAAAAAATTCGAGGTTTATATCTTGTCGGTTGAATATGATATTAACTTTTTTATTAGAAAAAAAGACAGGTAAATAGAAGGTCAAAAGGTCAAAGTGTGAATGACTCTAATAAATAAAACCCGGTCCAAAGCCGTTATACCGGTTCAAAGCCGGTCCAAAGCTCTGCAGTCTCTGCACCATGCCTCCTCCTCCATGGTTCTCCCCACCATCTCCCCAATCCCAACTAGACCCCATCCTCGTCACCATCTCCGACGCCATCGCCGCCTCCGCCACCGTCCCCCTCCACTCCAACCCCGCCCTCAAAACCCTCCTCCGCCGCCTCACCCCCTCCCTCTACCTCTCCCTCCTCTCCCTCCCCACCCCCCTCCCACCCCTCCCTCCCCTCCCCCTCCTCTCCTTCTTCCACTTCCTCTCCTCCCCCTCCTCCTCCTTCCGCCACACCCCCCTCACCGTCCTCGCCACCGCCCGCCACCTCCTCCTCCACAACCTCCCCTCCCCCGCCCGCCCGCTCCTCCACCTCCTCGTCTCCCGCTCCGGCCGCTCCTCCGCGCCCTCCCTCTTCTCCGCCGCCCTCCGCTCCTCCCACCCCCACCCCCCGCCCCCCTCCCTCCTCCACCTCCTCGTCTCCTCCTTCGCCGACGCTGACCTCATCCCTGACGCCATCCAATGCCTCCGTCTCATCCGCAGCCACCACCTCCCCCTCCCCTTCGACGCCTGCTCCCGGATCCTCCACCGTCTGCTCTCATCGGAGCCCCCCTCCGCCGCCGGGGCTTTCTATTCCGAGATCCTAGATCTGGGTTTCCCGCCCAACGTCCGCTCCTTCAACATCTTGATCCGCTCTTTCTGTAAGCATGGCAAAGTTCGGGAAGCCCACTTGGTTCTACGCGAGATCTCCAGGCGCGGTGCTCGGCCCTCTGTCGTCAGCTTCAACACTCTCATCAATGGGTACCGCGAGACCGGCGATTTGGACGCCGGGTTCGCGTTGAAGCTGGAAATGGAGCAGCTCGGCGTCGCTCCCGATGTGTTCACCTATAGCAGCCTGATCAAAGGGCTGTGCAGACTGGGACGGCTGGACGATGCCAATGAGATGTTTGGAGAAATGTGTGAGAGAGGGTTGGTTCCGAACAATGTCGTGTTCGCGACGTTGATCGACGGGCATTGCAAAGCCGGGAAGGTCGGCGTTGGCATGGAGATCTACCGAGACATGTTGCGGAGAGGAGTCCGGCTGGACTTGATCACTCTGAACACTCTCGTCAATGGCCTCTGCAAGGCCGGAGGTTCCACTGGAGCCAAGCGGCTCGTGGAGGATATGGCGAGTAGAGGGTTGAAGCCCGACAAGGTGACCTACACTACGCTCATCGACGGTTGTTGCAAGGATGGCGATTTCGAAACGGCGGCCGAGATCAAAACGAGAATGGCGGCCGAAGGTGTCGAATTGGATGAAGTCACCTACACGGCGCTCGTTTCGGGGTTCAGTCGAGAAGGGCGGGCGGAGGACGCCGAGAGGATTCTGCGGGAGATGGAGTCGTCGGCCAGCATTGTCCCCGGCAATGCCGTGTACACGATGGTGATCGACGCCTTTTGCAAGAAAGGTGAGGTCAAGGCCGGGTTCAAATTGCTGAGGGAGATGCAGAGCAAGGGTTGTGTCCCTGGAGTCATCACCTACAATGTGCTCATGAATGGGCTTTGCAAGCTTGGACAGATGAAGAATGCCAATGTGCTCTTGGATGCCATGCTCAATCTGGGAGTTGCTCCTGATGATGTGACCTATAATATTCTTTTGGATGGGCATTGTAAGCACGGGAAAGTTTGGAATGATGAGGAGTTGAAGGAGGAGAAGGGGATGATCTCAGATTTTGCAGCTTATAGTTCATTGATCAGTAGATCCAGTAAAAAGCCAAGGAATCGCCAGCATAGATGATGGTGGGTATTATGAGATGAAAAAAGATTTGTGTACATGGCTTTTATTGCACATGACTTAGGTGGCCATGTATCATTGGTTTACGTGGTAGGGACCAGCGGATGTGAGTGGATCTGGACTGTTGAAAGTGGTCATATACGATGCACATGCCTACGTGACATGTACCCCAATCACTTCTCTCTCACCCTCGAGCTCATCGCAGCTGGCTCTTCTCGCCACCGCCATTCATTGCGGCCTCCATCCTCTTCCTCCAACTCACACGAGCCCACCATTAATGCCGGTGAACCGCCTGCATCATCGGGAAGTCGTCGATCTACATCCCTTGACCGTCCTTCTCCTTCCCGACGATGCCGCGACCTCCCCGAGGCCCCCCTACACTGACGACGGCCCTCCCCGTCACTGGTGACCTCAACCTCAAGCTCAGCCGTTGCCGCATCTCCTCCGGAGCCGACACCACCCGAAGTCTCATTCCCTTCCGACGGCACCCGACGACGTCTGGACGCCGCCCGCAGTCCTCCTCGCCGGAAGCTCCACCCGAGCTCCTTAACCCTCTCGGATCCGTTACTATGTTTTGTATACAGGCCCACAAATACCCTATTACTCTTATCGATGTCCACATCAAACTCTCCTAGAAGCAGGTAGGCATTCCTCTAGCTGAATCATGTAAAGTTGTTTGATCATCTCAATCAACAGCTTGCAGCATCGATATTGTTATTAAGTTATTTTATTCAATATATAAGACTCCTCGAAATTGAATTTTGGTTCTATGGTTAAGTTTGAGAACGGAAAATGAGTTCTTTGGTTTGTTTGTTGAACAGGAAGAGGATATGCGACGTGCTCATGCCTTGTGTGTCGCTAGAAGGTTGTAAGCATCTTAACATGTTAACTCCTTACCATGATGTTTTATTCAGAAGAATTCGTGAATGGTCTCAAGGACTTTTGCCAACCTTTGAAGGATTATATTCACTGAGTTTGGAAAAGTTGTCTTAGAGTATAGTGGGTTCAAATGCACACCCGGTATCTCGCTCATGGGTTCTTTTCTTTCTAGGGTTTTTTTTTTCTTGAGCTCTTGAGTTCTTCTCTTCACAGGCGAGATCTAATGGTCATTTGCCGTCCTCAGCCTCTACTATGCTGTATCCGGAGATATAAAGAGTAGGAAAGAGAAAAATGAAAACAGAAAAGTGAAAAGAGGAAAATAAAAAAGAGAAATGAAGTTGGGAGCTCGTCGTAAGTTAATAACAGTATAGGAGGAATAGTAGGGATATTTGGGAATGATTTTGACGGTTGATCGATGAAAATGACAGCGGAGATGAGGGATCAAAGGAAGAAAAGGTAAAGAGAAAAGAGAAAAATGAAAAAGAGAGTACTTTTTTGTTGAAAAAAACAAAGGTTTACTCAATCCCTCATATCTTTCTTAATTTGACATTAGTCTCTAAGATCCTTTTTTTGGGTTAATGCCCCTGCATAACAAGAAAAATCAAAGCCTTCAATTTCATGGACTATTTTCTTATTCAGGGACATTTCCATCCTTTCACACACTATAATCTAAAAAAAAATTTCTAGAGACTAATATGAAATTAAGAAAAATTCGAGGGACTAACATGACATTAACCCAATAAATAAATAAATGTTAATAATGAATAAATAAAAATCTAACCATCCATGCAAAACACACTATAATCCGTACTCATGAACCCTACTCGAAAAGGATGCATAATTTCCCAGAATTCACTCCATACGGATTTCAAAAGGTCTAGCTTAATTCTTAACCATCATTAGACGTACACTTCACTGATGCACCCCCTCTCCTACCAAAGAGATTCTAATATGTATAAGACTCACACCAAAGCAGCAGCAACTCGCACGTCTTAATAAATCTCTCCATCCCGACCGTTATTTCCGTTATACGGCTCCCGGTCCTCTTCTTAGGTGGGTTCCCATCTCCTCCTCCTCCTCTGTGATCCGATCTATTGGGCTCGAGAGAGAGAGAGAGCAATGGCGACCATGGAGAGCTTGATAGGCCTCGTCAATCGCATTCAGAGGGCTTGCACCGTCCTTGGGGATCACGGCGGGGAGGGCGGCTCCCTCTGGGAGGCGCTTCCCTCGGTCGCCGTCGTCGGCGGCCAGGTTGGTCTCGGACCCAAGAACTATTCTCAGATCTCACCTCTTTTTTTATGAATTTTCTTCGAAGTTTCAAGATTTAGGATCTTGCTATTCTTTGATTTGATGTTCTTGACACCATTCGTGTGATTCTAGAGCTCGGGAAAGTCGTCCGTGTTGGAGAGCATTGTGGGGAGGGACTTCCTTCCTCGTGGATCTGGTAATGCCGATTAGATCTGATCCGGTTTCTTGGATGGTGGATCTGGATTTTGTGTTTTGATTTGTGGATTTGGGGCTTATTAGGCATTGTGACAAGGAGGCCGTTGGTGCTGCAGCTTCACAAGACCGATGATGGGCAGGCGGAGTACGGGGAGTTCCTTCATTGTCCCAGGAAGAAGTTTCCTGATTTTGGTTAGTTCAATTCTCTTCTTCTTTTATACACCTTTTTAGCACTAGAAACCCGAAAAATCGCGTCAAGATTTAGCTGCATTTGTTACATATTGCAATAGAATTATGTAAGATATGAATAAGTGATTGATGAAATGCTTCTCTGGTGGATGAGTACCAATCTGCAGCTGCAGTTCCCTCTAAGGCACGGTGAGTTTTGACTTATAAGATTTTTAATTGCAGGTCCTAGTTATTACCTGCTATAGGATACATAATTGATGGTTTTGACTCGCTACAAAGAAAATGCGAGCTAGCCTTAGTATGGTTACCTCCCAGAATGAGTATACTAGATGGGTATTCTCAATGAGTAGATCTTGTTCTAAGAATCATTTATAGTGGAATTAGAATGCTGCTGCCTTCTGTAATGGTAGAAGACAAGAGGAAGTATGATGCTTTTAAAGTGCATTGTTTAGTCATTGCCTCATTGGGCCTTAATTTGAGCAAATTTATTGTTGATTATGTGCATACTTTCCTAATAAAAAAATTACTTAGCTTGAATGAATGCATGCTAGGCTGCTATCTACTGGATTCGGATATATGGCTATGAGAACCTCTTTGATGGCAACTTTCTTCATATTCTGCATGACAATGTTACCTTGATGACTTTAACGGAATTTTGTAACAAAAAAAGAAAAAAATTAGTTTAAACACTGACAAATGCTTCCCAACTCCCAAACAGCCAAATAGAGCATGTAAGATCAAAGGGAAAACCAACAATGGAGGAGGCAAAGCTAGGACAAACCAATATCAAAGATGAGGAAAACTCCGAGGGAAAGAGAACATACAAATGCAATATTTCTTCACCGATCTGAATCTAGACCCATACCCTCCTCAATGCTGAAATATTCACTGGAACACACAGAATCTAATGGACTTTGTGTTGGCATTGTCTTCATTCAAAAACCCTGGTCTTCTATTGTTTCATCTGATGGATAACCAAGTCATGTGAGGTCACAAGGCTGGATAGCCGTCAACCTTGAATAATGCCCTTTAGGAAATTTTCTCTGCCTTAAAAAGATTTTACAAATGTGGGACCTCAAGCATTTAAAATGAGGGCCCACTTTGAAATTGGGGTATGTTCTTGGTACTAATGTGTTTTTTTAAGCTAGTTCAAATTTTGAATCAATCCTTATATTTGACATTTGATTTAGAGTTTGAATGTTGTTCTTCTTCAGCTTCTGTCAGGAAGGAAATTCAGGATGAAACAGATCGCATAACAGGCAAAACAAAACATATCTCGAATATTCCAATCCATCTGAGCATTTACTCTCCACATGGTAAGTCCACTTATACTGCGGAGTTCCTACTGCAATTAGCTTACTCGGAAGTCTTGTCTTGCTCTTGAAGTGTGATTTTCTTGCTTCTTTTGTATGTAAGTTAAATGTACTGGAGAAACACTGTGCTAGAAGAAACATCTCATATGGTTGTTGCTTTCTCTTTATCCTAAATAAATCAGAATATTCATGTTTTCAAGCAGTTAGGGAAGCACTTAAAGATTACTAGGACCAGCAAATTGTCATGAAAGAAAGGTTGCAATTAATATACAAGACAAATAAGTAAACTAATTTGAAGGGCCTCTAATAGGATATCCAATAGGATTTGGTTTTGTTAGTCTAGTGCAACTAATTTGCTTTCACATAAGCTCCTCTTATTGGCTTGTCTGACATAACCAATGTGCCCCGCTATTTGCACATGTGAACGGCCCTTGTGTGAGAAGGGTGTTAGGTTGAGAACAGCATTAGCTTTTAATTATGGCTTAAGCTTTGGAAATTAGTGGCTATCTGAATGGTTCTTTATATTTTACCGCATGCAGGTTAAATATTTGAGAGGTTTGAGTCATGTAGATAATATTGATTAATGCTTTAATATGTTTACAAAGATATTTGTGATAACTATCTCCAATCAGAGGACACTTATAACTTTATAAATTAATTTAATAATTTCAACCTTACTCTTCTGCTTCTTGGCATGTAATTCGGTAGTTTATACAACTTGATCTAGATAGCTGCAACATTACCATTTGTTCTGGAGAATGATATTCACTAGGCATCCAGCAATGAATGTCTTTTATTAAACTGGTTCTAATGTTCTATGATTCAATTCAAGAAGAAATGGTGTCCTGTGTACTTTCTCATATAAATCAGTACCTCGTTGTCTTTATCTTGCTTTCTCGAAGGATGTTTAATTGTTCCAGTGTTCTTCACTACTTTATGGTCCTTTCAGACAGAAATTCCAACCTTGATATCTTGCCAAACAAGGAATTATATTTTTGTGGTAAAAATTATGAACATTTTCTATGAAAAGTGAAAAGAAGAGCTGTTGCTCAAGATTTAGCCTTTGTTTCGTTTTCATACTTCTCGTGGTTCTTTTCCCAAGAAGTTATTTTTCACATTACATGTTCATACTTGACTTCACTTAGGTACATATATAGCCATGTACTCTGGGTGGTTACCTACCATAGGATCATATAGTTGGCATTAACTGGTGAATTGTATTCTATATTTAACTAGCATCCCGCCAGGCATTTTAGTTCTTTTAGAAAGGAGCTAGTTTCCGTGAATACATGAGCTGAGTATTTTCTTTACTTTATCAGATTTGAACAATCACTTCATATTTCTAGAAACCCACAGCTGTCATTCTGTCTTCTCTTTCTTGGTCCTTGGATTCTGCACTGTACTTGGTTTTGCCCTCTGCCTGATTCCACACATTACAGTCACAGACTCGTATTATTCTAAACATTATCATCATCCTGGATACATCTCCTAACATAGTTTTGCCTATAGATCATAGCTCTTACACAGGAAGGATCGACTTTTTCATAAGGCTTTTCTTCTCAATCTTACAATTTGCTTTTTTAACTGTTCTCTTTCTTCGTGTTGTTTTAGAGGAACAAGCTGTTTTAGTTTCAGCATGTTCAAATGTCTAGTTATATCCACAATATCTACTTGATCTCTGACACTGTTGTAATTTGCCAGTTGTGAACTTAACACTTATAGATCTTCCGGGGATGACAAAGGTTGCTGTAGGTAAATGTTAAAGATAGATCCTCCAAAGTCATTCCAGCAGCAGATTCTTCTGCGTCTAATATAGGTTCATAATGTGCAGAGGGACAACCAGACAGCATTGTTGAAGACATTGACAATATGGTCCGTTCTTATGTTGAAAAGGTAATGAGTATTCTGTGCAATTAGATTCACTTTCAATATTAGGTACAATATCTCTTACTTGATTTCTATGAATAAAACTTCTTATTTTCTTTCTATATGACTGGCACTTTGGAAGCAATTATTTTTATCATTTCTAGGAGACTCTCATGTATCATGATCATCCATTCAGTTTTATAAGGAGACAGATATGGCTTTGCCATTTTCTGGGTGCTTTCTGAGGTTTTTCTATTTCAGTGCTGACTTCTTTTGTCTTCTGATATGTAGCCCAATTGCATCATACTGGCTATTTCTCCTGCTAATCAAGATATTGCTACTTCAGATGCTATAAAGCTTGCAAGGGAAGTTGATCCTTCAGGTAAAAATATTTTATGGCACAATGTACTTACTACTTAGCATGTCAACGGGGTTGGCTTAAATTGAATTCTTTAAGCTAACCTACAATAATTCTTTGCAAGGGTTCTATTTATCTTTTTGTACCTTGTGCATTATGTATTTCTAGGTGAGAGAACTTTTGGAGTTTTGACAAAACTTGATCTGATGGATAAGGGCACCAACGCTCTTGATGTAAGCTTCTGCTGGTTTATCTTTATTTGGCATTATTATGAGATGTACTTACTTTTCCATCTATTGTTTTCCTAGAGCTTAATGTGGTCGTTGGATATATTGTTTATCCCATATTAGGTGCTTGAAGGGAGATCTTATCGACTACAACATCCTTGGGTTGGAATTGTTAATCGTTCCCAAGCTGATATAAACAAGAATGTTGACATGATAGCTGCTCGACGTAAAGAGGAGGAGTACTTTGAAAGTAGTCCTGATTATGGACACTTGGCACATAAAATGGGTTCTCAATATTTAGCAAAGCTTCTATCCAAGGTTGCCATTTTGGTCTTTGGATTTAGTTCACTACATTGTTCCCAATCGTGTTTTGCAGCTAACCTTCATCTTGCATTCATGCACCTCTTGCTTCAGCATTTGGAAACTGTGATCAGGGCACGCATACCAAGCATAATTGCCTTGATCAACAAAACAATTGATGAACTTGATGCTGAGCTTGATCGGCTTGGAAGACCTATTGGAGTTGATGCAGGGGTAAACCTAATTCCCTCAGTTGTGTTTGTGCATATCTTCTGCTTTAGTTGGTAAAACTATTAAACTGGTTGTTTATGTAAACAGGCACACCTTTACACAATACTAGAGATGTGTCGAGCATTTGATCGTGTCTTCAAGGAGCACTTAGATGGAGGGTAAACACCTTCAGGTTTCTTGTTGATAATAGTTATTTGGTCCAGTTAACTCCTGCAACTATTTCCAAGTTTTCAAAGCACATAGGAACTAAGTTTCTTTCATTTTTTTTAAATGAATCTTTGACCCTGGCTTAAGGTGGGCAATTGCCCTTACATCATCACAACCACAACATCAAATTCCTCAAAGAGTATGTGACCTAAGATCTCACAGAAGGTTACAAGTTTTTACCATTAAACCCTGCACTCATGTGCAGACATAGGAAATAAGTTCCCTCACTAGAAAGATTCTAAATTTGGGCTGACCTAAAAGTTGACACCAGATGGCTCGTATGCAATATAAGTAAGGTATTAGCATATGAGGCCTTTCCAAGTCACATGCATGGCCAAGTTACTTTAGCTAATTCCTTTCGTGTTGCATAATTTTTCCATGGTGAAAATCATTTTTTTCAATTATGATTTAGCAGATCGAAGGAAGTTACTACACGGATGTGCCAGAATGCTCATGCAATTTTCATGCATGTGTGGTACTTTCATGGATAGGGTGTGTTTGAATTGATTGGATTTGCATAAGTGAAAGTGGAGGGAATGGAAATAGAGGCAGAAAATATTGTTGTATAGCACTCAAAAGGAAAGAATTGATATGATCATGCTTGTAGAAGGGCTTTTCTGATGGTAAAAAGTTCACTTTGTTGTCAAAAGTCTTGGAGTACATTAATCTGGTGTGAACAGAGAATTCAAAGATGGTAGATTTCAAGACTCTCCTAAAAAAATACCTGCACTAGACTCCTTAGGTGGATCAGATGAAGAATTTGCCAGTATGGTGGATACAGTTGATGAGAAATGAACTGTTGATAGGTACCATGTTTGACAGATTGCATTCTGTACCTTAACGAGTATCATCCATAATGAAGGATCATCTGGTAGTTTCTAAGCTCAATAAGAAAACTCAGTCAAATTGGACAAAGGGCATAAACCCAAAAGAGGATTTTTGGAAGGTAAACATGTCATTTATAATCTTGCGAGGGTATATATATGCAATTACGTGTCTTTAGAGGGTATCTGTACAGAAACCTCATATATGCAGAAAATATTCTAGAAGATGGTGAAACATAGGAGCTGTCAAATTTCTTTATGATTCCGGTCAACCAATCTTCTAATGGTGCAAATTTCCATGTTGGTTCTTGCATCAGGAGGCCTGGTGGAGACAAGATATATGGGGTTTTTGACAACCAGCTACCAGCAGCTTTGAAGAAGCTGCCATTTGATAAGCATCTTTCTTTGCAAAATGTGAGAAAGATTGTTTCAGAGGCTGATGGCTATCAGCCCCATTTGATTGCTCCTGAGCAGGGATACAGAAGGCTCATAGATGCTTCTCTTGGCTTTTTCAAGGGCCCGGCTGAAGCATCAGTTGATGCTGTAATACTCTCAGTGCTTGTTTCTCTTATTTGATTTTGAGTCTAGCATATCTTCCTCCCATACTTCGTTTTTTCTCATTTTAATATATCTCTCTTAAACATTAAACCAAAAAAGTGATGTTTTCCATTCCCATAAAATTGGCGTTTTGTTACTCTTGTCACATTTATGCTTCTATTGTGTGTTATCAAGTTAGAGATTGGTTTAGTGACTTTAAGAAATTAGTATAGTTGAGGTGCATTAGCCATTTAAAACACAAAATGCTGCCTTTTGTGCTATATCATCATATTATCCTATTTTTAACTACCCTTACTTTGTCAAACTCACTGTAGGAACTAATCTATGAAATCATGTCGAACTTTTACTACACATATAGTGAATTACATCTATAATCTCTATTTTCCTTAGGGAAAGGATGGGAGTGTTCACTGAAAACATATTTCAATGTGGTTTCATGTATGAACATTGTTATTTATTTTGAAGCAATATTAGTTGACTAGAATTTCCACATTAGGACAAAGCAACTATGCGTGTATTGTATAAATTATGAATAGCTTATGGGACTTACGTACATAAGAATGACTATAAGTCAGGAACTACGCCAAAGTAAGATTTTGATTAGGTACTCTTCCATTGGAAGGCTATCCTGATTTGACCAGAATGCACCTTGGATTAAATACAGTTTAATAACCTCTAAACCTAGATCTCAAGTAAACAACTATCATAAGACAAAGGCGCCTTGTTATTTCAGCCTACATTTATGTTAGGTTCTGCATGGTTCATAGCCATTGAGATACTTCTACCTGCAAAACCTTCCAAATTAGTGTTGTTTTTTGTCTAAAACTTGTATCTCAACCTTGCCATGAGCTGAAGGAGCAGAGTTATAGATATTAGTGCTACCTGCTAGTGAAGTTTATGCTTGTTATGTTTTATAGAACTTCTAGTTGGCTGAAAATTGACAAGCTGTTCCATGCGAGTACAAATAAACTCATTATTGCAAGCAGTAGATGAGGTGCATTTAAATCACAAATTTTGATTCGTTCTTGTCTCAGTCCTTTGAGGATTATCTTTATGCACTCAATTCTGAGGAAGAAAATAAAAATCTTCATCTCACATCATAATCTAATGTGTCTTTAGTCATACAGAAATACTGAAGCACTTTTCAGTTATCACAGCTATCTGATTGGGCTGCCATTGTGTTGTGCCTTGCAACTAATCAGCAAGTTCAACTTGAGAGCTGTAAAGCTATCCTTTCTTTACTTTTTCTATTTGATATAGAAAATATTAGAAAACATATTAAGTTTTTTGGTCCACTTGGTTTATCCATACGTTGAGATTTATGGTGTTTTGTCAGAATACAATGAGGAATTCAGCATCCTAAAACTTTCCTTATTGGTTATTCTATCAGGTGCACTTTGTTTTGAAGGAACTTGTCCGAAAGTCTATAGGAGAAACAGAGGTAATAACGCGGTACTAAATTTTGCATTTATTATTAAGTTATTGTCCATCGCTTATGTAAACATGCATAAATGCATATGCATGCCGAACTAACCTGTGCAAATAATTTCTCTATAACTATGGATATACTTGTTTCCAGACCCTTATGTCTGCATCCCTCATATTCTTATTGCTCCCATAAATGTACTCTGTTCCTCAAATTGCTTTCTTTTGATGCTAAGGGACCATGCTAAACTTTACATCTATGTTCCAACTTCTGAAGATGAACTGAATTTGATAGGAATTAAAGCGATTCCCAAGTCTGCAAGCTGATATAGCAGCTGCAGCAAATGAAGCCTTGGAAAGATTCCGGGACGATAGCCGGAAAACAGTTCTTCGGCTGGTGGAAATGGAGTCTAGTTACCTCACAGTCGAATTCTTCAGAAAGCTTCCTCTCGAACCAGACAAAGGAACAAATCCTGCAGCCCCAAATAACGACCGATATCATGAAGCCCATCTCAGGAGGATTGGTATGTTTATCATCTTCTGTCTTTTGCGCTCAAGTTGCTTAAATAACAGTATTCATCATTTTTCTTCTTCACAATCCTGTCTAGTTGCATCCTAGTCTGTTAGGCCAAATACACTTGAAGACAAAGTTCTTTTTTCTTTCTTATATTTTCTCATTTTTGTTTAATGCTGAATGATTCAACAAGCTTTCAGGTTCACGTAATAACTGGCAATACATGCATTTGAATGTTTGGTATTTGTTCAGGCTCCAATGTCTCGGCTTATGTGGCCATGGTATGTGATACACTTAAGACTTCAATCCCAAAAGCGGTTGTATACTGCCAAGTTAGAGAAGCCAAGCGGTCATTGCTTAACTATTTCTATTCACAAGTTGGAAGGAGGGAGGTAGGTCCTACAACCTGCTTAAGTTACTCTGTGACCATCTATAATATCTTCTTGCGTTTTCGATGGAGAATTATACGGCTGTCTAAAACAAAGGATATTATACTTTAGGATCAATAAAACTGAATTTGTTCCAGGCACAAGACCAATTTGAGGATCAATAAAACTGAATTTGATGGAGCCTTTTGCTTTAGTTATGTCCATGTTGTTGCTTAGGGTGGGAAAACTCCTGATTCATTGCATCACCCAACCTCTTTTGCAAACTTCTACTTGAGCCTTTTGTTCCAGTCTTTTTTTATGTTTTTATTAGTTAAGCTGGCTTAATGGTTCAAATGCCCTACATTCTTTCACAAATTACTGGTTGTGCTGGCATACTCGTCATTAGACAACCTCACTTTTCCATGTTAAAAATGCTCCGAAAAATTTCTCTGTGTAAATTGCTCCCATCAAGGCTCGAACTTGTGATCTCTGTACTGGAGTTCAGAACCTCTAATCACTCTACCTTGCACTCACGTGCAGTTTTTTTTGTACCAGTTGTGTGGTTGCCATTCCGTACTTTATCATATGCTTCTGTTTGTCTAACTCAGCTATTGTAACATGCTAAGAATGCTTGACAATCTAAGAAAGCGAATGAGAAGGGTTCAAATGATAGAACTTGTTGCTTCTGGGCCTACGAGAAAGCTCTTGCCATGCAAGGGCATCCTCCACCTATATAAGATTGAATTATGCCTCTAACAGATTTTCAACAATAATCAAGGACTAAGAGACCACGAGAAGAAGAGAACTAGAGTCAACATGGCTGCAATAAGCATAAACTAATTCACCTAGAATAGGTGTGGTGCTCTTACTAGAACTGGTTGTGATAATGCATTGTGGTGGCCACAATAGGCATAAAGGTTTTTGGTGTCAAAAACATGCTTGTGAAAACAATTCACGAGAAAGGTTGGATGATGAAAGGTTGGATGATGATTGAATTTGTGGGCGATTGCTGAAGCATATCGATAGCCATAATGACTGTGTATGTCAGGCAAGTGGTTCAAGCGGCTGAAAATGGTTGTGAGCTCCGTGTGTGTTCTTATATTTCTGTTTTGCATACAGGTTGCGCTGCTATCATTTCACAAGTTTAGTGTTCAGTTTTTTGGAAGGAAATTCTGCTAATGTATTTAATTTACTCCTGCCTGTTAGTTTATATGAATATGCTACTTGCCTCTCTGTCACTTCCATTTTGCAGAAAAAGCAGCTTGGGTCAATGTTAGATGAGGACCCACAACTGATGGAGAAAAGGGAGGCCATAGCTAAGCGATTAGAACTATACAAATCTGCTCGAGATGAGATTGACTCTGTCGCATGGAAATGATAGGTGACTAGAGTTTACTTGAGCAATATAGAACATATGGTAGCAAGTACGAAAGCAGATTTCCCCTCACACGCAAAATTTTTGACTGCAATTTTTTGGATTGGATGAAAACAATATGTTGAAGAAGATGTGGATGCGAGAACCCTTGAGATATTTGCAAGTGGGTGCATTGCCTATTCTGCTATTTTCAAGATTCAGATGTGCAAAATTATCGCATGTATCTTGTATTCTTTTTACACTTCCTTATTTTCTGTTAGCCCATTCATTGCTTCATTTGTTCGTATTTCATATGTAATTTGTTCAAAACCTTTATGTATTGTTTGTTTATAATCTTCAAACATGTCTGTTTGTATAGTCCTCGTGATTCCTTTCTTGGTTTATTCAAATGGTTGCAATTGATTTCCGAGTTTCATCTCACAAAGTTGTTGTTCTTTTGGTAAATTGTTGATGATAGTGGTGCAACTACAAGCAATAGAGATGCTGTGCTTCTTTTATGAAGGGTGATTTGAGCTGCATTCTAGGGGTATACAGTCATCAGAAGTGTATCCTGTCAACAACGTAACCAAAAAGCCATCACACCGATGTATTTAAAAGTAAGCAAATTACTTGGTGACATGAATTGCAGGGAGAAAGATGAAGTACTCAAATAGTCGGGATTCTCCGGATTTCTGATGGGTTTCGATCAGTAAATACGATAAAAATGGTTCAAAGAATTATGACCCACCTTGATCAGTTGTTTGTTTCTTCAATACATGCTAGGCTATTGTTGCAAACTTCCTGGATAGAGCTTTTGCACCTACCTGTGGGCTATTAACAAACACAAAAGTATGTGCACAAGGATAAGTTATGCTCAGTTCTGGAATAATCAGATAAAAGTTTGCTTAATTTTAAGATTTGCATATAGTTTGTCAACTTCAACAAGTATACTATTGTTAGTAAACCCCTCTCATGCATAGTAGAAGAAAAGGCATGCAACATTCTTTTTAATCTTGATGATTAAACATCGACGAGTTTTTACAGCTCCAATCTCGACTATGGCTGCACAATATGCCTTATTGGCAAAGACATAGCAGCAGAAATGAATGGATGAAATACGCAAAAAGTAGTGAAGCTGATGTTTAATACAGCAGAAGGAGTAACGATGATCAAAATACAAAATAATAGGTTCTGATGAGTTCTACATACACATTGCAATAAGCATACTAGCTATTTGATGACAAAAAAAATGCAAGGGGCGATTGCAATTTAGATGGTAAAACTGGAAGGTATACAGGAACAGTGATACTTAAGCTAACAAAACATCACAATTCAGGCCTCAGATCAGTACAAAAGCAGAAAAACGTTCGAGTTCTAGGATGATCACATCAGCCCAGTAATGGGTCTCACTCTGGTCTGCTCGCCAAGCACAACTCGTGCAGCTCGTTGAGGATCCACTCTTCACCGGTATGACCACCCAACACAAGAACCCTTGTTCCTCCGACGACACAGGTGCTATGACCCCAAGCAAACTTAGGAGGCTGCCCCGGAACATTGAGAATCCTCCATGTTGGTTTCTCCTCGGATGGATCCAAAAGAAATAGCTGTGACGGGGAATGCAGACCTGCGATGGAGCCACCAAATATGATGATTTTTCCGCACGGCAAACTCACGGTGACATGGTCTAGCCTAGGTACAGGACCATCGCCGATGAATCCGCTTGTGCCTAATTGTCTCCATTGTGGTTCATCCTCTTCCAAATCTATTGTGTACGTGTCACAAGACCTCAACCTAAGAGAGCCACTTTTTGCTAACCCTCCAAACATTAGAATCTTATTTCTTCCATAAGGCGAAAGAGTATGACCCAGTCTAGAAGGTGGTCTCCATGATGAAGGTATCTCCCTCCATATTGGCTTTTCCATTGTGAAATCTAGTAAGAAAGTATCACTTAGAAGAACACCAGCATCCGTACAGCCACCAGAAACAAGCAGCTTCGAACCGTCAACAGTGCATGAGCTGTGCCAAGATCTTGGCAGGGGAGGGGCTGCACCTGAAACTTCCTTCCAAGCTGGCTGTTGTGCATCCAAGTCCAGCACGAAGACATCGTTGAGCAATCCTTGCCTACCACACCCGCCAAACACCACCAGCCACGATCCATTTAGGCATGAGAGTGTGTGTCCCCAGCGTCCAGGCGGCGAGGAAGTCACCTTCACGCGGCACCATTCTGGATTAGCTGATTCAAGATTGAGGACAAATGTGTCATCCATTGGCTGCATGTTGATACCTTCCCCTCCGAAAAGAACAAGCCGGTTACCAACAGCGCAAGCACTGAAATTACAACGAGATGGCTCCACTCTGCCATCGACTGTAAACTTCTTCCATGATGCTGCCTCGAGCGTTGTTAGCTCCCTTGCAAGACGGCCCCATCCTAGTCTCCTGGTGCTCAACTCCAATTTACCAGTGACTTCTCTTCCCCATGCATTCTGGCAAACCACCTTCCTCAAATGCTCATTCTTTGTTATTTGGCTCATTCTTGTGCAGGCTGAACCGATGGATGCCACATCTCGAGGGGTCAAGCGCGACAAGATGTTATGCGCTAGGACTTCATCGGAGAGCTGGAGCATCCCACAGTAGTCAATGCCTTGGTTGTTCGAGTATTTGTCAGTCATGGGAGTATCAGGGCTCCAGTCGTTCAATTTGTAATAGGATGCTTGTGTGAAGATGGGGTACGACAGGTGATTCACATCTATGTTTGCTTTAGAGAAGACCTGAATGCCGATGACGTGGGTCACGATGCCATCGTCGCCGTGAATAGGCATAAGCCTTAGCCTGTTCACCAAGGGTGTGCCATCCTTCCGAAAGTTGAGGAGTTCACCTATGAACTCTGTTCCTTCCTCAAGACATCTATGCATTTCTGAGACAACCATAGGGTCTACCAATGGGTGCCGTCGCTGAGCACGTGTATCTCGAAACTGCAAGAATCGGCTGAGAAAACAGATTCTATTGTCAGGCAAGAGCACTGATAGAAAAATGGCACTTAGCGCCATTGCTGATGAAATGTCAAAGACGAAATACACAAAATCGAGGTATAACAGGTAGATTAAGTTCCTCAAAGCCAGCAAAAATGTTTTGAAACGCTTCATTTGTTATTGGATGTCTGCAGCTATTGTTCTAAAATAACTAACACGATCAAATTGTGATAGTTGCTGAGTATCTAACCAACTTGTTTCACAAGTGGAATTGAGCTCTTTCAAGCTGATAGCTATAACATGTTCAAAAGGATCTAAACTCCAAAGGAGTATAGATTTTATTGTGCAAATCAGATTACTTAAAAGAACACAAAAATATCTAGTCATTGTAAAATCAGTTATTCACACACTGTTAACATGGAAAGTCCATCTTTATAATAATAATAATAATAATAAAGTCCATCTTCTATCCATCTCTCACATCTGATAAAGTTCAAATATTGACTGCAAAATTCCTTCGATTTCAACAATGGCAAAACAAAAAGATAACAAACGGTATCCCAATTATAAATCTACTTCAACAGTAACATATGTCAAAATCCCAAAATCCACCAGGAACAGACAACACAAAATTATTCATTACAGGGTAACAGGAATTTAAGCACATAATAGGCTATTAGAGTTGTAATGAAGACAAAAAAAACCTAAACAAACAGAGTAATTTCTATTTATCTTTTGAAAGAACCCAAGAGCACCAAATCAAATCAAAAGTAAACAAACAGAGCAAACTTTCAACAAATCCAACCAGAAACGCATCTCGATTCCAATGCCAAGAGAGAAATCACATTGACCCCACACCAATAAGATGCAAAAAAAAAATCAAAAAAATCAAAAAAATCCAGACTTTAGGGAGGACTAGGGGCAAAGAGGCGATACCAGTTCCGGCCAAGCACCTCGTCGGCGCGGTACCCGGTGGACAACTCGAACACCGTGTTGACATATATGATCGGGAAATCCTGATCGAGCGCGTCGGACACCACGAAGGAGGTCGGCTCCGCCCCAGGGTAAAAGAACCCCCCCGGCATGCTCAGCTCGTAATCGTCGCCATCATCGTAGTCTTCGTCAACGTCGAAGACGTCGGCGTCGACGGCGGCGTCTACGGCGGCGTCATCGGAGCTCTTGAATCGCTTGCTTAAGCTATGCTCCTCATCGTAGAACCCCATTTCTCTCGTCCACCGGAGCTTTTCTTCGATAAAGCTCTCTGCTTTGGAGACGAAGATGGGTTTATTTATATGGGTTGGGTTTTTGGACACGGTGGGCGGTTTGGTGCTATAAGAGATTGGGTCTGGAGTTTGGCTCGATTTACTTGATTGCCACTGCTGGGAATTCTCTCACCAAAGAATTCGACCAGAATGGTGACTCGGAAATATCTCCGCTTTTATGAGTCCATTTCCTTTTTTTGTTTATTTTTATTTGTAGATAATATAGCCTTTAATAGCCTTTTGACAGCATTTCCATCTTGGAGTAATATTTACTATGATACCATCGATTTTTCTTCTTTTTTCCCCTTTTACGTACTTTTCTTTTGAGATTTTTTTTATATATAAAGCTATTCTTAGTGCAACTTGAGATTTATTATGAATTCTTCTGTAAATGAGACAATTGAGTTAAATTAATATCAAGTCTTTATAATAGCTAATGGCTTCATGATTGAGTGATATGAGTGAAAACAAGAGAGAGAGAGAGAGAGAGAGAGAGGATGATCATGTGATATTGTCATATTATGCGATGCAGCATAAGAAGTTGTGATATAGGGGATCTAAAATGAAATCCATAGTGGAAATTCTAGGACTCATATGATATTCTTAATCAAGATTATTTAAATAATAGAAAACAACAACAAATACCGATGGGGTATGATTTGAGGTTGAATATTTGCCGTGGCATCGAAGTTGAGTTGACTCATGCTCTTAATTATTAAAATATCATCTCCAGTAGCACTTTTTTAAAAAAAGTAAAGAAAATATCTGAAGAATAGTCCAGGGACCCATGCGTAGGGGTGGCAATTCGGGTTCACGGGTCGGGTTCGGGTCGGGTCATACACTGACCCGTTTATTAAATACCAAACCCGAACCCGACCCGTTTAATAAACAGGTCAGGTATACAAAACCCGAACCCGACCCATTTATAAACGGGTCAACCCGACCCGACCCGTCTAACCCGTTTATGAAACGGGTCGGATCGGGTTCGGGTTGACCCGCCACGGCAACCCGCCACGAAGGCGCCGCCGGCAGCCGGATCTGAGTCGTGGACGACCGGATCTGGCCGGATCCGACCGGATCTGAGTCGTGGACGACCGGATATGGGCGGATCTGAGTCGTGGACGGCCGGATCTGAGTCGTGGACGGCCGGATCTGGCCGGATCTAAGTCCTGGACGGCGGATCTGAGTCGTGGACGGGCGGACCTGAGTCGTGGATGGCGGATCTGGCCAGATCTGAGTCGTGGACGGCCGGATCTGGCCGGATCTGAGTCGTGGACAACGGATCTGGCCGGATCTGAGTCGTGGACGGCGGATCTGGCCGGATCTGAGTCGTGGAGGACAAGGGGGCTGCGCCGTCGTGGAGGACAAGGGGGCCAAGCCGCCGTGGAGGACCAGGGGGGAGGGTGCCGCGCCGCTGCTTGTTGGAGAGGAGAAGATGGAGGAAGTAGAGAGGGAGGAGAGGAAGAGAGGGGCGGCCGGGGAGAGGGGCGGTGGCCGGTGTGTTAGGATGGTCGGGGAGAAGAGAGGGAGGAGAGGAAGAGAGGGGCGGGCAGGGAGAGGAAGGGAGGGGCGGGAGAGGGGTGGTGGCCGGTGTGTTAGGATGGTCGGGGAGAAGAGGAGGACAGGAAGAGAGTGTTGGGAGAGGAGGAGAGGAAGAAGCCGGTGGGTTAGGAACTTAGGATGGTCGGGGGGAAGGAGGAAGAGAGTGTTGGGAGAGGAGGAGAGGAAGTAGAAAGCTGAGAGAGGGTTTAGTTTTTAGGTTTTTTTTTTTTTAAACGGGTAAACGGGTTGACCCGCCTAACCCGCGGGTCAACCCGACCTGACCCGTTTATTCACGGGTCATAAACGGGTCGACCCGTTTATGACCCGAACCCGATTATGTCAAACCCAAACCCGTTTAACTCGGGTCGGGTCGGGTCGGGTTCACGGGTCATGACCCAGATTGCCACCCCTACCCATGCGTTTGTCCAGTACTTTTCCTTTTAGCGCGAACCTCGAGGCACTTGAATCCAGTGGCAGTTGGGTAATTCGGAGCCCGGACGGGGTCGAAGCCGAGAGAAGGGGCCTAACCATCCAGCACGTGACGTGCACGCGGACGTGGTTGTCCTAGTTGCGGGAAAATATCTGGTGGTGGACGGTGCCAGCCCATCCACTCATCTCGCAACACGTCGTGGGGAATCACTTGGGATATTTTCTCCATCTGGTCTGCTTCCGAGACCAGTGAAATATCTAAAATATCTTTGCTTGATCATATATCTTTTAAGATCCAGCTGGCATTTGCGCTCATTAATATCCAAATTTTTTGTCAAATAGGACCATGATATTTACTTTTTGTACTTTAGAATCCCTTTGCCCCGTTTGGTATGGGGTTACCTTATTTCGGGTTAAGGGGTTAAGGAATTTTGAGATTAGAAAAGTGAGGTTAAGGAGTGGGGATAAATTTATTTCCATTTTGGTGTTTGGGGATAAGTAGTAATGATTACTTGGGATAAGGGTAGAATTTGTAGCTAATACCAAAAATGCCCTTATATATAATGGCACGTCGAGAAGTGACAAATAATATTAATAATATCGTACTGTAATAAAATATTAATATAAGTGGGTCCCATGTGCCACGTGTCACATCGTGATTGGTCCATGTCATCCAAAATAGTATTATTTTAATATTAATAATATCATAATGCAATAAAATATTAATATAAGTGGGTCCCACGTGTCACATGTCACGTCGTGATTGGTCCACGTCATCCAAAATAACATTATTTTAATAATATTAATATCATAATGTAATAAAATATTAACATAAGTGGGTCCCACGTGTCACATCGTGATTGGTCCATGTCATCCAAAATAGTATTATTTTAATATTAATAATATCATACTGTAATAAAAATATTAATGTAAGTGGGTTATATATGCCACGTGTCACATCATGATTGGTCCACGTCATCTTAAAATAGTATTATTTTAATATTAATAATATCATACTGTAATAAAATATTAATATAAGTGGGTCACGCATGCCACGTGTCACATCGTGATTGATCCACATCATCCAAAATAGTATTATTTTAATAATAATAATATAGTACTGTAATAAAATATTAATATAAATGAGTCCCACATGCCACGTATCACCTCGTGATTGGTCCACATTAATTTAATAATTTAACCATATCTCTACTTCAAGCACCAACCAAACACCAGAACTTAGAAAATCCCAGAAAGTCACTCCCCAGAAAATCACTCCAGTGAAGTCACTCTCCAAAAAGTCACTCCATTTCAGCTCACTTCTCAGCAACCAAACATGCCCATATTAGAACAACATCATTTGAGGGTAGTATAGTAATTTAGATTATGGTGTAGGCTTTGAAAACTGGGTTTGCTTAACCCAAGATAAATTTATCCCCGCCTAACCCCATTAGCTAACCCCAATCTTGTTTGGGGATAAATGGGTAACCCCACACCAAACAGAGCCTTTATATTTTTTTACATAATAGAACCCCATAAACTAATATGCATATAAATAATAATTATACACATACCCATATTAGTTTATACACATATTTTTTATGTGTATGGGGTCTTATTATGTAAAAAAACATGAGATGGGTCCTAAAGTGCAAAAGATAAATACCATGAGTCCTATTTGGCAACAAATCCGGTTATCCCCACTACAAGTTTTCATGTATATACATATTCTATGTATACGTGTATTTACATGTGTGTATATATATAGCTTAAAAATAGATTACTTTAGTATTTGTTTTTAGACCAGTTTATCCATAAAACTCATCGATTGAAATCGGCCGAGTAAGGAGGACAGCCAAGCGATTTATTGATGGGCGATCAATGATTACGAAGGAGATCGATCAAGTATAAGGTAATCAACAAGCAGATGGACGGTCAGGAATATTTTTGGACAATCAAGAATTAATTTAAGAATCACCTAGAGATTTAATTAAAGTGATAGGCCAGAAGGATACTAACAGATGATTGGCATGGAGCTGTTGATCAAATATGAAATAAGTGGTCGACCAGATATAAAAGGAGTAATGAAGCAAATGGTCGATCAATAGTGATACAAACAGTCGACCAAAAGTCAGGAATTCTAGTCTTCCAGAGATTGAAAAGAATGCGGCCGAACCAGAGAAAGAAGAGGTGAACGCCCAAACTGATGGAAGCCCGGCCGCCCGGGTGACAAAAAGCAGTTAAGCAGTTGCGTCTAATAGGGGTGAGCAGAACCGAACCGAACCGAACCGAATCGAATTAGTTCGGTCCATTCGGTTTAGTTTTTTCGGTTTTTCGGTTCGGTTCGGTTTTGACATGTATGAAAAGTTCGGGTTTCGGTTCGGGTTCGGTTCGGGTCAGAACCGAAGTTTTCATACATGTCTTAGCCTATGAACTTATAGTCTAAAAAAGTTCGGTTCGGTTCGGTTTCAAAAAGTTTGGTTCTAAAAGGTTCGGTTCGATTCGGTTCCTTCATAAGTTCGATTCGGTTCGGTTCTCTAAAAACCGAATCGAAAAAAATTCGGTTCTTCGGTTCGAAACCGAGAACCGAATGCTCACCCCTAGCGTCCAAGACAGTTTTAACAAGTTGAAACAGTTTCATGCAGTTTTGGAGCACTTTTGCTACAAAAACTATATATATGAGAGATGGAGACTAAGGAAAGGATATGATGACACACTCAACAACGACACTGAAGACTACAATACTACCGGTTCATCATGTATTATTTTATTTTTCCTTGTTATTGTAGCTTTTAGTTATAGCTATAGCAGAGCCATAACTATTGGATCTCAGTTGGGATGGAGAGAGATGGCTCTCAGTTGGGAAGAGTGGCGGCGACTGCAACCCTAGGGGTGCAGCCCCCCTTTAAAGAACCGAGCAGTGGGGTGGAACACGTGGCGAAGGATGGGGGAGTGCTTAGAAGCTGACTTGCTTGATGATGAATTAGAGAAACCACTACTAAAAAAAATAATAAAGATCACACTAAAGAAATCATAAAGATGTCAGTTTTAGAAAAAACCGTCATAAAGAAAATGGGTAAAGAACTATTTTCACAGTTAGTTCTTTTTAATCACAGTTATTAACAACTGTCATGAATCATGTAATACTAATCTCAGTTTTTGACTGTGATTGAAATTATGTAATACTTTGTAATTAGAACGCAGTTTTTATCTGTGATTGAAACTAAAAAATATTAATTTTTATTTTAAACAACTACAGTACTATATACTTAAAGACCATATACCTAGCCGACCCTAATTCCCTTTCTAATTTCCTTATCTTCCCCCTCTCACCCGATCTCTCCCTCGCCACGGCCAACCCCTGCGACCCAACCCCTCCGACCTCCGATCTCAATCACAGCCAACCACCTTGCCGGCTCGTTCGTCATCGCCGGCTACGCCGCCGTCCAAGCGCCAGAGGCCACCACTGCGCGTACTCTCCTCCCCCGGCGCCGTTCTTCATCGCCCACACCTCCACCGCCCTCAAATCCGGCCGACATCGACATTGCTGCAAAGCACACCGGCAGATACCGTCCTCGCCGCCACTCCTGCCATCCTCACCGATTGAAGCCACCAAGCTCGGTTGCACTGAAACCCTGATCTCCACCCTCACCGGCGGACTCCGGCGAGCCAGATGCGGCGATCCCGTGCAGGCCGAGGTGACCTCTCTCTCTCTCCCTCCTCTATCTCTATCTCCACTACTCATAACCTCTCCCTCCTCTACCTCTATCTCCACTACTCATAACCATTAAGCACCCTCTTTTTACTTTCTACATGGCATCAATAATAGCTTTGCAATCAGATTGACTTATATCTCATTGATTATAGTAGTATTCATTTCTGGCTGGTGTGTTGTAATGATCTCTCTATGGCGACGGCCATTGCATGGGGGTATTGCTCCAATGGTTTGGCTGGAGAGGGAGGACCCAATCACTCCCATCAATATAAGAGATGTCCATGAATGGCGCTGCTTCGCAGTCTCCAAGCTGCTTGGAGTATGGAACTCTTCCTGTGCAGTTAGCCCCTTCTCCAACACACTTATACTCACCAAATAGGACCGTCCTGCAAGAGTTTCCATGTTAGAATTCCATATAAAAATTACTCAGAAATTTTGCTACTTTACGCTAAGCTTAGTTTAACATGGCCTGTATCAGAACAGAACAGAGGTACTAAAGTTGTTCGATCGGGTTATCCTACTTATTTGTTTAGAAATTAGAAATGATCTTTACAAGAACCTCCTGATATAGAAATTAAGAAACTCAGAGAACCCCTTATGCCAAGCAAACTAGTCATACTAATCAAACAATGCTAATTCTCAACTTACATTATACAAAGTAAGTAAACCCACTCTTCGTGTTACATAGCAACATAAAGACTTGCCAAACTCCACACCTCAACTTCGATTGCATCATTCATTCATGTTCAGTAACAAAGCTAGCTACGTAGCTCTTCCGTAGAGATATGAACAATGAACATGCTTGGATGAATGTCTCTGTGACGTTACTAATTAAGGTCTATAGCTAGGTGGTCCATCCTTATCGAATTAGGACCACAGCTCTCTCGCAGATGGCCACATCGATTTCCTTAATTTCCTCGCTCTACCATTTCTATATCTAACAAACTTTGCTCCTTATGCCTAATTTCCTTTCTTGGTTGATGATCTTGTTGTAGCACTATGTCCTAAATCAAGACTATGCATATGGGCCAAATGCAATAGTTTCTAGAGGATGTCTTTATTCCTTAACCTAAATTGTTGCAAGGAATGAATGAAGGGAGATACTATAGAGTGTCTTTATTCCTTAACCTAAATATCATATTTCTATCTCTTTTATGTGATCCTTATGATATGTTTATGTATCGTAGTCATACATGTACTTAAACGACTTGTTTTATTTTAGGAAGCACGGGATACTAGTGGTCATGGATTTGTCCTCTTCAGTAGTGTACTATCTTGATTCACTTTATACTGAAGTCAACCCAAGCCTTGAAATTGTCATTAATACGTAAGCCTTTGAACTTTGTTCATTGCCATATAACTTTTTTTTATTATAATAATTATAACTAACAGTATTTTGGTGTTAAAGTGCACTCAAAATTTATGAAACGACAAAGGGAAACAGGAGGAGAAGTTCAACTTGGAAAGTAGTTAAGGTATTAATTTATGACTTTTTTTTCTTTTTTTTTATTGGACACGATAGTTCTATATGCATTTCTAAATTTTCCTTAATGTTTTTATGTAGTGTCCAAAACAACCTCCAAGTGTGGCATGTGGATTTTATGTCATGAGGTATATGAAGGACTTGATTAGTGATCAAGACATCTTAACCAAAGGAAATGTGAGAATATTTACGTCTTTCTTTCAAATCTTCTAGTTAATATGATTTCCATTACTGTTTCTTAAACATGAGGTCTTACAGTTCAATGGAAAAAAGAATTACACGAATGCCGAAATTGATGAAGTACGAGCTGAGTGGATAAGTTTCGTCCTTCGAAGAATCTGATCGGCTATTTACATGTAAGTTTGCTACTTAGGTAAATAACTCCGAAAAATCATAAATCCGTATGTTTGCATGTTAGCCTAAATTGCATAGGACCTTTTGGAAGTAAAAGCAAACAAGTACATGATGAATGTCGTTCGTATCTCTGCTTGTCTTCTTATTATAATTCTCAATTTCAGCCTATTAAACTCGAGAGTCGAGACATGGCTATTTGTTTATGGTTAAGGTTTTTGTTTTGAGAGGTTTCTAGCGGTATCTCTTGCTCCTCTATCGCAATGCTCTTAAAAGACCATTATAATATAGGATACTCATCCATGCATTCCTCTAGTTTAATGCTACCATTGTAATTGTTCATTTCTTCTAATGGTGTTCATAAGCGGCGAAAAGTTTTCAAGAAGCTTCTGATTGGGAATGATGAGTGAGTCCGAAAGTAGTTGCTTGCATATAAAGAAGAGTTATGCAGAATCTTACGTGGGTTTTGGATGTCCTAAGTTTCCTGCTAACTATATCCAAATTAGCCAATGGACAATACTTCAATACATTTTTGCTTTAGTTTCTTCTTTTTCGTTTTTTCAGTCTCCTTTGTTTGGAGCTTTAATCATTGTGACTTATCAAAGCTAATTAGCTGAAAGATTCATGAGTTTACTGAGGAAAAGGTGGAAAAGTTGTTGTTGACCGCGTCATTATTCCATCAGTTTGTTTGGTTTGTTTCTTTGTTGTGTATACATCATTCTACAGCCAAGAAAATGTCACAGTATTACATCTCCTGGCAAAGGCACCTTACCTATTTCGAAAATTGCAGCGTTATTGTTGTTCTACTGCCCTGGTTCTTTCTCCTTTTTTTTTTGCTATTCCTACCCAAATTAAACCCCCACTTCAGTCCAATATACAAGATTGTTTTTTAAGATAAGATACTCTTTACAGATCCTTGATAACAAGAGATTCAAGAAAGGGAACACATCTCAGTTTAGAGAACTAAGAGCCTCTATCATCTTTAATTGTGATTTTGATCTTAGCTAGAAATCACGTAACAGACATACATGCACAAAAAGCACATTTTTGTTTCTTCTCATGGTGTTCCTTTAATGTTCTGTTTAACTCATGGCATTGGGTTCTGTGAATCACTGTATAATTTTGATGTGCTTTAGGACTAGATTTTTCTTCTAACTCACATATATCATCTTAGAAATGCCTGTGGCAGGGAGAGTTGCAGGTAAATAGCCAATTAGTGATCTGTAAAACTTCCTTCCTGTTGTGTGGAAGCCAAAATTTTCTTCATGTTTTTGAAAAACATTGGTGATATCTTTTTTCGTCTCTGGAATAGAGGTTTCAGAGATATATCTGTAATTTTCCTTTCAATTAGAGCATGATTGTTTCGTCCAGGAGTTTGTATCTTTTAATACAACATTCATTCTTCTGTGAGGGTTGATATTTTTCTTTCTTGCCTAGGTTTCAAAGCTGCTTGCCAATTTGATTGTAATGGGCTCTGGAGTCCTAGGAAGGGCTGTACTGCAAGCTTATCGTAAAGCACTTGAAAGTGAGTTTCTTAACTTTGCCTTGTTGTCTCAGTGTCTTAGTAGTGGTAGAAAAGAGGAACAGTGTCGTTGTTTCCTTGGTCATGGTTGTCGTGAAAATTGAAGTTGCTCTTCAACTTATATGAAGGAAGTAATATGCTTTGAATAACTCTTTCCTGAATAACTAGTTGTCACATTTTGTATTTGTAATTTCTTTAGGCTTTCCTTTTTCTTGACCTGGATGGGATAGATTGAACCTTGTTGCCTTGTTGGACATGGTGCCACTTATCTGCTCTTTACAGACGATCTCATGCTACCATTCTATAGTTTACATTGTTTCTGATCATGGCATTTCACTACTTGCAGGTGTATTTGATGATGAGGATCACCACATCTAGTCAATGGCATGCGTGACATCTTAATGGAGACAGATTTGTTTAGCTTTTCTCACGTTCTTTGTTTTCGTTGTTGAGATGATGCAAACCTAACTTTTAGCGAATTTGAGTTATTGTTGATTAGCTTTTCTTTTTTAGATTGAGGATTCTGGGTTAGCTTGTATATAAAGAATTACTTTATTTTTGATGTACTACGACTCATTTGACAGTTTCAATATATATATTATGAGTTTTGTTGGTTGCATTATTGTTTTGTATACATTGCACTTGTGGTGATATCTGGGAAAATAGTTTTAGGTTTGGTAAATGAAAATATTGCGCTTTGGCAGTCATTGAATAAGGAGACAATCACAGGTTTTTGAAAAAACTGAGATCTAAAATGGTTATAGATCACAGCGTTGTTGGGTTTTCATCTCAGTTGTTGGCTGAGATCTAAACCGTTTAATAGGACATGACTAAATTGTTTTCATCTCAGTTTTTAACCATTAATCATACACATTAACCGTGATTGAAACCTATAATACATCTCAGTTTTTAAACGTGATTGAAACCTATAATACATCTCAGTTTTTAAATGTGATTGAATAAAACTACTTTCAATCACACCTACATAGATCACAGGGAAAAACCGTGATTAAAAGCCTTTTTTCTAGTAGTGAACTTAACCTGGTGGAAGCTGCTTGTATACGGGCTGGACCTGGCCGGGCTCGGGGGAAAAAGCCCATTGTTTTTCCCAGGGGGCCTGCTAAAAGAGATCTCCCCACTGTTGAGTATAGGCCCAGGTCATATGATTTTGAGGAGATTACGTTAAATGCTAATGTGGAAGAGGTTAAGGAGGTGCAAGACCGGAAGTCTCATAATCTCCAGCACGTTATGCAGGGAAGAGGATCCATCATGGGCTGGCCGGCCGATGCTTCTGCCGTGGTGCACTCCTCCAGTACGTCGGTTCATCCTATAGTAAATTCCAGTCCCAGGTTTCAGGACTTAGAGGAGGTTCACAATAAGGCTGTTACACTGGTTCATGCCGCATCCGCAAGACGTGGGAGGCAGTCATCTGATGGGGAGGGGAGTTCGCCGGTTAGAGAAAGATCCAGATCGCCGTTGGGTGGACAATCTAGGCCACCGGAGGCGGACGTCGTCATGGAGGAGGAGGATTCACGTGACGCTTATTCCATCGCCCCCTCTGTTCGTATAATAGGGAAGTCCATGGTCTAAGGCGGAGAGCAACCGCCTTTTTCTCATGTTCATTAATGAAGATGCTCTCATGGAATTGCAGAGGCATCGGGCATAAGAGAGCCCTGTTTACATGCCGTCGTCTGTTAAGGGATAAGCACTTACAATTTATTTTTCTGTTGGATGTTTTGATGCAGGTTGATCAGCTTGGAGACTTCAGTCGCAAGTTGGGCGGAAATGTTGGGGTTTTCCTTCTCCCTGCCGATGGTAGGAGAGGAGGAATTCTTGTGCTCTGGAGAAAAGACTATGGACTAGTGTCGTTTTCCTCCTTCTCCTCTCAGTCGGTGCAAGGCGTTGTCACCTCGGAAGAAGACGGGCAGTGGATTGTTACTGTCGCCTATGCGGCGAGGAGTGCGCGCGAGAGACGGGAACTTTTGGAAGTCTGTGTCCTGTCTGTCGCGCCCCGACCCGCAGAGCGCACCTGGGCCGGGACACGAGGGGGAAAAACCTACAACTACAGCCTCAACTGGCGAAAACAGTTGAGACCAAAGGACAGCTGGCGGAAACAGCTGCCAACAAGCAGAGAAAGGGCGGAAGCAAGTTAAACAACAACATCTATTATAAAAACATATAATAGAGTACAGGGACAACAGTTCACAAAAGAACAACACCCACAGGGGTCTCCTCAAAGACGCAAACGAAGCCATCCTGACCCTCAGACATAGTCAGGAGCTGGCGCGCTGCCGCGGGACGACCGAGGGGGTAACACTGGGACAGAGCGGCCACCTGCACCTGCAACAAACACAGTCCAGGTAGGCATGAGCAACAGCTCAGCAGGGTCCTACTCTACAACTCCCACGCACAAGGGTAAAGCAACCAGACACACTCTGATGCCAAGTACCGAGGCTTGCCAAGGATCCCACAATCCCATCAATAACCCGAAGGTTTCCTGTCCTAGGTGCGTATCTCCGATAACGCCACTGCTCAGGGGTGGGCAACTCCGACATTCCCTGACACAGGGTGGACACGACGCAACCAGTAGGACACCCTTCTCCAAGCGGGATCTCCGCACTTGGCGGAACAACCGAAGTTAAGACTACCATCACTCGGTACTCCAAGCAGCAGAGTCAACACAGACCCAACCTACCCTAGCATGCCTAATGCACAGGAAAACAGGGCAGGATAAATATGATAAAACTGTAAACAACCAACACAGCAAGGGCATACCTTCGGCCCATTTATACTAAACACTCCCGAGGGTCATGACTCCCTCGGTTCAACCACAAAGCGGTAAGCATTCATGCATGATCCATAACAGGACAAGCCCCGAGGGCAAAACCGTAAAAACCACTTGCATGCGAAGCCCCGCGGCCAAAACAGCATTTAAACAAGTAAAAACCCTCCCTGCACTGAAGGAGATCGATCTCCTATAGCAGCGAGATAGATCTTCCTCGAGGCGAGGAGCACCAGTCCAGGTCACCCCCGCGGGATCGATCTCCACCCATATGAAGATCGATCTCGTGGGTGACGTCAGACGCAAACCGCACAGGCGTCAGCCGCCAAGAGATCGATCTCCCTCCCAGGGAGATTGCTCTCGCTCGGGCGGGCTGGGCCACCCCGACCAAGATCGATCTCATCCCATGAGATCGATCTGGATTTGGGTCACGCCGGCGGCCGGACGGCGAGGAACACCGCCGGGAACAGCCACCATACCTCACCAAACTAGGTGGGCTGGTAGATCTCAGTGCCACGAAGCTACTCATGGCTTCCAAACCAAAAACCAACATCTATACATGGAGATCTAAGGAAAACAAATCCGGATCTCAAAACCCCAAAAACAACCGGAGTCGTAGAAGAAGAACCCTACCTCTACAACGCAGCTTCGATCCACAGGGCCAAGCCTAGGATCTTCCTCGCCTCGCCACGAACCCAACGAACCTTCAAGCTCCAGGAAAGGTGGCCGGAGGAGGAAGAACGGCGAAGAAAAGCTCAGCCGGCCAAGGGGAAGAAACAGAGCTCTCGCGAGGGGGAAGAAGAAAGGAGAAGCCGGGGGAAAGGAAGGAAGAGGGGAAGGGGGGGTAAGGCCGGGGGAAAGCCGGCGAAGGCGGGGAAAAGCTGGGGGAGGGGAGGGAAAGTCTTCCCTCCCCTGACAGAGGAAGCGACGGCCATCGCCGTGGCCGTCCTTCGACGCCACCGCCAACGACTTCCAGGCACAGAGAGATCGATCTTCAAGGCCATGGAGATCGATCTCCCTTGCCAGAACAGCAACCACTAGGCACAGAGAGATTGATCTTCAAAGCCATAGAGATCGATCTCCCCTGCCCAGAACGGAACCCTTGGGCTGAGACTCAAGCCCAAGCCCAGAACTTCCGAACTCGGGTCCACCTAACCTTTCTAACAACCACAACCACCAAATAAGGTCTGTGTGTGCACACCCAGTGTGAAAACGACCACCAAGGCGCAATTTCCCCAAATTGCCCTTGGGGTAAACAACAAGCCACGAGGATAGAGGGACGGGTCCTCACACTGTCTCTCAGATGTCAACTTCCCTCATCTGGTGATCGGTGACTTGAATATGGCTGCTTCGTCGTGCGAGAAAAGAGGAGGTCGTCCGTTTGATTACTCAAGAAAGGTCACAGATTACCTTGAGTTTGTCACTCAAAATAATCTGGTGGATCTGGGTTTTGTAGGCCATCCCTATACTTGGTGCAATCAGCGGTTTGGTAGACAAAGGATTCTTGAAAGATTGGATAAGGCGTTAGGCAATCAGTTATGGCTTGAAACCTTCTCTACGACTGAGGTGCGCCATCTCCCGCGTTTGGCCTCGGACCACTGTCCCCTGCTTGTGACGGTAAAGGAGACGGAGGAGCGAACAGGGCCAAGTATGTTCCGTCTGCGCAATAAATGGCTTCATTCGGAGGCTTTCAAGTGCCTAGTCCATCGTGTGTGGACTAGGTGTAGGGAGGGCAGCAAATCTTATGTCTTTCAAGGAAGGCTTTTGGAGCTTAAGAACACGGTGAAGAGATGGAGTAAGGATGATGAGCGCTGCACCATCACTCGTACTCAATTTATTGTTGGAAGCTTATCTGATCTGTATGAGAGGGAGGGGGTAGCTGAAATTTCTGTTGAGGATCAGCAGCTCATGAGATCTATGGAGAACATGTATGAAGCTATTCTTAGGCAACAGGACGTCTCTCGTGCTCAGAACTCTAGGATTAAATGGCTGGAACATGGGGATGAGAATTCCACCCTTTTTCATGAATCTGTGAGAGCCCATGGTCATAGATCTAAAGTCAAAGAAGTAGTTGATGAGGGGGGGCAGGTCCTCTCATCTACTGGTCAAATTGGGCAGGCTTTTGCCATGTTCTACGGTGCTCTATGGGAGGATCCTGGAACTAACATGCCTGAAGCTCTTCCGGGTCTTCCTATTATCTCGGAGGATCACAGGGATATGCTTATTGTCGAGGTTACTAGGGATGAGATAACTGCCGCTGTCCGCTCCCTGGAACCAAACCGTTGTCCTGGGCCCGATGGTATCTCTGCAGATTTCTACAAAAAATTCTGGAATGTTGTTGGACCAGATTTTTCTGATATTGTCGAAGACTTCTTCAGACATCTTAAATTTCCAAGGACTTGGAATGAGACTTTCGTCTCTCTGATCCCTAAATGCAAGAACCCTCGAAAGATAAAGGATTTTAGACCTATTAGTTTATGTAATGTATCTTACAAAATTATTTCTACTATTTTTATCAACAGGTTGAAAACTGTGCTACCTGAGGTGGTTGATTTAGAACAATCGGCGTTTGTCGGAGGTAGAAGTATATTCGATAATATTGCGCTGGCACAGGAGATCATGCATTCGGTTGAGATGGCTCCTGGGATGCAACCTCTGATGGCGGTAAAGCTTGATGTCCGCTCAGCCTATGATACCGTTCGCTGGAATTTCCTAGAGCTGGTCATGAGAAGCATGGGTTTCCCGAGACGCTGGATTAACTGGGTAATGAAATGCATAACTACTCCTCGTTTTGCTTTCATTATTAATGGTCAAATTGTTGGGCAAGTTTCACCCCGGCGGGGAATCCGGCAGGGGGACCTGCTGTCACCCTTCTTGTTTGTGTTGGTGCAGGTGTCTTTATCTGCTATGCTTAACGACCCCACACACGGCCTCAGGGGGGTTTTCTTTCCAAGAGGGAATGTTAAAGTTACCCATATGCTTCATGCGGATGACTGTTTTTTGGCATCTGAAGCTAGCGTTGAGGAGATAGTCAAAATCAGGTGGTTATTTAAAAGATATGAGGACCTCTCTGGTATGGGAATCAACCCTTTGAAGTCTAGCTTGAAGATATCCCCATCTATGCTAAGAGCCAGGCGTAGGCGTCTCTGCCGGCAGCTGGGAATGTCGGAGGTTCGATGCCCGTGGCGATACCTTGGTGTGCCGATCAGGGGGAAGAAACTCCGTGCATGTGATTTCAGCGATCTTCTGGATAAAGTGGTGGAGAGGATCTCCGGGTGGGGAAACATCAGATTGGCGCTCCCAGGGAGAGTTACTCTCTTAAGGCATGTCCTCCAGGCCCTCCCGGTTTATACGATGATGGCTACTCATGTTCCTAAGACAGTTCTGAATAGGATTGATAAACTAGGTCGGGCCTTCTTGTGGGAGGGTAAAAGGTCGGGTATCTCTATTGTCCGATGGAGTATGGCATGCGCTCAGCGCGAGGACGGGGGTCTCGGGCTGCGAAACTTGGGGATTTGGCAACGGGCATTGAGGATGCAGCGCGCCGTGAAGTTAAGACCCTCGGAGGAGTCTTTGTGGAAAAGGGTTGTGAAAGCAAAATATGGATGGCATGGCAATCTCCCACCAAGTACACCTTCCAAGAGTTACTCGGCATCTTGGCGGAATATTTGTGCCTCGGTTGCAGATTTGCGCATGGGCCTCCGCTGGACTCCGTGCTCTACGAGTGGGGTGCATGCTCTCAAGGACTGGTGGATTCTCGACTTACCTTTAGCCAAGAAGCCGACCTTTATAAATATTGACCTCATGCCGGAGAGATTGCTGCTCGGGAAATTGATCAGGTCGAATGGTAACTGGCGCAGGAGGTATATTGTTGGTCTCTTCTCTCCTTGCCTCACTAACATTATTTGTAGCACTCCAATTGTAGGAGAAGACAGGAGTACATGGACGTTTGATGCCCAAGGTAAGATTTCCTCTAAGTCTGTCTATTTGAAGCTGTATGCAGACTCTAGGACATATGCCGAACAGGGACTGCAGCAGCCACGCTGGAATAGTGTCCGGGGGGGATGACGTCTTCCCATGGGATGATGTGGGCGACGTACCGGACGGCGCCCTCGACACAACGGCTACTTTCGCCACGGATCCCGAGGTACCTTTCTGACTCGTCCTTTCGCCCCCCTGCTTCTTTCTCTCTCCTTCCCCGGAGTGTTCGCCCTTAGACCGCCGGCGTTGCCGTGTCACCGTGATCCAGTCGCTAGACTCCATCGTCCCCTTCGTCTTTTCCTCCTTGCTGGCCACCCCACCCTTGGTCATCCCGTCCATGCAATCTCCAGATTTAGGTGACTCGCTCGGCCCTATTGAGTGATGGGTTCCATCGTCAACGGTGGTGGCCTCAATCTCCTTCAACCCTACCGGCTGAAGCTGGTTACCTTCGTGGATCATCAGATGCTGGCTACAGTCCTTTTGATCCATAGAATCACCCGGATCTATAGACTCCGGCACTCGATCCATGCTCCTGGCTTCATGCTTGCAAGCTGATCTATGGTGACCGAGTCTCCCACAATTAGCGCAGATGGTCACCCTTTCGTATACAAATGGTTGGTAAAATGTGAAAGGATCAACTCCCAAATCTCCTTTTCCGACAGTGGTTCCAGGTAGAACAGGATCATTCACATTGATTTCAACGCAGACTCGTGCATATTTGCAGCGCCCCAGACTCCTCGTGGAGAAATCAATAGCCAAGGGAGTTCCCACCTGAGAAGCCAAGCCAATCAGATATTTTCGACGATAGTACTCCGATGGCAGGTAAGGGAACCTGATCCAGATTGGTACCAAATAGAAAGCATCAGCAGTTGGCCTGAAACAGGGCCTCCAGCGAATCAGAGAGAGCATCCTCCCTCCAACTGACCAGGGTCCACCCGTAAGGATCGCCGTCATGTCTTCCATCGACTGGAACAGGAAGACGAAGACACCTTGATACATATCAGAGACCAAGAAGGGACTAGATGTTCGCCAAAGAGACGCAAGACGTTGCCTCAGGTACTCCAAGCCCACCTTTCCCCCTACAAATCTGCCAAACAAAGCACACTCCCACTGTTTCTGACTGATTTCCAGTTCCTCCTGATCAAACACCACCCTATTTGGATACCTTTTAACTATTGCTTTTGCTTCTTCGACAGTTACAAAGGAGCTTCCATCCTCTCCACCAGCAACCCTTGCCCAAGACCGCCCCCCAGAGGATCCCGGAGACTCCCATGGCTTGGCCGGATGGGAGCCAGCAGCACGGCCAAAACGAGGGTCTTCCCCTCCCTGTTGAGCTCTGTTTTCCATCACTGGCCTCTCCAGTCGAACGAGGGTCTTCCCCTCCCTCAGTTATGATGGCCCCCCACTGGTGAGATTGCAAGGTCTATCACTTGGTTCGCCAAAGAGTGGAACCTTCAGCGGTCAGTTCGGAGGTGGGACGACACCGGCCCCACTACTCCAAGGAAGGGGTTCGTTGTCATCCAATCTGATGCTTCTGTGACTTTATCCAACACCGGTTTGGGTGTGGTCTGCTTCTCTGAGGATGGTGCGACCCTGTGGGCGAGAGCGGAGAGATCCGAGGTTCGGGATGTTCTTTGGGCTGAGCTCGAGGCCTTTGCCATGGGGCTAGGTGAAGTTCGTCGTCAGGGAGTAAAAAAGGTTATATTTGAGCTGGATTGTAAAGACTTGGTGGACCAACTTAACGGCCGGGCGCATTGGTCTAGTGATATTCGAAGCCAGTTGCAAGCGGTCTGTTGGGAAGCGTCGCATTTGGAAGAAGCTCTTATCATTTTTGTGCCACATACGGATAACAAGGTGGCGGATGAGTTGGCTAGACTTGGTAGGGGTAGTTCTGAAAGGTGGTGATGGTTTTCGAATTCGGAGGTCACATGTTAGTGGCCCATCGGAGAACTTGGCGTAGTGGCCGGTTTTGTCTGCACCCGGCTTCCCCGGCTGGGTGTTTGGTTTGATTTTCTTTTTGTATGGGGTTTGTAGTTATGTTACACCAGCCTCTTGGCTTATCTATTAAAAAAAAAAATCTTTGAATTCTTCATTAAAATATTTTAATTTGATTGCCAGTTCATTGCTTTACTTTCTTTTAAATGTTTTTTTTACCAAATTTAATCTAAGAATTCCATTGACATTGACACCTTTGACCAAACAGAGTTTGAAAGAGTTAAACATGTTAACTGATTATTTCCAAGGAATTGTTTGTTGATCAATTGACGAACAAAATTATAAGGAAATATTTTTGACACGCGCAGTGAGACATCTTTGACACGGTGCAAGAGCGAGCCCTAAACAAAGAAATAGGACTAGAAGACAAAAGGGAGAAGGAAAAGGAGAAATCGTGGGCAGATGTTAAGGTTGGCAGCGGTAAGGAGCAAGCCCTTGAATGGATGGAGAAGTGGAGAAAGGAAACAAAGAAGAGGTTTAATAGAAGATGAAAAGATGAAGAGTTTAATAAGCGAGACAATAGGGTTGTTTTGATTGGTTGGAACCCAAAGAACACCTTAGCCTGAAGCATCAGATGAGTTTTGGGGGGATTTGTGACAATAATCACAAAGTTTGATTAGAAGGAAAAATTAGACAGAACAGCCGTTTAAGCTATGAAATGATGCATTAAGTGGCGTAATCACAACATTATGTGGCTGTTATAATTCTTGTTAACCATTAAAACCCGCATGGGGGGCAGATGTTTACCCATAAAACTCGCCGGTTGAATTCTGTAGAGCAAGGAGGACAGCTTGGTGATTTATAGATGGGTGATTCACGATTTATGAAGGAGATCCGCCAAGCATAAGGTAATCAACGAGTAGATGGGTGATTAGGAATATTTTTGGGCAATCAAGAATTAATCTAAGATTCAGCTAGGGATTTAATTAAAATGATCGGTCAGAAGGGTAATAACAAATGATTGACATGAAGTTATTAATTAAATATAAAATAAGTGATCGACCATATATAAAAGGAGTAAGAAAGCAAATGATCAATCAATAATGATACAAGCGGTTGACCTAAAGTCTGGAATTTTAGTCTTCTAGAGATTGAAAATAATGCGCAAGTCCGGCTAACAAAAACAGTTAAGCAGTTGCGACCAAAGACATTTCCAAGAAGTTGGGATAGTTTAGCGCAATTTTGGAACATTTATGTTACACAAACTATATATATGAGATATGGAGACAAAGAAAAGGACCTGATGACACTCAACAACGACATTGAAGACCGTATTGCTACCGGTTTATCATTTATTATTTTATTTTTCCTTGTTCATGTAGCTTTAATTTATAGTTTTAGAAGAGTCATACCTATTGGATCCGTATCTTTAAATTCTTCATTGAAATATTTTAGTTTAATTGTCAGTTAATTACTTTACTTTCTTTTAGACGTTTTTTTCACTGAATTTAATTTAAGAATTCCATTTGCATTGACACCTATGTTTGAACCGAGTTTAAAAGAATTGATCATGTCACAATCACTTATTATTTTCAAGGAATTTTTTGTTGATCAATTGACGAACTAAATTCCGACCGAACAAACCATTACCTAGTGGTTAGCGGTAGCTCTCTATGTTATTTTTAAAAAACATTTAGCTTACATTGTTCACGTACGTTGTATTTGACTATTTTCATATGTATGCTTGGTCCAAACATTCGAAACAGTATTTGAATTTACAATAATCATTCAGATATCATGTTTTATTTTAACTTTTTTTTTGAAGACATAAGCCAAAAGGCTGGGTCACAAACAATTAGGCAGCAAAAAGACCCACTGGGTCGAACCCACTGAAGGGATGCCCAGTGACAATAGAAGCGATCTCACGTGCCTGCCTTGCAACAAAATCCGCCCGTTGATTATCTTCACGGGGAATATAAAGGGCTTGAAAATCTTTCATTCTACTAGCTAGCCACCAGATCTCCTGTAGCAGAGGCAACATACTACCAGTACATGATATGCTCCCGTGAACCAGACCAATCGCAGCTTGGGAATCACTCTCAACCACCAAGGATGAGAATCCCCGCCGGCTAGATTCTTGTATTGCAAGCTTAATTGCTCCGAGTTCACCACGAATCACAGAATCATCCATAATCACATAGGCATCAGAAGCAGTCCAAGTGATGTTGTCTTGATCATCCACACACACAACGCCAATCCCCGTAACATCTTCACCTGTCCCAACCGAAGCATCCACTTGAACACGCACCCCCTCCCTAGACGGCCTTGGCTGGCCGCCTGTTCGAGCTTGACGACCATGAACTAAAAGATACTCCTTTGCTAGCCAACGGATTCGCCGCGTAATATCCAACACGCGCTCCACCTCCTGCTCATAAACTAGTAAGCATCGCGACTTCCATAGACACCAAAGGGTGTATGCCACTAATGATTTTGCCTGTTCAATACGGCCATCCTTTGAGCTCTTGCCAAGAAATTGAAAACATATGTCATAATCCCATCCATTCAAATCCACCTGCGAACCATTCGGGAACACCATCCTCCATACTGACAACGCAAATGGACAGCGGAAGAAAATGTGCTCTAGCGTCTCATCCTCCCCGCTGCAACGTCGACAGGTTTTGTCACTTGTCATGCACACCGCCCACAATGAAGCAAGTGTAAAGAGCTTATAGTGGGACATCCGCCATAGAAAATGTCGCACACGAGGTCCCGCCGGTGCTCGCCAAACTCGTTTCCACCACTGAAACATATGCTGAACGCTGCTACCCATTACTTGAGAGCTCTCCAGGAACTGATAACAAGAGGATGTGGAAATCCTCTCGCCACCGCCCCCCATCCATCGGAAGGTATCCGCCGATGCCCCCGATCAACCTGAACGGAGCAAATGTATTCCACCATCTCCGGCGGGAGTAGACCAGCTAGGCGATCCGCTCTCCAACACCCATGGCCATCTAGAAACTCTCCGACGCGGCTGGAAACAGAGTCGCAATCCACCAAAACAGGGCATGGGTTCCTCAGTAAAGACGACGCACCAAACCACCAAATTGATAACAAGATGTGAGTTTATATAATTATATTATAGTCTAACAAGTAGAAGCCTAGGGGCCTAAAATAAAATGATTGGGGGGAGAATAACTACGACAAGAAAGATTATATAAGACCAGAATATTAATTTATACTATCATATGATCATAGCAAACATTATTTTAGTTGCAGTATTTCCAACTGGGCACTCAGTGCAGCAGTAAATCTCGACCATCAAATATCGATTTGGCAGTTGAGATGAGGAGAAATAAACCTTGACTTGGTGAGGAAAAGAAAAAAAGGAAAAAAGACAAAAAGGAAAAATAGAAAAGTAATTGATCTCAGTCGCTCAATGTAAGAGCTGAAGGTTGAGACTTTCCAATAATAATATGTGGGGTTCTTACAAATCTATAGGATAGATGGTACTTACAAATTCACTTTTTCTTATAAACTATGTCTAATTTTTATTTTTATGCTGACAAAAAAATTAACCCAATTTTCCACTAAGGTGAGTATTCAATAAATAATTTACTGAACCAAAATATTGAAATTGTTTATATACACTAATTTAAAAATCGAACCGAATCGTATTAATATATAAAACCGAATCGAATTGAACTGAATTAATTAAATCGAACCGAATCGAATTCATGTAAAACTAGAATCAAATAGAAAAAAAATTAAAAAAATTCGTAATTTTTTACTCTATAAGATAAAAACCGAATCGAAATAAGGTATATAACTTTAAAATTTTCATTATTTCAGTATTTCAATATTTATCAAATTTTAAAAATAAAAACCAAAATCGAATTGAATTTTTGATAAAAAAAACCCCGAATCAAACCGAATATGTCGAAAAACCTTGGCCGGGAGTTCGGTTCGGTTTTTCTCAGCTGAGCGAGACAAATCCTTCCGTTACTCCGAAGGACTATCCACTCCTGACGGCAACAACCAAATCATCACCAATCAATCAAATGATGAAATTATTATGGAAACCCCCTCAAAGAAATCATTAAATACAACAAGGTCCCCCAGCCCCAGCCCCGACCGGACGGCCGCCGCTCCCTATTGGCCACCCAACTCGGTACTTCTCCTCGGCTACCCAGTAAAGCCAGCACACCGGCGCACGCCTAGCCCTCACATCCGTCCCTTAGTCCCTCACCTTAGGATTCGTGCAAGAAATCACACACCACCCTCACGGTGCGGGTACATACAGATGTAATAGTTTCCTATCTTATTTCCACCGCCGTACATATACAAGAGGCTTTAATTAATGGAAAACATACCCCAAAAAGAGACAAAAGCTTAATAGCAGCCATCTGGTCTTCTCTTCCTTCTATCCCACTGCCGCAATCCATCATCATCATCATCACCATCACCATCATCCTTCTCCTCGATTCGTGGGTCGATCTCCTCGTAGATCTCTGGCTGTTGGGGATAATTGGGGTTCGATTGCACGGGATCTTATGGGGATGAGTGGGATGCGGTGAGGGATTGGAGTGGCTAGGGTTTTGTTTGGGGTTTGTTTTTTTTTTGGGCGGGGGGGATGGCGGCGGTGCAGCAGGGATTTATGAGTTCGGTGAGTGGGTATGCGGCGTGCCGGGGGATGGCGGAGGAGGGGGTGGTGGATCAGTTCCCGGAGGGGCTGAGGGTTCTTGTTGTGGATGATGACACGGCCTGCTTAAAGATCTTGGAGCAGATGCTGCAGAAGTGCAGGTATCAAGGTGAGTTTTTGTGGCTCTCATCTTTCTTGGCTGGGACTTTCTTGACTCATATGTGAAAAATTGTGTTTTTTTATTTCGCATGTTTCGTGTCTTTGTTTTTCTTGGTTTTGTTTTCGGAATTGGAGTTTCTTGTTACGATAGTTTTTTAAAGGAGACACTCTATCAGACTGGATAGACTGGGGAAGAAGAGAGGATAATTTGGATCCTTGGATGATGGTCTGGTTTTGGATGCCTGTAAAATCGGTAGTGTTGTGGAGTGGTGGGGTTTACAAGAGCGAGGCAAAGAATTGTTGAAAATTAGGGGCGTGGTGCCTGCAGTGTGCGGATTGCACAAAGATTAGAGAGTCGGAGAGGTGAACCACAAGAACAAGAAGGTGAGGCTAGAAATTTTACGTTGTTTGCGAAGTTCCTCTTTGTCCACAGGAACACCACTGGTACAACCAAATTGCTCACCATTCTCTCAACCAAGAATATGAGCCACAAAGTCAAACAAGGAGGACAAAAATTAAAAAGGAGAGAGTGGGGTCAAGGTATGGAAGGTGAAAGGAGGAAACTAGGGTATGGGAGGAAAAATAAGAGTCTGATGCAAAATATGTTGTAACCAGCAGTAAATGATAAGCTTTCTCAATATTGGCTATGAATACTTGGCAATAGGATTGGTCACTCTCATGGAGTAAAGTAAGTTTGTCAGCGGGCTTTAAGCAAGAGGAAAGCTGTAGTGAAATAAATTGTATAACTGTGAGAACATGTGGTTAAAGCAATTAGGTTGGAGATCCGATCGGTTCAAAAGCAATTGATTTATGGAATAGTTGTGCAAATTAATAACTTGGTATGAATGATAGGATAGAGTGTTGTTTTAGATTTATCAATGGCACATGAATAAGGGTTAGGATTCCAATGCAAAGCTATGGTGTTTTAAGTGGTCTAAAAGTGGTGCTGGGTTTGTATGGTCCTTTAGCCTGTTAGCTTATTTTATGACTTTTAGCGTATCAAAGGGATCAGCTATTGAAGTTTCGTACCTAGAATTGTGTTGTTGCATCACATCTTATATATGTGACGAATTGCTGGAGACGATCTCAGCAATACTTGGTATACATCACGTATACCATTGGTTGAACAAGCAGTTATGTGAATATGATTGGCGAATTTTCATTATGCTACTTAGGAAAATTATGGCTCACTTTGGATTGAACTAGAATATTAGCTTAATTCATGAAAGAGAATCTTAACTTTGGTTGTGGGATATATGACTCCTCTTCATTTGATGTTAAAAATCTTGTTGATTGAGCTTAACACATTGTGTAAAATAAGTGGAACAAATCAAGACAAGCATATGTGGGCTATTGTGTTCTTATTGCCATGTATGTGTTACAAAACCTTAAAAGATTTTGGTGGCTTGATATCAAAAGTTACCTGAATATCTTAATTCTTACTTTGACTAGAGAACTAAGATAAGTAGCTATGCTAATTGAACGATCAACTCCTTTGACTTAGGTGTTCACTAGCAATTTACATGAACTATCAATATCACCATTTCCCCTGTGTAGCTATGCTAATTGAACGATCAACTCCTTCGACTTAGGTGATCACTAGCAATTTACATGAACTATCAATATCACCATTTCCCCTGTTATTTTATGTTTGCCAGATTAGCTCACTAATTCTGCCCAGTGACCTTTTAGCACACTAGGTTTTGGGGATTACGTGAAATTTGCTTCAAAGTCGGAATTTCATCCAACATATGGATATTAATTACTGTATTAGGTTATTGGTCGCTTGACTCTGTTCATAGCAGTTGAATTTATTAGGTATAGTGCATTTTGCGTTAAATCACTGAGGTAGTCTCAGAGCGGGAAGCAAATCTTATTTAGAAAAATTAAATGATTAGCAGGGGCTACTTCAGGGGATGTAATGCAATTTGTACGGAATCGACAAAGCTTTTCAGAGTTGCAGTTGACAAGTCACAATTTGACCACCAATGATGTCAAAATCACGTTTTCAATCGTAGGATCGCACATTTATACGATTCCCTATTAGATGGACTATACGGATGGTATAAAAATCATGCAAGGTTGTGATCGGGCTGAAATCGTGATTAAAATCACAAAATCGGTGAAATCGCGCACCAAATCGCGATTCAGATATGTTATTGGGTTTAAGGTGCCTTATCTGGTTTAGGATCAGGTTAGTGTTATTGATCAAATAAGTGTTATTGATCGGATAAGGTTTTGGACCCGCTAACTAAAAAGCCATCAAGTTACGTTCAGTGATCTCCCACAAAACCCTAACACTGGATATGACCGTGGCTTCTGGGGTCTCGGCATCCTATTTCCAGCTGCCTCCAACAAATTATTCTGATGTTCCTCTCTCCCTCGTTTTCCCTCCTCTTCCTTGCTTTCTTTTCTTTTTCTTCTCTCCTTATTTTCTTTTTTCTTTTCCTTTTCTTGCCATGTGCTATGGCATTATGGCCTGCTGCTGTAGCTTTGGCTGCAGTTAAGCTGCAACTGCAGCTATTGTGTAGGTGTCTCATTTCTGTGGCTGATGTGTACAGAAACTGTAATGCTGCGCTATTATTAGGTAGCTCAAGAAGCTAACAATACCATGAAAATAGCAATACTATGTGGTGTTAGCTACTTATTTATTTGAACTTGAAATTTGCATATAAGAATACTAAGGGGGCGTTTGGTTGGTGGAATCGCATGATGCATTGAATCGTAGGATGCATGCATCATGTGGTGCATGCATCGGGCAGTAATGTACTTGTTTGGTTGTCTTTTGGATCAGCCGATGCACTCTGATCATATATATATATATATATATATATATATATATATATATAATGTTCACAACATTATATGCATAATATATATAATATTTTAATATATATTCAAATTTAAACTTTACTACATCATTATGTGAACATTATATGAATAATACATCTATATATATAATATTATATGAATAATATATATTATAAATATTAAAATATATTCAATAAAGTTATGTAAACATTTAAATTATGTGAACATTATTTTAAGCTCAATAAAGTCATTATATTATTTTAATCTCAATGATATATATATATATAAATATAAAATTCATATAATGTTCACATA
>OY986971.1:2548051-2706842 GCA_963920575.1 Narthecium ossifragum | reverse complement strand
AAACGGCCAAAATGGCCGTTTCACTTTCATACGACGCACGATTTGGTCTAAAAAATGCATCACACGATGCATGGTGAACCAAACATATGATCATGAATCAGGCGGCACGATGCACTCTGATTCATGCCAACCAAACGAACCCTAAGTTGCTGACTTGTTACATGAAGATTATCTCATATTTTTAGTGCTGTTGGATTCTAGGAAGTGCCTTTTTTGTGTTATAAGTTTATAGATAACTTACAACTTATTGCAACTTTGGATATCAATTTAAGGTTAATTAAATTACATAGGATGTAGGATATTACAATCCTACGATTCGATCTTATGATCCGATCTTGTGGGCCCTCTGCCGATCCTAGTCAAAAAAAGCGATTTTGACAATCTTGTTGACCACCAATGTATCCCTCCTTTATTTTTGCAGTATGCTATTTTCATCTTCACACAACGTGTTCCTCCTATAGTTCTAGTTTCATTGTTGCCTTTTGGTGAGGTGCTATCACGGCTGCTAAACCTTGAATAATAAAGATAGATCTTGTGCTTTTATCTACTGAACCTACCTGTCATATCTTGATTGATGTTCTTTTTTTCTCTGCCTCTTGCAGTGACAATTTGCTGTCAAGCTACGAAAGCCTTATCTCTTCTTAGGGAGAGAAGAGGTGGTTTTGATGTGGTCATAAGTGATGTTCATATGCCTGATATGGATGGGTTTAAATTACTTGAACTTGTTGGTCTTGAGATGGATCTTCCTGTCATCAGTGAGTTAATTTTGTTTCCATTTTATTTCTGAAGTCATTATTTTTCTACTGTGTTATGATAAACCTTGACAATTGGACACTTACAGTGATGTCTGCCGATGGTAGAACCAGTGCTGTAATGAGGGGAATAAAACATGGTGCTTGTGATTATTTAATCAAGCCTGTTCGCATGGAAGAGCTGAAGAACATATGGCAGCATGTCATTAGGAAAAAGTGGAGTGAAAATAAGGAAGTTGATAATTCAAGTAGCTTGGAGGATCCTGATCGTCAAAGGAGAGTATTAGATGATGCTGAATATGCTTCATCTCCAAATGTTGGAGCAGATGGAACTTGGAAAACTCAGAAGAAGAAGAGGGATTCTAAAGAAGAAGAAGATGATGGTGAGTTGGATAGCGAGGATCCTTCCGCAGCAAAGAAACCACGAGTTGTGTGGTCAGTGGAACTTCATCAGCAATTTGTCAGTGCGGTTCACCAACTTGGCATTGACAGTACGGACTTTTTTTATGCCTTGTGTCTCCTTATCAGTTGGATGTGGCAATAGAATGGCAGTAACAAGATTAGATTGCATGTCCCTTTTAAGTATATCTAAAGTTTGTTTTGTGGATATTGCTTCTTTATGACCTGTGTATGTGCTTGTTTGCAGAGGCTGTTCCCAAAAGAATACTTGAACTGATGAATGTTCCTGGCCTAACTAGGGAAAATGTTGCAAGCCATTTACAGGTTTGATTTCACAGATGCTTGTATATTTCATCTTCATATTCAGATCATACTCTGTTATGATTCTTTCCATAGGCTTATGCACTAAACAGACAATTGATGTTTTATTATTTGGTCATCTTGTCAAAACAGGCAGATAATTGTTTTTGCACTAACATTACTTCTTTTGTTTTAATTTTTTTGGACACATTCTTTGTTCACATGTAGTTTCTTGTCTGATTTGAGCAGAGTGTGTTAGAGGTTGCGTAGGTTAATATAATTTACACTTTTTCTCACTTGCCTTGATTGTGCTATCTTGATTGTGCAAAGCTTCTCGAACTAGCTTGTCACACCATTAAAGTTAAAAATTGAGCCTTTGCAAGTTTGGGATAAGCTGGATGTTCTGGGAGCTCTAAAAGATATACCAAGTCATCATGTCACCTTGTAGAACCAGCCTGGTTGGTTAGAGCTAAAAATGGCTTACGGATGGGATAAGTTAGTGCATTAATGGTATTGGCTGCAGTGATGAGTGGGTATTTGTTACGTAGTTTAGATCTCAAAAGCATCTCTAACCAAGGATTGCAATATTGCTGCCATGTATAGTGCCGGCCACTGGCCATTCTGAACCCTAGTGCTGACGGCATAGACGAAGAGACCATAGGAGTGAGAGATAGAGAGGAGGAGAGAATTCAGTTGAAGGGAAAAGGGAGGAGAATAAGAAGAGAGGAAGCAGGAGGATAGCCTCCGGCTCGACAAAAGTCAGCCAGGGCATACATTGCTGGTAGGCACTGCAATCCTTGTCTGTAACTACATTAATGATGTAAAAGTACAGGGCCAGACAAGAGGAACATGAATGTTTACCTGCAATAATTGTTAACTTTGGAGAGAGAGAGAATGGCTTCAAGTTAAAATAAGACTTCTGCTTACTGCCCTGTGGCTGAGTGGGCTTTGTTGCTCTCCAAAGGAGAATATTTTTTGAATGCATAATTTGTAATCTTTGGGAGGAATATCCATTTTTTGCCCCTTCTTAATCCATGTTGGCCCAAGTAGCCCTCTTTTATCTATTGGCTGATTAAGTATTTATGAAGAATCTACTGATTTAGTCATTAAGAATATTGGGAGTTTGATCAACTTTGGTGTGTATGATGAACTCATTAGCATCACTAACTTTGTTGTTGTTGATGGGAAGTCACTTTTTGATGGGAAATTGTAGGTTGCAAGAAGTGAGAGAGAAAGTGACTTCATGGGAACTCAGTTCCTAGGCATTCACTTCTTGAGAAGGAATTCTCACTTCTTGAGAAGGAATTCTCACTTCTTGAGAAGGAATTCTCACTTCTTGAGAAGGAATTCTCACTTCTGCAGTTTGTTTGTTGTATATGGAGGGGGTAGTAATGATAGTAATGCACTCATTATGGTTATTCTGAAGCCAAATTGCACGTATAATATAAGATTCTGAAAGTACCTCTAGTTGATTGGATGCATATATGGTATACGTTCTATGAGATTGTTAGGCTAAGAATACTACCACAATGAGCATAGACTTAACCATGACTAATGCTTTGTTTTGTAATGACACCAAATTGGGATCCAACATTTCTATGTAGATTAGACATATCCGAAGTATAGCAAAGGTCTGTGAAACTATGTAAATGACAATTATACTCTTTACAAGCATATTCAAATATCCCCATGAGGGATAGCTTTTTACAGTTTAATGTTTTTTTTTTTGGTGTGTGTGGGGGGGTGGTGTTCTGATGTCTCTGCTCATCAGGTAATTTAACATAGGGTAAGCATGGATGAAGTCCATTCAACGTGATTGGAAAGTGACGATGGCACATGCCACTTCATTTCATTTTGAAAGTAAGGTGGGATAAGGTCAAAAAATGGAAAGTGAAACTTCTTGAGAAGTCACTTCCCATGCCGCTTGTTGCTTCCATACAGTATATTTAGGGAACTTACTGGGAATTAGCTCTTTACACCTTCCACTTATTGCAACCAAATACGCCCATACTGTCACTCACACTCACTTCTGGTACGGCAGGTCTGGTATTTCATCATTCTTGATATGCAAGTTATTTTGTGCTCTATAGGTTGTTTCTGTTTTATTTTTCCTGTAGCAGTCAAGAACAGTATTATCAGAATGAACTTAGTTTGTACTAAGTGTAGCTGCAGTCTTCACTCTTTGCTTTATGTTATTTGCATGATGACTAGAGGCTCTGCAACTTGGTAAAGGAAAGAATGTGCTTGAATCTCTGTCTTCCCAGTAAATTTGTCCCAAATCTTTAGAACTTGTTGTGACAATGATAAATTATTGTATATGATTGCTCATCTTGCCCTGGGTTTCATGCTTTCCATTATGTTTCTCTTAAATGATACAACCAGATTTTTATTTTTCAGCAATTTGATAAAAATGTGCAGAAATTTAGACTCTACTTAAAAAGATTAAGTGGAGTGAGCCAACATCAGAGTGGACTTCCCAATTCCTTCTATGCTTCTGTGGAGCCAAATGTGAAAGTGGGCACTTTAGGCAGACTTGATTTCCAAGCTTTGGCTGCTTCTGGACAAATTCCTCCACAAACACTTGCTGCTTTGCATGCTGAGCTCTTGGGCAGACCTTCTGGTAACTTAGTGCTGCCAGCAATGGACCAGTCGGTTGTATTGCAAACTGCAACTCAGGATCCAAGCTGCGGTTCTTTTGAACGTGGAGTGTCATATGGCCACCCTACATTTAAAAGCCAAGCCGATATATCCAAACAGCTCCCTCAGACGAGCATATGTTTTGAGGGCGCATCTTCCAGCTTTCCTAGTTGGTCATCTAATCACCTAGGTTCTTCGGGTTCCCCTAGCAACCTTGGAGGGGTGAATGCCTTTCAAAACAGCAATAATGTGGTGCAGATGTTACAGCACCAAAAACCATTCCCTTTGCTATCAGAATCCCAGTTTGGTATTAATATGCAGCCTTCTAGTCTAGTAGTTCCTACTCAGTCAACGAACAGTTTTCAGATAGGAAGCAATGCTGTTCCATTGAATGCAAACTCCAGTGTGCTCCCCTCCCAGCCTATGGCCAACCTGCAGGTAGATAACAGTCCTGTCACCTTGAGCGAAGGCTCTAACTATAGCAACATCAGCAATATTTTGGATTACGGCCTTCCTTTTTCTCAGTCAAATAGTGCAGTATTGGGTGTTGGGCAAGACTCTGATGGAGAGTTCAAGAATATGGGCATGCTAAATGGATACTCGATTTCAGGATCATATACTTCACCAGTGTCATCTTGTTCAGGTCAGGCTGATAACTGTACTAGTTGGCCATTGCAGAACATGGCTATGAATTATGGTTCTACGACAAAAACTCCAGCTTTTGCTCCCAGCTTATTGGCTCATGCTTCGAGAGCAAAGATAGATACAGTGCCTGCCCATGGATCTGGAATGAATCTCGATTTTGTTGGCAAAGGTACAAGCATTCCGAGCCGATTTGGGGTAGATGACATTGACTTTCCAGGCAACAAGAGGAAGAAATTTATCAATGATAGTGCAGACAAAGTTAAACAAGAGCTTCTCTTGGATTTTGTTGATGATACTAAAGCTAGAGAGACTGCTATAGCACATTTTTCTCATGGTGATATCATGGGTGTCCTCTCCAAGTAGGTAATGCAACAATCCATAGATTCTACTTAATTTCTTCTTTTTGACAAAATGAAGATATAGTAAGTTATACTCTCAGTTTTATGCTTCACTGTTTCTTATCTTGAGTTTTCAATCCATTTATTGCATGGCGAAACTTGAGGAATCTGATGTCCTATATAAAAGAAAGTCCATGCTCTCAAGCTTATGAAAGTCATGCTGTTTTGATGATCTAGTTTTGAGAGCGCTATAACTTCCACTAACTTGAGAATACTTGAGGCGGTGTTATTGGGGACAAGCTGGGGTATAGTATCTTTAATCCTGCCGTTGGCTGTCATTGAGCCAACACTTGGTGTTGTGGTTTAGTTCGATAGGAACTCTTTCAATTCAATGCTGCTATTACTTCTTGACTTGGTAGGTCTACACTGCCCAAGTCTAGGTGAAAATTATCTGCTTTTGGTCACCCCTAGATTACTCTTGTAGAACTAATAAATGATCTCACTGTTTTTTAGTTTGTTAGTTTGTTGTCTTCTTCATTATGGTTTCCTGGTATTGAATGTTTTATACTTCTTAGATGGTATCTTCAGACATGATATGTATTAACATAAGTTCGGTAGGATTTCTATTGCCTTTCTGGAGATGGGAGCGAAAGTTGTGTTTTACTTGCCCGAGCCTGTTGCGATATACGATTCTTTTAGGTTATTCAAAGTTGATAATTCTGAGAGGGTTGAATAAATCAGTAGACATACCAATCAGTTTGTAAACAATAAAACACCTAGTGGCTATGTTACTAGTATGTTGTTTCACAATTTAGATAGTTGGATTGGATAACTTATTTCATAATGATGGTTTTGCAGGACGCTGTCTGAAAAAACTTGAGGGCTACTACTTGCACGGCACAAACACAATCAATTTGATCATTTTCTGTTCCTTGAGTCGGTGTGTTGCGCACCGAGTGATCATTGTGCTCTCTTCATAGCAGATATTCTCCATCTGCATATGTTCGTATGCCTCTTCATTCTCAAGGGGGGGTAATTTATTGCCTGGAGCAAGGCTTTTTACCATCTTGAAGTTCTCCAGACATGTAAATATCGGATCTCAGATGTAATTTTAGGTGTGGTGTACGTTATTTTCCAATGTATTATATACGACCATTTACTCTTTGCTGTTCATTCGTTGTTTGGTTGGGATTGTGACTAGCTAGGTTGCACCTAAAAATATTTTGTTCATCACGTTTGAAAGCAGACAGCATGTTTGTTGGTCTTACAAGGCTGTATATATATTTTGGTTTTTTTTTTGGTTTTTTTTGAGTGCTGATTTATGCATAAGCTGACGTTGCATGTGTATTTTACATGTCACGATCGGTAGTCAAAGTATCGATTTTTTCATCTATTTCATTGGTAGTGGGTTACTGATGGGATAGATGAAGCTATCGGTAGTGGGCTATCGATACATTCAATCGGTAGTAAAGTACTGATTCTTTCATCTATCTTATCGGTAACTCATTACCGAGGTAGCTCACTAACGATAGGATAGATGAAGATATCGGTAGTGGGATACCGGTAGTGGGATACCGATACATTCAGTTGGTAGTCAAGTATCGATATCTTGATCTATCCTATCGGTAGTGGCTACCGATAGGATAGACACTACCGATAGGATAGATCAAGATATCGATACTTGGTTACTAATAGGTGGCATGTGCATTACACATGTCACATGTTCATGTGCATGAATCTTTTATTCTTCTCGACAAAGCTTCGTATCATTAATTTTCTCTGAACAAATTCAATTAAGTATTTTCTTTTAACTCACATGAAAAGCCGAATTATTCTTGAGTGGTTGGTTGAAGTCTTATCTATTTCAACTCATTTCAAACATAATGATCAAATTACCCTTCATTGGTTGATTGATTTACATCTGCAGAATTTGGACTCAAAAGGTTACCGTAGGGTTGTGTATGCTTCTTAATATTCTAATTCAAGAAACAATGACCAAATCATCATTGATTTTATCTTTATTTAACCGGTTCGATTTTCTTTTGAGTCAAATTTGTATTCTTATAGTAGAATATTCTCTTTTTTTTTTTTGGATGGTAAATTAAGCTACGGGGCTTTTAGCAATGAAAACCAATAATAAGAGGTGCAAAACGTAATAATATAAATAAGATGGGCATTTTCACAATATAGATATGGGGATTTGCAAAAAAAAAAACCTATATATTTTTTCATGAACGTTATCCTCCGTTTTCATCTGATGGAAATGGATTTCCTCGCCGGCGGCACTAGTAGTGCTGGTCTCCGACAGGCACAGTATGTATTGTCAAGTTGACGATAGGTCCAGAGCATGAGAAAAAGAGGAAGGAGAAGAGGGAAATTGGGAATCAGAGAAGGGTTTTGTCATTTTGGAACTTGCAAAGACTTGGGATGAAGACATATCGACACTAACGGTTTCATTACTGTTATCTTCCATAGTATTAATTCAATGACATATTGACATGTATTTTTAATACACAGATAAATATATAGCCTTAATTCCTAAAAACAAGGTTACTTGAGTTTATTTCAAATCTGCAAATAATAGGCGACAGATGCAAACTGTACATAGAAAAGTGGAATTTGATTGATGCAGACATGTTATCCTCAGAGATTAGCAAATTTGTATATCTTGAGTATGCCATGGCTTTCTTGGAGAAGCAAATCTCAGAGAAAGTATGGTTCTCTTAATGCTTTTGCTTCTACTAAAGTTATATGTTATATTACTCAAGTTAAAGGTGACATTGAGCAGTGACATGGAAAATTACAATGAGTGTGAAGGATGTGATTGTGAAGTCATAGATGGAAATTGAATAATATAATATCAGAGCAGAGGTCATGAGCTAAAGTCGGCATCAAACTAGTTTGATATATAAGGAGACCAATTATGGAGAGCTTTAAGATGAGGAAAGACAGGGCCTTTGAGGTTCGAATATCTATGCTCTGATATCATGTTATTCTAATCACTCAATCTAAAACATTAAATCCATTAGGAAAGAGAGTGTTAATATATCTATAGTCTAACACGTCCCATCACGTGTGACAGACTCTTCACACATGAATATTGAATTTAAGGGACGACTGAGGTGACTATTGAAGGGAGCAATGTTTGAATCGAAAACATCTCTTCTGGTATTATGTTACTCAAGCCATTCAATTCAAAAGCTTAAGTTGTTAGGAGACGGAGAGTTAAGCGTGTTAGACTAGGCTTCGTTAAGAAGGATTAAGGGGGCGTTTGGTTGCCCATCATCATGGTCCAAACCCATGTTTGATTGATTAGATGTATCGATTGATGCTGCATCAGTTGATGCAAAAAAGTGGCTTCATGCAGTATCAGGTGATGCAGTAAAATTAGCTGCATCAATTGATGCAGCATTAGTTGATGCATCACGTGGTATACTGGTATCACGTGATGCATCACATACCAATCAAACAGAAAACGAATCACTGGATTAGATGAAACATTTGTATTAACTGATGCAATACATACCAACTAAATAGAAAATAAACTAATACCGCGTCAGTTGATGTAAACAACCAGACAAAGAAGACAAGAAAAGAATGCATCAACTAGTGCATCATCAACTGATACAAGCAACCAAACGCCCTCTAAAATCTAGCAACTTACCTCCAAGAAACAAACCACATGAAGATCTTGAACTTTGTGATAGAGAAAGACAAAATGTGAAATCCCTTTTGTTTTATAGCTTACCGGGATCGTTTGTACTTATTCAAACAATGGTAATTCTAAATACAACAACATTAAACTTCTAACATCAAAGTTCTGTTTTTTTTCGATAGACAACCACCAAACTTTATAAAAATTGCACAGCTTCCATTCCACCCTTTAATTGATTTCACTATGCTTCCATTCCATATTATTATGCACCTTATAGCATTACCATAACAGCAAATTCCTCTTTTCTGTGCTCATCGTCTGTCTAATGGAGTTTCATTAGTAGTAGTCAACTACTGAAACTTTTATCACCACTGGTGACTTTTTCCTCTTTTTATCACCCCCCTTCGCTCTTTCCTCTCTCCCCCGATTCTCTCTCTCTCTCCTTCCCTCTTCGATCCTCTCTATTCTCTCTCTCTTCCACCTAAGAGAGGTTGAAGAGAGAGATGACGAGAGTGCAAAAAGAGAGAGAGATGACGAGAGTGAATAAGAGAGAGACCAATGTCCTTGCTGCGGTGCTATGGAGGAGACTTTGCAGCACATTTTCTTTGAATGTAAGGTGGGCTGCGGCAGTCTGGAAAGTGGTTCTTGATGGCGCGAATTTAGACCCAGGATTCATTGGACCTTCAGCAGCTCTGCTTCGAATGGTTGCAAAAGTCCCAAATATCTGAATCTATTCGAATGCTCATGTCTACTATCCTGTGTACCCTTTGGAAGCGCCGACGTCAAGTGGTTTATGGCCAAGGAGGGGACACGGTGGAGAACACCGCTTGCAGTATAAAATGGCTGCTTAAGGACTCAATGGTAAGCCACCAACAGGGGATTGGGAGGCTTGGGATGGTATTCAATATTCAGCCAGGTTGATGATGCCTCTCTAACTGCTGAAGCTGTTGGAATGGGGGGGCTTGAGTCTCTGGACCAATTCTGAGTGACCTATTGTCTAGTTTTAAACTCGAGGGACCAATTTGACACCATGCATATAATAGAGGGAATTGAATTGTGTTCTTCTGAACAGACCAATTTAGCCCACAAGCTACTCAATTTCAGTTATGGAGACAAGGTATAAGCCAGTAGAACAATTTCAAAAAAATTTCAAAAAAAGAAAGTTAGACGGTCCAAATACTCCTACAACCCGAGAGTTTATAAGATTAGAATGAAGAGGGCTCCAAACTTTTTTCCTGGTGATGAAAACAATCTGTTCTAGATTGACCTCGGGATCATAAAACCCTAACCTACAAATACATTGCACCTCACAACTTCGAGCCTACAGCATCAAAGATGAATGAAGCAAATGGTATTTCTGAAAATCTACCAGGCACCACCTGCATATGTGCTATTGCTAACTTGAAGCAGCACTGCTGCACTGATCACCTAGTATTTAAATCGAGTTCCCTGGATTCCCGCCACTCATCCTGCATCCCTGCCTCGTCGTTGTCGGGCTCATTCTCATCATTCAAAAAGTCCTCGGATGGCTCTTCCTCATCCCTTTGAGCGTTACCCCAGCCATGAACCATCTCTTCGAGGTTCACTCCTTGCTCTTGTCCAATATCTTGGCCAGGACCCTCATCAGCATGGGACCCTATGATGCTTCCCCTCATTGGTGCACGTGCTAACATCTCGGAATGAGCCTGAGCCTCTGCTCGGGCATGCTCGGCCTGAGCTATTGCCATTCGCATCTTAGCCTCTGCTGCCTCACGACCAGCTTTCTCTCTGGACTCTATCTCTGCTCTCATTTCTAGTAGAGTTTGCTTCTCTTCTTGCAGGAGAGCCTGCTCAATCATTAGCCTCTCCTCTGACCTGAATTCTCCAAGCGCCCTCTTTCGTGACATGATATTGAAGGCCAGGACTTGTTTCTCAAAGGTGCTAGTGAACTCCCCAATCTTGTTGAGGAGGCCCTGGTCCCATTGTTGGAGTCGTGACAGAATTTGGCCTGTCGTATCACTGTCCAGGATCCTGTCATCTTCTTCAGCCTCGAAGTCGGAGACCACATGATAAGGTAATAGCCTGTACAATTATATAGAAATGCATATATGCAAACACTTAGGTCCTGCTAAGATATGCAGAAGTGGAATAAAGGGAATATAAACACAAGACTGCAAGGCACTGCTGAAAGAAGTTAATTTTTTTTTCTAAATGTGATAAAAGCAGAAGCAAATTGATAGAGAAGAAGAAAATCATACAAACATGTCTCTTCAAACATAAATACTAAGTAGAAAAGCTTCAAGCAAGCAGAAAGATGTTCTGAATGTTTAGATAGAGGCAATAAGATCCTCTTACAATCAGTTGTACCATGTCAGTGAAAACCATGTGAAAGAATCTACACAGAAATTCACCTAAAATAAAAAAACACTACTAGATTGTATTCGTTCCTTGAAGCTGCAAAGGATGCATCTTGGCACCTTCGGAAAGACCAATTCATCTGACTAATGTGTCTTCTAGCCAAATATTGGAAACACACTCACTGGCCACTGTGACTTTAAATAAGAGATGGACTCTTCCAAAACTGTAGAATATCAATCAAGTGTACTGATCACTACATTTCTTTTCATGTCATACTATACATCGGAAACAACGCTCTCAGTTACCCAATGGGAAAAGGACAGATTGTTGGATGTTCTTCTGCAAAACAGTATTTTGTTTCGAATGAATGCCATTCCCTTGGAGTTAAATTTCTTTATTAAGTAGGTAGAACTTCACATCAGGAATTTGTTTGTGTTCTATCTTTCTGCAGGAAGATCATTTGCTAAAAGAAATAAAAGATATGGAAATAAGCAACAACATTTACGTTGAAGTCTTAATTCATATGCCAAAACAAGTTGAACTAGATCACTGAAATGTTCCAATGAGGAAGTTAAACACCACTAAAATCAACCTAAGAATACTATAATCGTACCACAATAGAAATTCAAAAAGCATTACAACGATGATGACCTTTAACGACGGAGATGAGAAAGAAATAAACAAGCAAGAAGAAACTCTCGAATCTTTTCCTATGCAAAATAGATTCGATATACCCACCAACCATAATTTACCAGCACGCCATCCAAACCACAGGATATTAAAACAAGAGTCTAATACCCCCAAATGACAAAGATAACGACTGAAATGATTTTCCAGATAATGTCGGATCAGGAAATATTCTGAAAACCTAAAGGCAGAAGGTCTAGGATTTTGGCGTAAAACTTCATATAGTTATCTGCCTTTTTTAAGCTTGTCTTAAAAACCTTGGTCGTTAGGAAAGGCGAGATCCCACTATTCTCTAGTAGAGGTTTTCAACTACCTCATGATGCTACGCTTAATCCTATGGCACAAATGCCAAGCTTATAGGAAAAAGCATAACTATACAACAAAAGTAAGTCAGAACTCGTTCTACACAGCCATCACACAACAGTTACTCCTTGAGTATTTTGCCCATCACTGTTGATACAAGAATCTTTTTGGAGGCATTTACTAGTTTGATAATCCTTCGTGACATAATACTTCAAAAACGAAACCCCTGAACACTGCCGTCAACTTTTCCTTTCAGCTTTCAAGTATATACCACTTTCGAGCAGATTGAAATGGGAGCAATAATGTATGTATACCTAATTTTCGAGAACTATGACAGCAAAAAAGTATGCATTTTTTATGCTGAAGTAATAATACACCACAAGTGATTCCCTTGCCCGCCTCTTACACTTTCAGGTTTTACTCCCAAATTCCTCTCACCTAGCAACTGCTAACCAGATTAGACCCATCTAATGATTCAAACCAATTCACCACAATGTTCCCATTTCATCTTCATCAAGCTCCACGTACAATCAAACAAACCCTAAGCTTAGAGAGGAGTTCGAGACAGATTGCACATAGAAATAGGAAAACCCTACTATTCATTCCCAATACATCTCCTTTCGATCAATACAATCAAGAAGATAATAGGGTCGAACAATTATGGCGAACCATTACTAGCCAAAACCCTAATTCCCTCCTTTCACCGCCCAATCGATCTAGGATCTTTATAATCCGCAAGCAGTAGATAGAATTCGACAGAGAGAGAAGGAGAGGCAGTACCTGAGGACGGCATCCTCGACGGAGGTGAAGGGGCTCTTGAAATCGGGGTTGCAGACCTTGAAGGCATCCTGCTGCGCCATCTCCACCCCCACCCCTCCCACTCCAGCTCCAACGCCGCTCGCCGCCCTCTGCGATTGCTGGGGCTGGTGACCCTGCTGCTGGGCTTGTTGGAGGTTTTGGTGGTGGATGGATCGGAGGCCAGGGGCGCGGAGGTGGGCGTCGATGTTGGATGGGAACCGAGACATCGCTTGCTGCTGTTGATGCTGTTGATGCTGTTGCTGCTGCTGTTGCTGTTGTTGGGATTGCTGATGTTGTTGGTGTTGGAGATGTTGGTACTGCTGGAGGAGTCGGAGTTGTTGCTGCTGGTGTTGCGCGAGGAGGAGCTGTTGCTGCTGCTGATGGTGATGGTGGTGCTGAGACATGGCGGCGCCAGTATTTCCGGCGGCGCCGGAGCCGGCGTTGCCGCCGGGATTGGATTCCTCCATGGGGCTCGCTCTCCGCCCAGCGAGAGAGGGAGGTACTGATCAACGATTAAGAAATGGGGTTAGGGATTAGTTGCATATAGACCCCTCCCATTATTTTATTTGCAAAACAAGGGTTCGATTAAGTTGCATATAGACCCCTTCAACCATCATAATTACATATTAATTTTTGTTTTGATAACTAGAGATTTTAGGTTCAAATTTGAGAAATACTAATCTTCAAGTAAAAGGGCCCATGTAAAAGAAACTATTCATGACATTTAATAAATATTATAAGGGAACTCATCCAGATTCCATGAGTGTTGGCGAATTTTGTTTGGGTTAAATTTTCGTTCAGTACCTGTAGTTTAGTCGAAATTTTTATTCAATCATGACCTTTAAAAATTTCAAATCAGCTCTCCGTAATTTCGATTTCATCTTTATGTGATTCTTCCGTTCACTCGTCGTCAATGAGTTAATGACAAGTTGACCCATTTTTGTCCACGTGACGTACTTTTGATTTTTTATTATTAAAAATAGTCACGTCAACATCTCTCCCTCCCTCTCTCTCTCTCTCGTTCCTTGAGAATCTCTCCCTTCTTCTCTTCCGACCATCTCGTCATCGACGCCCATCATCATCTTCACCTCTCTCCACCATCCTTCTCCTTCTTCTCTCTCTCATGGTGGTGGCCACCGACGAGCTAATGGCGAGTTTGCTCATGTTGATCCAATGACAGGGAGGACGCCATAGCTAAATCGATGTCAAGGAGGGCTGATCGGTGGTCAAGACTGACAGGTTTGAGGTTGTGGTCGCATGTGGAATCGATCCCTTGAGTTTGCTAGTCGGAGGCGACGGATCTAAGGTGACGACGACGGTGGGTTTTGAAGGGAAGAAAACCACCGCTTGTTTGCCGGGCAAGGAGGGTCATCGACGACGGGGAAGGGTAGATCGGGATTCGTGGGCCTAGGGAGCCCCAGGTGGCAGTGGGGAAGCGAGGCGGCGGTGGTCACGGTCGTTGGCGGCGATGGGCGGAACCACAACGGTGGGTCGGGGCTTCAGGGGAGGGTTTCGGGTGGTTCAGGTGGGTCGCCGGGGTCGGACGAGGCTGGGCGCGGTTGGAGACGGCAGCTAGAGCTCTTGGCACCATAGGGTTCGCTGAAAAATAGGTGGCCGAGGTCGTAGAGGGTGCTGGTGTGGATGAGGTGATTGGACATTGCCACCATCTACCTCCACCCCCTCGGCACCCACCACCATGCCCCTACCTCCCACTCCATGGTGCTATTGCCCCGAGCACCTCATCCACCTCCTCCACCGCCATCGGACGACGCTGTAGAGCAGTACCAGTGTTGAGTTGTCACCGGCAATGATGGGTTCATGTTCTCCGGCGAGGGCTGGACCACCATGAGAGATAGATGCTGACGTGGATTTTTTTTATAATATAAAGTCAAAATTAGTTTGAAATGTGCTGACCTTGCCCTTTCGCCATTAGCCGACTAACGAAAGCTGAGCTGGAGGACTACATAAGCGACAAATTGACATTACGGGGAGCTGGTTTGAAATTTTTGAAGGTCAAGGACTGAATACTTTTTTTGACTAACTACATGGTACTAAATGAAAATTTAACTTTTAGTTGATTAGTAGTTAAAATTAGCTAGATTTGTGTTGTGGTTCATACGAGGCTCATTAGAGGCGAATTGGATGAAGTTCAAGCAAATTGGATCAAACGGGGCGAAGTTGACTCGAGTTACATCAAGTTAGATCGAACTTAGCCCGAGTTACATAAGGATTAAGGGGTTCGTCTTGTAGTAGGAATTAGATTCCTACTTTCCATGTAGCTGCCAACATGATAGATCTGGGAGAGAGAACAGTTGTAGAGAGCAAAAATTGTGAAACATTATTCTTTGGCTATTTGAGAGCTTGGTGGACTCCAAGACAGTTCACTTGGGGCGTGTTTGGTTGTGCGATGCACCCTGAACGGATGATCCTTTGTTTGGTTGATTCATGTATTTGATGAAGCATGCACCGTATGATGCGTTTTGAGGCTAAAATGATGTATCGTATGAAACAGTCAAAATGGTCATTTCACACGATGCACGCATCTGCGGTACATCTCGTAAACACCCCGTGAACATATTAAAATATTTTCAATAAAGTTATGTAAATATTAAAATTATGTGAATATTATTTTAATCATAATAAATTATATATATTATTCAAGTGTGAAGAAGAATCTTATGAAACATCCAATCGTTGTTTGGAGTGGTTGTAAGTTTTCCAAGTACTCCGAAGCTTTGAGGAAAGCTTATAAAATGTCTTACAAGTAGTGAAATCTCAATGATGACCTTTAGTTTGTGCCACGTGTGGATAATAAGGTGGCTGATGAACTAGCCAAGCTGGGTAGGGGTAATTTTGGGAGTTGGTCTTGGTTTCGAAGTCCAGAGCCATAGGAGAGTGGTCCCTTGAATGGTTTTGTGTTTTGACCGTTGTCGTTAGCATCTAGTTCCTTCGAATGGATGCTTGTGTGTGGATTCTGTAAGGGGTTTTGTCTTTATATTTCACAAGCCTCTCGGCTTATCTTAAAAAAAAAAAAAAGATGACCTTTAGTGAAGTTGACGTAAACCAAGAGTTGGGTCAGTCCAGTCTAAAATACAGTGCCGGGTCACACGAGTCCGTCAGTCTGGTGGGTCAGCACAGGCACGACTCAAGCACGTCTGGAGCCGTCATTTGACGTTGCCGGGTCGCACGGTTGTTTGACACCCCTAATTCAAAGCGAGGAGTTCTTCTTCGCTACGAGGAAGTGGAGATCGTGCACTGTGATAGTGCATCGTGGATTCGAGTTATCAAGGGAGACAGTCCTATGGCATTATGGATTTAGCGAGCGTGGATTGACAGTCGAATGCATGATTTTTATAGTTTGGGATTAGGCCCCCGGGTTTTTACCCGTTCGGGGTTTTTTTTTTCATAAAAATCTCTCGTTTCTTCACTTGCTTTTTAATGTTTTTCTAGTTTTCTTTTCGTGCACTTGCTTTTTTGTTTGATGAGTTCAGCCCTAATGCTAATTACAAACTAAACATAATTTACAAAATACAATCCAAGGCCGCCAAACCATCAACCTCGGACCAGACGAAACTCACATCGTGTCATCGACACCATCAGCCCACACCGTCCGCCCAGCCATTGCACTCCCGCGGAATGTACAAAAAAATAACGGAGCTAAACTCCAATATCCGAGACCAAATATCACGGACCAAACTAGCAGAATCAAAATCCCATGATCTGCGACCACGCAAAATATCCACGGTGTGCAAAGAGTCAGACTCCAGAATAATCCTCCCCCGATCCCCCGGAGAAATCCAGTGAAAGGCAGCACAAATAGCATGGAGTTCGTGCACTTGCTATCCATCAAAGAAATAGGTGTATTTTCAAATATTTTGCTACTATGCTTTTAAGTGAAAAGTATTATCTAATAACAGCAAATTCAGAATTTTTTTTTATCGATTTGTTTTAAAAAGACTTCAATATATGGGCAAGCGACAAGCCTGAACAAGGAATTATTGGATCCTTATTGGAGCCCGATTGCGAACTACAACAGATCTGACCATATCCAAGCCGTGACACAAGCGATTGGTTGTAGAATAATCTATCCCGAGATTAGAGGGAATGGGGATTGGTAACCTGGGATAAGTAGTGGGATATGTATGGTATTTTGTTAAAAAGTAGTGATAAATTAGTAATGTTTGGTTGAAAAAGTAGGGATAAAGTTGATGTGATTGGTTGAAAAGTAGGGATGATGAAGTAATGATTGGTTGAAAAGTGAAAAAGTAGGGATAAAGTTGATGTGATTGATTGAAAAGAAGAGAAAATGTAGTAATGATTGATTGAAAAGTAGGGATAAAGTGAGGATAGGGATGGGGATAAAAGTGAGGATTAGATGGTGTTTGATTATAATGCAGGGATAAAATGGGCTTAACCCGGAAAATAAAGCCTTGGTGTTGGTGTTTGGGGATAGGAATGGCCCCGTACCAAACATAGGCTAAGAGGCGGTCACAAGGGCAGCACGTGCCGTCCTTACGTTTCCCGATACCTCTTTAAAATAAGAGGAACCGGGTGAGAAGACTTCAGCTTGACTTAAGCCCAGTCCATGGGGTCCACGATCAACGACTCTCCGTAAGGGACGCAACACAACAAACATATATCTCCTACGTGGCAAAACCTCATTGGGTAGAGGGCATGATATTTTTTAGAGGATACGATTGAGAAGGCTTAGCTTGATATAAAAGCCCAGCACATTGATCCCACTACCAACGAATCTCGGTAAAGGACGCAACACAACAAAGCACACGGCCCCCATTGGCCAGAAGTAATGCAGGTACTCCGCTTTTAACGACATTGGACGCTCTTTCCGATGGGACCTACCCAAAGCCATTCCATGATACGCTCACAGTCATGAGTGCTCTTTTTAAGACCTTCCTTGCTAAGGCTTTCTTTTTATGCCAATAAGAAGAAGTGGCGATTGGATTCCATCCATGGCTATGGTCCTCCTCTCTCATCAATCATTGCCCTACCCATTGTAGAACGCATTGAGTTGAAGCTGTAGGAGAAGTCTTCTGGCGTGTTCTTGGTAGGTTTGGTTATGATTTGAAGTTTTTGGTATGGTTGGGTATGATGCATAGATTATTGGTTTTTGTTTCTCGTCTTGCGTAATGGATGCCAATAGCTTTGTGGGAAAGTTTATATTGTGTGGATTTTGGTTGAAGTACTTTGTTAGATTGTCAGGTTTCAAGATGTCTGCAGGCTGGGTTCTTGCATTTCTTTGTTGTCATTGTTGTTCTGGGGATCATGTACGCTAAGTATGATGCTTTTGGGAGTTGTTGAGAAATTTCTTGAATTCCAACTGCAGAGGACCAGAACATAGTTGTGTATGATAAAAAGATAGAATCTTTCATGTCTTTGATGTTCCTTATGTCACCTCACTATGTGGTATTGAGGTTGGGAGAGGATAGTTTTAGTCATCCAAGATTTAGAGTCGGATCAATGTTGAGATCTTAACATGTGAACGTGAACACTATATTTGTCAAGTAATCTTTTCTTGTTTGTTTTGTACCATGCTTGAAATGGGAAGATGTAGGGAGAGGCTTAGTTTTAAGCTCTTAATATGTGAGGGTGGAGAGCGGACTAGATTTGTATGGTTCACTAATTAAGTATTGTAAATCGAGTATTCTTGATCCTCAATCTGGTTATGGCATGTTGAGATGGAAATCCCTCTCATTCTGGATCTACATCTACCTATCAAGAAATAAATGTTTCTTGTATCTCACTTCCAGCGATGGATGTGATGGGTCAAGGAAGAGTTGCATAAATATCAAATGTATTATGATATTTCCTGAACCAGTCTTTCCTTACATTGAGCTTTCTGGTCACGTAGCATCATGTATGTTCCCTAATTTTCATTTCTGGTCCTATTCTCATAGCTATTCATCAATACATTGGCTACATTTAGAGATATTGTTACTAAGGAGAAGTCGTTGCACATACAATTGTCTGCATGAAGGGGGGTTTAAGAGAATAGCTATGGTTTTTGGACATACCAGGATCATCTATGAGGAGGGGGAATAATAAGGTTTTATATTGTACTATATGCTTGTTGGCTAAGGAATTCTTGCTCATTTGTCTTTGTTGCAGGCTGCTAGGTGCCAAATAGCTTCTTGTTTGAAGAAGCCTCTTTTGATAGTTTTGTGTTTAAGCAGGATAAGACCTTGCAATCACTTATAGAATCCTCTAACTGGTGTTTGGATATCTTTTTGCTAGAAGTTATTTTAATTGCAAGTGTCATTGTTTTGAATGGAACAATTGCGAGAAGATCTTCCCACTAAACCTTTTCTTTTCTGGTTTTTGATATCTTGCATCTTCAAGGTTAGTGCAATTATATGGAGACATTAATCGTTTGGGTATTGTACTTGAAACATAGCTGCATTATATCAAGTTGAAAAGTCAACATTAGAAATTGAAAGCCTTTCAAGTGATATGACAGTTCACCTTTCATCATAGAACCAATTAGAAAATCTGTGTGCTTGCCATTTATTTCTTTCTAAGATCTTAACTGACACCCCTTCATGGATCATTTGCATCCTCTTATATTCCGTTTTGATGTCGGATCCAAGAGGACCATAGCACAAGGTGTCAAGATTGTCATTGATTAGATGGAATTTGATAACCTTTGCGAATTCAAGTTGCAGCTCATTTTGAAACTTCCATTGTCCTTTTTCTTCTTGGTGCTCGACATGCTTATATTTTCTGATTAATTCTTGAAAAATGGAAGTAACATTGTTCCCAAAGTACCTACAAATTACCATTGTTTTCATTCCTAAGTGTTGTTGTTATGTCGTATAAGATTCTTGAATAATGATCATTCCAAAATTGCCATTTGGATCTTTCTTGTGGTTTCAAGTTAAGTAAGAAATTGGGTTTTTTGGTATCATAAAGTGATATTGATTTCATTTGACCTGCAGAGACAGCGACCAATAATCAAGTTGCATTAGTTTTTCTTCAAAAATGGGAAGTAAGACAATTCAGGTTTCTGGTTTCCCTATAAATGCTAGTGCAACATTTGTGAAGAATTTCCTAGAGAATTATACAGGAGATGATTCGGTTCTTGCACTGAAGGTTAGAAAACCTAAGGTCTTGAAGCCAAAATCCAGAGCCTATGCAATAGTTCAGTTTTTAACAGGCAGTAGTGCTGAGAAGATTACCCATATGGCCCAGCAGGGGCGTCTAACTCATGGGGGATTTCGTCTTATGGCACGAACTATGGAGCGGGACATTATACTAAAGCCGAGGACCTCTTTGTTTGTTCAGGAAGAAACAACTTTGTATATCGGCTCACCAATTTCACGAGAAAACTTTTCTGTACTCTGGAGTTGCGAGGATGTTACAGTGAATTTTGGGTTTAACATGAGGAAAATTTGTTTTACTTTATCAATGGACTGTCAGGATTTTAAGCTCGAACTTTCATATGAAAGCATTTGGGACATACAGCTACATTACTCCGTCCCACATCATCAACGGTTTCTTCTGATTCAGGTTTGCCTCTGCACACTTTCCGTACCATTAACATTCTTATGTTTATTGAATTAATAGCACAACAAATCCAGAATTGAAGTACATGAGTTGCCTTCACCATGAGTTCATATATCATTTTTGTCTAAAATTAGTGTTGTAGTGGTAGTCCTCTTCCATGTAAATCTTATTTGACTTATTTTCTGCGCCTTGTCGGTGCTTTGATTTAGGAGACTGGTTATTTTCTGCAAGACACAGCAAGATGAAAAGCATATGGGCATTGTTATGGCCATAATTGGCTTTGGTTTTCATTTCCTAATGGCTTTCTGTGGGCGGCCATTTAGTTGTAATCTATGGACCATTTTCCTAGCAGCAGAGACATTTTTCTCCACTAGGGAAATACATATGTCTTAGATCTCTTGTGATTATAATTGCATATTTAATGTGGGAAAGAGTAGTTCCCTGAAGCAATTATTATACATCTTTACCTGAACTTTAGTTGTCTGATTTTAGTTTTGTGTTATTGTTATTATCTGTCACAATTCATTCTTTCTCTGATAGTTACTGAAATAATCTCCTACCTCCAGTTGCAAGCTGCTCCTCGTATTTATGAAATGCTTAAGCTAGATTCACCCAACTGCCAATATGACTACTTTTTGCATGAACCGGATGATCAATGGATTAGAACAACAGATTTCACTGGCTCAAGTCTCATCGGACAATCTTCTGCATTCTGTTTGCAACTCCCCAAGAACTGCGATTTGCCAAATATCCGTGAATATTTTGTTTACTATGAAGAAGTTAAAGGTCATTTCAAGTTGGAAAGTGGTTCTTGCTTCTCTCGCAATTTGGATCTAGTTCCCATTGTTGAACCTCCCCGCGGATCCTCTAATGTGCCTTACAAAATCCTTTTCAAGATAAATCATATGGTGCAGAATGGAACGTTGATGGGGATGACACTTGATCAAGAGTTCTTTTATTTGGTCAGTCCTGAAAATGCTCCTGTTAATTACATTGAACGGGCATTGGAAAATATGTCTTATTTGAAGACCTGCTGCTTTGATCCTGCAAACTGGCTAAAAAAGCAGTATGAAAAATTTCAAAAATCAAACCATGCTACAAAATCAGCTGCAATTTCTTTAGATTCTGGTTTGTTCTATGTTCACAGGGTTCAAGTGACACCCTGTAAAGTGTATTTCGATGGACCTGAGATTAATGTTTCCAATCGTGTGATTCGTCATTATTCGGAAGACATTGATAATTTTATTCGGGTTTCTTTCGTCGATGAGGATGGTGAAAGAATGTTCTCAACGGATTTATCACCTCGGTCGAACAGTACAAAGCGTACAGAAATATATAGGAGGATACTTTCTACATTGAAAAATGGCATTTCCATTGGTGACAAGAAGTTTGAGTTCCTTGCTTTCTCATCCAGCCAGCTGCGTGAAAATTCTGCATGGATGTTTGCGTCAAGGACTGGACAAACTGCAGCTGATATCCGAAAATGGATGGGTAGCTTCAGCAGGATAAGAAATGTTGCAAAATATGCTGCGAGACTTGGTCAGTCTTTCGGTTCCTCTACTGAAACTCTAACCGTTGGTAGGCATGAGGTTGAGGTTATTCCTGACATAGAAAATTCAGCAGGTTATCTGTTTTCTGATGGGATTGGCAAAATTTCTGCGGACTTTGCACATAGAGTGAGCATAAAGTGTGGACTAAAAAGCTCAACACCTTCAGCTTTTCAAATTAGGTATGGTGGGTATAAAGGAGTTGTGGCCATTGATCCAACGTCATCAATGAAGCTATCACTGAGAAAAAGCATGTCTAAGTACGAATCAGAGAATACGAAACTTGATGTCTTGGCATATAGTAAATATCAGCCATGTTTCCTCAATCGCCAGCTGATTACTCTTCTTTCAACACTTGGAGTCAGAGATGCCATTTTCGAAAAGAAGCAAGAAGAGGTTGTAAGGAAATTGGACAATATCCTGACGGATCCAGATATGGCACTTGAAGCAGTGGAGATTATGTCTCCTGGAGAAACAACCAATATTATCAAAGAAATGATATTGTGTGGTTATAAGCCTGATGCCGAACCATTTCTCTCGATGCTGCTGCAGACGTTTCGAGCAAAAAAGCTGTTTGATCTGCAAACAAAATCAAGGATCTTTCTTCCAAAAGGAAGAGCCATGATTGGATGCCTGGATGAAACAAGAACCCTGGAATATGGGCAGGTATTTGTGCAGGTTTCTTGCTTAGGAAATACACAATTCCACGAGAGTGGTCTCTCTATGTTTCATAGAAGTGAATCTGATAAGCGTACGGTTGTGTTGAGGGGTACTGTCATTGTTGCTAAGAATCCCTGCCTCCACCCTGGGGATGTCCGTATCTTGTCGGCGGTAGATATCCCATATCTGCACCATATGGTTGACTGTGTTGTTTTCCCACAGAAAGGGAAAAGGTTAGACTTTTCTAAAATCTTAGCTCAAACTTATTTTTAGTACCTGCTAATAACCTGGATGTTGATGCAATGTTTCCTATCCAAGAATCTCCCTGTTGCATTTGCTGCTTTGCTTGTGACCTCATGTTGATTCTTAGTCAAGTCTGCTAGATTTTTGTAATCTGTTTATTGTAGCTTGTTGTTAGGCCCAATGAAAGACCACAAACTGCTTAGTGAAATTAATGTTAAAAAGGTGTCGCTAAACCAAGGTCTAACGCCGGATATTACCTTAGTAAAAGAACTATATCTGTAAGATATTTCTAGATTTTCTTCATGTGCTTATAATAACAATATGCTAAGCAATTCTATTGCTAATCTAGTGGTTCCCTTCTATAAGACTTTAGAGATACTTTCAAGGAGTAGGTGAAACAAGATCACTTGCTCGCAAAACTTGTACCTAGTTTCACATACCTTGAAAAAGTGGGTTTATGATATTGGATAACCAATAATCTCACAAGCTTAAACTGTTAAGAAAGGAACCAACAATATTTCCTGCCAAACCCCCGAAGGTCTAGTTTTCTTGCACTTCCTCCTCCATAAGAGAAAAGGGTTCTAATTTCACCTAAACCAGGTACATGTAGTCACAACTCTTTGAGAAGTTTTATGGTTAATCCCATTGCTCCCTTTCATTTAAGTATGATTTTGGAGTTGCTTTCCAAAGTAGGTGAATTCATAGGACATTTATTTGCATTTTCGAAACTTGAAAACTGCATGCACAGCTTTCAAATGGCTTAGAAAATCTGGTCCATGATAACTACTGAACCAAAAGGTTTAAAATGTTAGGAAAGGGTCAAACAATACATATGATACCGACACAACAAACATGCACGCATCAAATTGGTTGCGTTGGTCAGAGTCTAGGTCTATGGAAAGACTTTTTGACAATTAGCAAGCATGGAAACGGGAACTAGGACTTTATGAAAATGTTAGCTCTGATTCCATTTTTGGAGAGCACTTGTCCCACAAACCTAAGCCCTAAGGAACGTGCCTAAAAGCATATATTAACCTAACATTTGATGATGAAAGACAAAAGTGTGTGCTCTTTGTTGATTTCTTAGCTATTGCTACAAAGAACATCCTTTAATGGTGAGGTCATGGGGATAAAACTCTACAGTATACCAAATGGAACCTCCCCAACTTGTTTGCTTATTCCAAAGATTCACTGCATTACCAGCCCAGGCATGGAACCTCAAATAGAAGTTAACATTGTCAATTCAAATACCAACTACAAGCTAAAGTTAATTATGCAACCGTTTATGTTCCTGACAGCGTGATACTAATAAGCCTATCCCATATGCTCATTGTCTCCACGTATAATGATGAGCTGGGTCATCAAGTAGAATTGGATTGATGTTCTTCATATTCTTCAGATATTCCAATTTCCAAGAACTATTGGAGTGATTATGTCATACACTGCAAGATATAGCCATTAAATTCCCGATGAACTCTTTGTACTGGTGAAGATCCTTAATTGAAACTATTTCGTAGACATGCACCAAACATAAGTTATGAGGTGATTTTGTTACCTGTTATAGCTTTCATAGGAGGCTAGGCTAATATAAGTTAGCCCGATGCAATGCATGGCCATTTTTGAAAATTCAGTTCAATGAGTAGAAATAACTCTGCAATAGCTTCTTAGTGTCGACATTGTTACCTACTTTTTTATGTTGTATGTGATGCATATTCGATGTCGCAATGGTCTTCTAGTGTATTTAAACTATCAGATTGCTTGAGTATGACTGCTTTCAAGTAAATATGGTTGAATACTAATGTATTTAGTATTCATAATATATAAAGCCTTTGCCTTGTGTTTCCTTGACCTAACCCACCATGGTGCTTGTCTTAAGACATTCACCTTGAATACCGCTCTTGCCTTGCATTCATGAGTTTTTTCTGAACTTTTATTTTGCATTTCCGGATGATCATTGCCTTTTTGTGAGAGCATAGTGTTGACAGATGAACACTGGACAAGCATTTTGAGAACATTGATTTTGCATTTTCGGATGTTTCTATGAGGACATAGTATAGACACATGAGCACTATGACGTATCGAATTGGAAGATAACGACCTAATCAAAATCAGTCTAAGCATACTCACATGATGTGGAATTAAGTGGAGCTTATTTTATATGCTCTTTTTAAATACTTGTTATCAGTAATATGATGTGACTTGTACAATTTAAATATTGCTGAGTATGGAATGCTCTGAGTGCATTAATTATTCTCTTAGATTCCTTGCACCTTAGGTTTCTACTTAAAACTTCCCATCCTTTGTTCAACTTATTATTGTTTCTTTGCTGTTTGGCATTGTCTCATGGACGGAAATCTTTGCCACAATATAGCATCTTATAGCAGTTTCTAAGATGATTTCGTTTTCTTTTAGACCCCATCCAAATGAGTGCTCTGGAAGCGACTTGGATGGAGATGTATACTTTGTGAGTTGGGATTCTGAACTCATTCCACCCAATCAAATCCAACCTATGGAATATACTCCAGCACCGACTGAGACCTTAGATCATGAGGTTACGATTGAGGTAGTGCTATAACTCATGAATGTAGTAGTGGAATACCCTTCTATTCTGGATTTTCATTTTATATTCGTTGTCTTGACTGTTTTGTGTCTAGCATGCATGTGCAATGTCTTGCTTATGGTTCACAACATTTGCTCTGGGAAAAGACAGAAGACATATTTGTCCAACCTAATTGGCAATGCCATATTTGCTTTACAACATTGACTCTTAATGTTATTCGCTTTAAAAGAGAAGCAAGTAGTTTCTAATAAAATTTACTTGACCATCAATTAGTTCAGATGACTGAACCATGTATAGGACGTATGTACTCACTGGAGAGATCTGTCCACATGTTAGTTCTTGATAGATTCTGGTGTCATATCCCAAACTTCAAAACTTCATTCGGTGTATCAAAGTTTTAATGTACTTAGTTGCCGTGATTGTTAGCAGCTGCTGCCTCTAGATGAGAACCTAACCCCTGAGATTAACAATTTCAGTGTGTACCAATTTCCAAATTTTCATGACTCAAACTTCCCTATTTATTTTGATTATTTTAATCCAAGATGATGGGATATTCTCCCAGCTTGCTTCAAAGGTGGAGTTAGTGCTAATTTCAAAGAACAATAGTTTTGTACTTTTAATAGGAAAATTGAGGTAACAGTAGGACTGAAATCTTTTGATGACTTTATTTAGCCAGAGTTTGCTCCAGGGTGCTGCTGGAAATCTTCCCAACATCAAATCAATGGATAAAAGGCCAAACCAAACAAGAAAACAATCATCTTCGATTTTAAACTAGAAAAATAAGGAACAATAGCAAAGACTCCTTTGACTTATAGATCCATGCTTTGGAGTTTGTAGGAGATCCTCTAATCAAGGATTACCACATAGGCGGCACAGTTTGTTCGTGTTTGTTACGCCCCAACCCTAAAGACCCATCCAAACCAGGGTGTGAGGGACCTAAACTTATTCACTTTCATCATTGATGCATTTATGTATCAAATTTCACAACTAATTTGATCAATTTATTATGAGGTCAAAAACAGTAATTCTAGCAAACTACTAATAATTACAAATTCAATTTAAACAAACTGATATCAAACCTCGAGCATACACACACATATATAAGTATCACAATCCTCAGGGAGGGAAATTATACATTTATACAACTGTCAAATGTAAAGTAAACCCTAGGATCCTCAGAAACCTTCAAAAGTCTATGTGCTATCAAAAGCCTGTCCAGCTGGTACTACAGAAAAAGAGCTGGCGCCGTAGCTGTAAAACGCAGTCCGGGGAGGAGTGAACAACAAGCTCAGTATGGTTTTACTCTACACCAAAATGAAAGAAAGGAGAAAACAACAACAGTGTCGTTTCTCTGCTTAAGTCTAAATTATGCCAAGGGGTCCTATAAACCCATCGATGCCCCAAGAGCTAATGCCATATATCTCTCTCCCTTGAACATGTTATCAAAGGACCATAAAAATAGTAACAAGCGGGATCACCCTTACCTAGGTAAGATTCCACTGCTTGAGGACCCACGTTGGGGACATCGACAACCACCCTTAGCATTTGGTTTTGAAGAACCGGCACAACCTCTAAACCTTAATCAACACAATTTGTAGCCAACTAGACATTAATCTCAAGATTACAGAGATTTCAACGTTATAATCACGCTTTATAACTTGCTACCCAATCTTGGTTCTGAAGCTAGATCCGAGTTGCCCGAGCCATTGAATTGGCGATCAACCCATCACGCACGCCTAACCTTGAATGCATGTAATGCATACCATGCATGCACCTATATAAGCATATAGTCTAGGTGTCACTATATGCCACAACTACAATTAAACAGTCCAAAATGAAGTATATCCGAATAAAGCCAATGGCCCACATCTATGGAATACAACATGATAACAATGCACTAGAATCAAACATTGATTCACATTCATGAGTTTATCTAACTCACGATGTATCATTTCTAAATTATCACTCTCGGCGCAACGCCGACATCCACAGCGGACCATTCAACAAACAAGCAGGTAATCACATATGCATTAGCATACATGGCACACCTTCGGTCCATTTATTCTAAGCAATCAAAGGCACACTGTCGGTCTATTTATTCTAGACATTCCGGAGGGTCATTACGCACGGGTTTACATCCTTTATTTATATGACTCAACCCCACGTATGGTTCCAATATATTATAAGGGGTATGTACAATGTATAATTTAGCAATTTAAACAATCAAATCACAAGAATTACATAATTGGAGGAAAATTGCATAATTTACACCTACGGCTAAATCATGCTCAAAATATATGATAAATCCCTTGAAAATTCGTTAATAGTATACATGTTTTCTAACATCATTATTTATCTATCATGAAAGAATCAAACCAAAAGAATCACAAAAATCCATGAAATTCGATGAAAAATCACCTTCACAACTTGATGAACAGTACCGTGAATCCAATTTCTGGAATTTAACTTATCAAAACTCGTCGAAATTTGAGGGGAGGTAGAAGAGAACGTCGGGAATCTAGCGGTACCAAGAAATCAAGATTCCAACGGCTAAATTTCAGATCTGGCTTGTTTCAGCCGAAAAACCGATAAAATGGGCGGTCGAAACCAAATCGACCGGTAAAACGCAAAAGCTGACCGTCCAAATGTTTCGAAAGCATCAATTACACTAGATTACAATCTTTCAATACATTCCAATATGTATTCCTATGCTAATCATCCAAAAATCAGTTCTAGGCAAACCTAATCAAATGATTAGGGTAGAAATACATACTTGTAATAGCTGGACACTTTTCCTACTGATCCCCCAAGTCTTGTTGCTCCAATTTGGAGTCTGAATCCACAGCCCAAGCTCCAAACCGCAGCCAAGAGAGAGAAAGAGAAAAGAAGAGAGAGGAGAGGGGGGATTTATAGAGAACTGAAATTGATCTCGGCCGTCCGTTTCGATCTTTCCCGATCGATTTCTGATTTTCCGATCGAGAGCTCATTTAAGAATATAATCGATCACATGTATCAATTTAAGGATGTGTGTACACTACGTGGGTATGAAACCGACCAACAAGACACAATTTTACCAAATTGTTCTTGGAGTCCAAAAACAATAATGCAATCGACTGATCGCACTCGACGCGAAACAAACCAATAGGACACGGCCCCCGACCTACGCCGTCGAGCCAGGCTAGAGGAACGGGTCATCACAGTATTGGCACATGATGTTATTCTGGCACACTTAGCACAGTAAGTATCAATTGTAAGTCGTGACAGGCCATGTCAACTGGCATAGAAGCCTTGCTCTAACGGGAGAAAGGGGAGGAAGACTGAAAGTAGTTTAAAACGGTCACTGCAAGGTGCTACCTGTATTTGATGGTAGGCCTGTTTTTTTTTAGTATGAGTTCTTTTATCTTCCACGGTTGAACATTCATTCTCCTGTTCCTTCAAAAACTAGGACTTCCCTTGCTAACTTTTCTAGGGACTTGAGTTCTTGAGTTGCCATGATGAATCACTCAGACAACTTATGCCCAAGCCTTACATGTTTCAATGCTTTCATTTGTCCTAGTTGATTAAAATTGAGTCTCAGTTAACATGGTCTCAAATAACTGTGGCTAATCTTTGCGCAGAAGAAAAGAATGTGTAAATGTAACCTAGAATTTTGTGCTTCATTGTGCTGCATTTATTTGATGGCCCAAGCTGCCAATAACTATCTTTGCTTTCTGTCATGACAAGTCTTATGGATTGTTGCTTAAATCTAGATCCCACACTACTAAAGTTGCTTTCTGCAATCAAAGATTCTGAGCCATCAAGATGTCTTTTCTGGGTCCTCATACAATTCATATTCTTCAACTGCACAGGTCCTGAATTTTTATGCAGCATGCTTCATATCATATTCATAACTGGGGTGTAGAAATCCATTTATCAAAGATTCCTGAATGAAGGGGTGACATTACCCTTCACCCCTTCATTCCATATCACCAAATCATAGATGCTTCCCTTCTATGGGACAATGTTCTGCATCTATCAATAGTACATACATGATGTTTCCTCTGTCTATGCAGGAAGTTGAAGTATACTTTACAGATTACATTCTGAATGACAGCTTAGGGATTATAGCTAATGCCCACACAGTTTTTGCCGATAAAGAGCCCCTCAAGGCCAATAGCGCAGAATGCATTGAGCTCGCAAGATTATTCTCGATTGCTGTTGACTTCCCTAAAACTGGTGTACCAGCCGTAATCCCAAGTGACCTACGCGTGAAGGAGTGCCCAGATTTCATGGAAAAACCCGACAAAGTTACATACATATCTAAGGGAGTAATTGGTAAGCTCTTCAGAGCAGTGAAAGAACATTCTTCGGACTCAACTCATATAAAGGCCTTCACTAAGGATGTTGCAAGAAGAACTTGCGACCCTGACATGGAAGTTGAAGGCTTCATGGACTATGTCAATGACGCCGCCAGCTTCAAGGAGGACTATGATTTCAAGCTGGGAAACCTCTTGGATCACTACGGAATCAAAACGGAGGCAGAGATCATTGGTGGAAACATTATAAGGATGTCAAAGTACTTCAAAAGATACAAGGATGTTGATGCAATTGGACTGGCAGTGAGGTCTTTGAGGAAGGAAGCCAGAGGATGGTTCAATGAGAAGAGTATCGGTCACGGGCTGGGGGAGGGCGATGTCAAAGCGAAGGCATCGGCTTGGTACCATGTCACGTATCACCCTAGCTACTGGGGTTGCTACAATGAGGACTTGAAGAGGCCACATTTCTTGAGCTTTCCCTGGTGTGTCTATGACAAGCTGATTCAGATCAAGGAGGAGAAGATTAGAAGGCGCCGGATGGATGATCATGAAGTATTGTTGCTGCAGCGGAAGCTAGGTAGAGGGTTTGCCGGCCTTTCACTGAATTGAGAAGATTGTATCGTGTACGCAGGACAGGATTATCTCGGAACCTTTCATTTACATTTTCCGTCGTAGTTTTATCTCGTGAATGAAACTATCTAGATGATGTATATAGTTTCGTGTGAGAGTTTCAAGATATGAATCTGAAGCATAAGGTGTTTATGATTGTTCATGCTTAGATATGGAGAGCATTGCTCTCTTGTTAACTATCTTCTGACTTTTGGAACGTGTAAATGGTACCAAGTTGTTTGCTGTGTTTGTTGAGTCTGTATCTTAGAGAAGATTTTTATTGCTGGCACATTTGAGTTCAATGTTTCAGTATTTGGAAAGAATTTAGTAATTTCTGTGTTATATGAATATCAAGTAACAGGTCAAAGAACACACAAAGTGAGTTTCCAGAAGTGACTTCCCAGAGCAAGTGGATCATTTCTTGTTGTTTGACTTGACTTTTGGAGAGGAAGTAGGTTTCACGAAGCGCAGTAGGTTTCCGTCTCTTCTACTTCTCTGCAGCTGCAGCCTCCGACCATCCTTTCCACATCCGATTTGAGTAACTTCGTGGCCGGAGCCTTGCCCGGCTGCCGCCTGGCGGTGGTGGGGTGGGTTCTGGCCCACGTAGAGGGACCTTCCTCTCTACATCATGGGGAAAGGGGCGAAGGAGCGATGCCTGATGTCCCATCTTAGGCAGCTCAGGCAGAAGCGGAAGGAGCAGAAGGAGAAAAAAGATCGCAAGAAGGAAAGGAAACTGATGAAAAAGATGTCATCCTCCTCTGCGCAGGAGGCAAGCACGGAGGAGAGTGGGAGTTCTGAAGCCGGGAGCACAACGATGGTGAGTGGAGCAGTGGAACCCATTCCCCAGCTCCAAGCACCATCACAACAACCTCCTGATATGGAGGCTGTGGAAGTAGATGAAACACAACGATGCCCTGACGGGAGCGAGGGAGTGGGTTCACCTCGATTGCAGAGGACCTGGGTGGATGTAGCTACTGGGGAATCACTGAAGAGTCCATATGTTGGGAGGAAGGAGGCTGCAAACCTATGTGCGCAAAACAGAGATAGGGTGGTCTTTGATGAGGAAGAATCAGTCAAACTTAACAAAGACTAGGAGAATGCACTCTTTGGGAGGTTTACGGGTAGGAGGGTGCCTATCTCCATCCTAAGGAACAGGTTGGCCAGGATGTGGAAGACATCTGCAACTTACGAGGTGGCGGAAGCTGCGCAAGGGGTTTATGTGTTCAAATTCAGCAACGAGGAAGATAGATCATATGTCCAGTCCAAAGGTCCCTGGACTGTGGAGGGGAGATTGTTGTCCCTCATTAGGTGGGAGAGCAACTCTCGACCATCCCAAATTTGCTTTAATAGGGGAGCGGTTAGGATCAGGTTCCCTGATCTGCCATCGGAGATGTACGAGGTTTCAGCTCTCAAGAAGATGGCAGCAGTGTTTGGAACACCCCTCAAGGTAGAGCTTCCAACCACTATGGCGGCGAGGTGTGAATTCACCAGAGTCTATGTGGAGATATGCTTGGATGACCCATTAAAGGAGGGGGTGGAGGTAGTTAAGGATGGGAGATCATCCTTCCAGGAGGTCCATTATGAAGGGGTGATCGTGTGCAATAAGTGCCGGAGAGTTGGTCATAAAGGTGGAGGTTGCCCGTATGTGGTGGTGGGTGAAGCGGTAGCAAGGGATGGCATAGAAAGAGATCTAACAATCAAGGAGAGGACATTCGTTGCTACTGGAAATAATACTAACCTCCAAGATGCAGATGTTTCAAGGAGTCCTGATGGGAGAGGAGCCTCCTGTGAGGGCCCGTCCCTCAGACCTGACTCGACCACGTGGGTCGAGAGCCGGTTTCCTGTCGATTTGGTTCCGCGTCGGGCACGATCGGGCGATCGTGTGGCGGTTTGGACCCCAGGGGCATTTTGGTAAATATGCCCCCCGGTGGTCGGTTTCACACCCGCGTTGCACCTATGGCCTTGGATTGTTGTATGTGGTTGTTTAGAATGGTTAGGTGGGCCCGGGATCGGAAGATCCCAGCTCGGGCGCGCTAGAGCTCGCTATCGGGCTCGTTAGCGGGTCAACGGGTTTTTGGCCCGTTAGAGAGGATCCGGCCCATTAGGGGCCTGGTGAGTGGAGGGTGGTTGGAGCAGTTGGCTCTAACCCCCACCCGCTCCCCTCTCTTCTCTCCTCTCTTCTCTCCTTCCCTTCTTCTCTTTCTTTGGCTGGTTCTTCCTTCTCTTCTCCACCGACGTTTCCTCTTCTTCTCCCCTTCTTCCCTCTCCTTCTTCTGGGCTTGATCTTGGAGGGGCTGAGTAGCGGATCTTCGTGGCAAGGTTGGCTGGACGCGTGGAGAAGCTGGGATTGCGTTTAAGGTAGGTGTTTCTATCTCGATCCTTGGATCGGGTTCTACTAGGTTAGGATGTTTGTGTTTTTGCTGTGAATACCATTATAGCATGCTTGTAGATCCTTGCCTATGTAATGTAGCTCATTCCTTGTATTCTTGCATTGCAAAACTGGTGTTATAATGGTTAGTTTCCGTATCTCGCGGTTTCGTCGGTTTTTGATTTTCCGACCTAAAATGGGATTTAACCGTTAAAAACGGGATTTCTTTATACCATTAGTTTCCTCACCTCAAAATATACTTGCTTGCAAAATTTGATTGTATTCTAACATGTTTTGATTCTTGAAATCTTAGAATTAGGATTTCTGGTATTTTGCGTCTGGAGCTCGACGGTCGATCGGTGCATCGACCGTCAGCTCGACGGTCGATCTATGTATCGACCGTCATGCTTTAGTATATTTTCTCTGGGCCTGACGGTCGACCGTCGGATCGACCGTCGCATCGACCGTCGGATCGACCGTCGCATCGACCGTCGGATCGACCGTCGGATCGACCGTCGCATCGACCGTCGCATCGACCGTCGGATCGACCGTCGCATCGACCGTCGGATCGACCGTCGCATCGACCGTCGGATCGACAGTCGCATCGACCGTCGGATCGACCGTCGCATCGACCTTCGGATCGACCGTCGGGCTCTGTCGAGTTTTTGGGTCCCCAGGGTCGATGGATCGATCGACCGTGGGGCCTTCGCTTTTTCGCCATTTACCTGACGGTCGACCGTCGGATCGACCGTCGCATCGACCGTCAGGCTCTGCTTGGTTTTGGGCTTCTCAGGGTCGATGGTTGGATCGACCGTCGCCCTTGGTTTTCTTCGTATGGGTCTCACGGTCGATCCACGGATCGACCGTGGCATCGTCCGTGACCCTTTGAATAGTGCTCTTTGGTTCTTCTTGAATGGCTTTCAACTTTGATTGAGTCTTAAACGTGTTGGGAGGTTTATAAATGGATTTGATGAGGTTTTCAAAGGGTTTTCATTGGGTTTGAGATTTGATCCGAGTTTCTCCCCTTTTAGCAAACTTATGGTTGTGTTTGCATTTAATTCAAGTTTGATAGAAATTAAATGTCTGGTTGTTTACTTAACCATTAGCTGGCTATGAGTGCTAGCTAATGAGGAATTGTGGAACCTTAGCCTCTTGCCGGCGAGTGCCGAGGGCTATTGTATATCTGTTGAACTTATAACTGTTGATGTGACATATAGAGACATCTAGGATTAGATGCTTACTTAAGCTCATGCATTGTATGCATTAGAGGCATTTGAGGTTAGGCGGGCGATGTCTTGGGTCGCCGATCCGAGGCTCTCGGGTAGCTCGGATCTAGCCTTAGGACCGTGGCTGGGTAGTCAGGATTAGGGTGTGATTGTCGATCTGAATCTCTGCTGATTGAGGATTGCGATAGTCGGCTTGAATCTTTGTTTGAGGTTTAGAGGTCGTGTTGTCTTCCAAGCCCAAGTGCTAAGGATGCAACCGAGGAGTTCCCGACGTGGTCCCCAGGCAGTGGTATCCCTGCTGGGTAAGGGTTAGAGCCTGCATGTTACTGTTTCCGTGATCCTCCTGGTAACATGTTCAGGAGAGAGGTTTCATGACAGGAACCCTTGGGACATCGGTGGGTTATGGGACCCGTGGCATCCTTTAGACTTAGGCTGGGGGACAACACTGTTGTTGTTTTCCTCCCTTCAGTGTGCCGTAGAGTAGAACCCTACTGGGCTTTTTGCTCATTCCTACCCGGGCTGCGTTTGCAGGTGCAGGCGGCAGTTCCTCCTCAGTGAAGCCAGCAGGTTCGGCTTTTGGCGGCGCGAGTACATCCAGAGGCGTCTGAGGTTTGGTTGGAGGATATGTCTGTTGTAACTTTTTGATATATAATTATGCATGTTGTACCCTTTTTGGAGAACCTTTGGGATGTTGTATAAATCTGTATTTTGGAACTCAAATATTGTAAGACTTGATGTTATATTATGATTAAAATCTGCTTAGCCTCTGGAATACTTTTGCTAAAATTGTTTATCCCTTTCCGCTTGTACTGCGCCGGTTGATGATGAATAGTTTAGGACCCTCACGCCCCGTTCTGGATGGGTTTTCTGTGTATGGGTGTGACACCTCCTATGGCCTTCTTGAGAAGAGGCCGCCGGAAGGGAGGGGGGTCATCAGTAGAGATCTGGAAGGAGCTCGGCGACCAGAGGGGGGAGACGCGACCACCCAGGGAAGGAGCCGATCTGTGGGTATACGACCTCGGGGAAGGACTCGCTTTGTAGATCCGCGGCTCCGGAGGCCGGCTGCTGAAGTTCGAAGCACTCCGGCGACGGCGACGGGGGAGGAAGGCTGGATCGCTGCTGGAAGAGGGCGGTGCTGGTACCAAGGCAGTCAGCGTAAAGATCGAGACACGGAACCAGGCAACAATATGGAGGCCAATCACCTTCCTGCAACTGGGCGGCGGACTCTAGGCAACCATCCGCTGCCTCTGACATGGGTGAGGAAGACAGCTCTGCACTTAGGGGAGAGGCAGACTGAGAGCGAGAGGACTGGCAGAGAGGCGACCGCCATTTTGGTGAAAGAAGGCAGGGATCGAGGAAAAAGTCCTTTTGTAGAGGATGGTAGGATGGACTGCAACGTGGCGGGCCTAGAACCATCGGATGGCTCCCCACCTGGGTTTAGTCGGATTGGAATGGTTAACGTTGGGGCTGAGCTAGGTGGTTAGGTGGGTTCCTCCAATGTGAACTCAGTCAATCACCCTGGTCCGTCTGAGCCAGGTTCAATTCAAATGGGGGAGGACGTTGGACTCAGGAAGAGGGGAGAGCTTGGACCTGGTTCAAATAGCTCACAAGCTGGATTCAAACAGGTGGCCGTAGGGAGGGAAGCTGGGAACCTTGGCGGGGATGGCCCTTGGGCCACGCGAGGCAGAAAAGATGATCTTGCAAGACACATTAGAGGCTTCAGCTTATTGAAAAGGGCGGTTGAGGGAGCGAAGCAGAAGATAGCAGCGCAGATACCCGGAGATGCCTCGGAGCAGGGCCAAACGCCGTCACCCAATGATTAAAGTCATAGCCTGGAATTTCAGAGTGGTTGGGGTGGAGAAGGCAGTAATCATCTGTGGAGGTTTAATAAGGGAGTTGGCACCAAACATCATTTTCATCATTGACACATTGATTGTGGAGGGGGACCTGCTATACCTTAGGCAAAGGTTGAGGAGAAGATGGGAGTCTTTCTTGATTCCGGCCGAGGGTAGGCAAGGTGGAATTCTGGCAGGTGGAACCAGGCAACATGGCGGCTGTGTCTTGCAAACAGATGATGCGTGGGCTCATGGCTCTAATGAAGCTGGCATTGGCATGGTTTGCTGGGAGGGTGATGGGAGCACACCATCTTGGATGTTATCTGATAACGTTCTTGCCTATAGCAGCAAAGAGGCTGAGATGTTGGCTATACTTTCGGCCCTGGAAGAAGCGGTGGTGCGTGGAATGCGGGATGTCATCATTGAGACTGATTGTAGATATACTATGAATTCTATCAATGGGAGAGAGGTATGGAACACAGGTGCCACATTAAGGAAAATTTGGAGTATAGCTGCCTTAATGGGTGGAGTAATTTTCATGTTTGTACCGCACGATGCTAATGCGGTGGTGAATGATCTTGCACGACGGGCTAGACATGGGGTCCGCAGTGCTATTAGGTCTACTATGTAATCTGAGTTATCTGTAACACCTAGCCTTTGACTCAACTTAGCAAAAAAAAAAAAAAAAGTAACAGGTCAAAAGTTAGGCTATCCATTTTATATTATGTTTGTGATGGAAGACTCAACACCTTTGAGCCAATAATTTTATTTTTCTCTTAAACATAGCAATCAACATGGTTTTCGAATTACGGCCCTTGAGTAGCTCAAGTGGTTGGTTATTACCCAACGGTGGTAATGTGGTGGTTTTGAGTCCAATCTAAGCCCCCAAATTTATTGAAAATATAGGGTTCTTGCCCTCTTAAGGTAGAATAAAAGGCTTGATTATTCAAGAAAAAAATGGTTTTTAATGTACTCACATAAATCCTTACTGAAGTTTTAGTTTGTTTAAATATCTCACAAACCCTCATTTGGCTTGAAATGACCAGCAATATATAACAATAGTGTCATACATGGAGTCCAATCAAAAAACCGGCCTTTGAGCATTGGCACTTGTAATGGCTTCCACGTCTTTGACTTATTATGTATTAGAAAAGTAGCCGTTATCCTTTTCAAACTGTATATATAGCCGTTGCCAATTTCCTCTCTCAGCTCAACCAGAGAGATGGTGGGGATCTTCTCACGCTTCTCTGGATTCATGAGACCCCAAACCTTCACCCTGGTACTCACCTCTCCCTCTTTTTATACCAAATTCTCATCTTTGTTCCGTAGGTTCTTGGATCATTTTGAGACGCTAAATCTTGGGATGATGGATTTTGTTTCCATTAGCATAGAATAAAAGTGATTAAATTCACTCTCTTCCATATTAGCTTAAGCCTTTGAAGACATTTGGCAATTTAAATAGTTTCCTAAGGTGGGTCTCTTGATTTCTAACATGGGTTTGTTTTGTGAGGTTTTAGGATAAGAAGGAAAGCAAGGTCGCCGGAGGAGATGGAGTTGGCGAGGCTGACTTCGATGGCGATCTTGACGACAAAGGGGTCAAGGTGGTGGTGGGATTGGACGCAGAGTTTAAGCCGGTAGAACACCCTCTCGAGCCTCTAGATGAGGACCGGCCGGTGAACCATCCGATGCCAGATTATTCTCTTCTCAATGTGAGTGACAACTTGTCCAGCCCTTTCAAGTGTTCTTGTTTACTAGGTTATAATGATGTTAGATCACCAATTTTTCTAAAAATGGGAGAAGTCGAATTGAAGAACTTAAATAATGTTCTCACATGTCAGTCTCCGTTGAGGATTGTTGAGCTGTTTCTTCTATCTTTTCCTTTCCCCTGTAAGCAATTGAGCCCAGTGATCCTTGTTTCGGAATCCAAATTACAGTCTCAATCTAAAAATTATGTATTTTATATGCCGGGCGTCGACCATAGAACATATCATAAATCCTTTGCAAAATTCTCGAAGCAAATTTCACTTTGTTTTTGCTAATACGAGATTTATAAACGAAGGATGAATGCATATGGAAAGAACTAGCAAGCTTACAGAAGGAATGCCAACCAGTAGTAGCAGCAAATGAGGGAAGCAGGCGCTACGAAAACACAACAGCTGCAGAGTCTTAGCAAGAGGCATCACATTCTAACTCAAAATGCTTTCTCGGAAAAGTTCTAGGGACCCAAGTATAGCACAATCCCAATCCTTCTACAAAATGTAAACAAGAGTTGAGCATATTGTATAACACAAAATTTCGCTTATAGATATGCATTTACTTACCGAGCATAAATATTTCAAGGCACTTGCAATGTTTGAGTACACTCTATATCAGAAACCCATACACCACTGTACTGGTTATTCCATATGAATGGCACATGTATGAAGTCACATGCCTCTTGTTAATTTAGCTCCTTTGTAACAGCATCTTCTTTTCGAAGCAAAATCCAGCTACAACACTAATAATACACACAGAAGAACTAAATAACATTATATGAGGTCAACTTACTCATTCCACCAAGGAGATGCAAAGAGCAACTGCCATTCCTGATAATAATGACGCTAATTGCATTGCGGTGCTTTTAATTCTTGTGCTCCCATTATTCATTTCCGGGAGGACTCCTGCAACGGCTATATATATGAAGCCACCTGCGGTAAAACCCTGAGGAAACAGCAGAGGTTAGAAGGTTTCAACTAACCTGTGAATATGGACAACAAAGTATAACAAATAGCCGATGCTTTTACCTCGATCAAAGAAGAATGTCCTGGATCTGTTCCTAAAACTAGAGCCTGTCATGAAGACAAGGATTAGCATTGGAACTTGTGTTTGTCACGCAAAACACACGAAATACAGACTCACCAATGCAGTTCCAGCCAATGCCACTAATGCTGAAAGAAAATTGAAGCACAGAGCTTTGAACACAGTGAATCCTGACCTCACCAAGATTCCAAAGTCACCTATCTGAAAAAATTAGAATATGTTGTCAGGCAGAGTGCAGTATTATGTCATGTTAATATTGTTCTTGCCTAAGCTTGAGTTGAATAGGAAATCTATAAGAGGCAAAACACGTCAATACTTGGAAAATCTCAATTTTTAAGAGATTCAGGCACCCAGATTATTAAAATTGCTGTCTAGGAGAGGGGTTATAGCTAAGACTAAAAGGAAAGCATCATCTCATGAGCCTGCCATGATGGTGGCTAGGCTAGCACAATTAGGTTAAGTAACTCTTGTGGGTGGTAGGTATTGGGTTCAAGTCCTATTGATAACATTGTGATTGTAAGGGCACTTGTCCACCAAAAGCCAAGGTCAAAGGCTTAACTTTAAATTAAAAAAAAGGATTCTTTTAATTTTTCACGGTTCATTAAATAAAAAAAGGATTCTTTTAATTTTTCGCGGTTCATTATTAATCACCATAATCATCTTCCAAATTTCTCGATCTAAGAGATTAGGGGGACAAACAACCTCTTGAGGAAGCTCATGAGCAAGAAGAAATAAGGTCCGCGACCACCCTCCAACTGAACCATACAGCAGAAAAGCACTTCCCAATGCCATTCCATCAGTAAAGTTATGCTGTATCATTCAGACAAATTGCGCAATTAATATCTGAAAAAATGTTCAACTTAAAGGGCTTGAAGAACATAAACTCACAACACCATCTGAGAAGAGGTTGAGGTAACCAAACACCAAGCTTGACGGTGAATGCATGGCAGACTTGTCCAAGGTTGGTTTCATCAACTCAGAACCATTTGCAACAGCTAGATCATCTCCCTCATCATTAGACCCAACTTTAGAAGTGGCTCTCTGTGCAGATGAAATTTGGAAGAAAGGCTCAACAAATATTGAAACGACTGCAGATAAAGTAGGATATTATAGGTCCCTCTGCCCAAGATTTTCATGCTAACACAACCTTTAAAAGGACTCTGACAAAATAGAAAAGCATCCACAAGATTTGAAATCACATTTGTTTTGTTCTAGCATAAAAATTAGTGCTTGTAGTTTATGAATTGATAAAACAGTTCTATAATTACTCTCCTGATATGCAAATAACACAACCACATAAAATAAACCTGCTGCACAAACAAAGTTGATGGAACAGATCATGTAGAACATGTCAGCACAATAACTACTGAAGGATCAGTTATCCTATTCTTATTTGAGAATTCAAATATCAACTATATAGATGCTTTGCTATCATGGTCCTACAGTCTATTTCTGACATGAAATGCAAGAAAAAATACATATGGCTCCAAATGTCTGTTTCTTCCCAAGTTGGCAGACAAAATTGTCTCGAGTTACTACAGCGACATAAGTTAGCTAACTCCATGTATAACTAGAGCAGCCTCATGTGTATCCGCATGTGAAATAGCCTCTTCAACCATGTGATACTCCAACATTTGGCTGCTATGAGCTAACTATTGATTCCGATACCTAACACTACAGCAATGATAGGAAGGTAACACTGTTATCTGCCAAACAGCAAAAGATAAAATAAAATACTAGTTTAGGTTCATGACTAGGGAAATTTTGGCAGGTCAAAAGTTCACTATAAAGTATGATATTAAGTATCTTCATTACCTTACGAAGAAGAGATTCCTGTTCAGCATGTTTCACATCATTAAGATTGGTTTGGGGTTCGCATTTTAACTTTCCTTCTGACACATCTGATGTCTCTCCGCTCTTGAACTCGCCTGCGTTTGCATTATCCCCATGATCAGCATCATCCTTCACTTTGTGATGTAGCTTATGGTGGTGGTGTCCATGACCCACCTTATGAACTTGTTTTCCAGAGAGATCTTCAACATATCTTACAAGCTTCTCAACCAGAAGAAAAAGCACAATTCCTGCTGAAAGAAAGAGAAGTACATGAACAAAGTCTTTTTTCCCAATACATTCAGTCGACACTCCAAAACAACTCTTCTTAAACAAAATGTTTGCAACAAAAAAGGGATAGGATCATCTTTTTGTTATCACTAGGGAAAAACTGCCATCAGTTGATAAATAATCAACAAAACATTAGCAAACCAAAGTAGATGTCGATTGAGTCTTCGGACCACTTACCATCATAGGGTGCATAACACATCCACTCACTCCTTAGTAGGTAATAATGTATGTGATGTCACCATTAACCAAAGTTCATGTGTTTGCATCATTACACCTTGAGAGGTATAGAACTCGATCGTGTTACGGTGGAGCACCATTCTCATAAACTTGGCATCAACACATGCATCACCATTTGCTTGTATTTGCATCATTACACCTTGAGAGGTATAGAACTCGATCGTGTTACAGTGGAGCACCATTCTCATCAAGGCCAATATGTTATGCATATAGTAACCAGTTTTCAACAAATAAAGTTGCAAGTGAGCATAGGCCTATTCACTGTAATGACAACATAGTAACAACATTTGAAATTATAACTAAAATCTCTAAATGTAACTAATGTCACATTAACCGACATCCATGTATCATATTGTAAGGGCCTTAGTGTATAATTCCGGGTTTTTATGTAAATTTGGAGGGCTTTGGCGTAGTTTCTCGTTTTGCGGGGTGTTTTCTGCAAAATACCCCCCCTTTCTAGAAGAATCCAGGCTCCTCCTTCTCCTTTCTTTGGCTGCCAACCCGAGTGAGAGAGAGAGAGTGAGATCGGGGGCGAGGGAATCGAGAGAAGAGAGAGAGATCGAGAGGGCGATGGAGAGGAAGGGAGATCGCCGGCGCTGGAGAAGAAGAAGGAGAAGAGAAGAAGGGAGGAAGAAGCCGGGAGCTAGAGAAGTGGAGATCGCCGGGAAAAGTGTAGATCCGGTGAGCCTCCCGCCGAATTTCGTCTTCCTTGGCTTAGGTAAGCTTCTAGCTTCTCCATCCTTCGTTTTCCTTTGTTTTCCGTCCTTTTTGTGGGTTTTTCCGGCGGGTTTTTGTGAGAGAAGATGGGTTCCGGCGATGGGTCGCCGGAGAAGGTGTTGCGGACGGCGTTGGGGACCTCCCTTGGCGACTGCAGCCCCGAGGAAGGACCCCCGTGGTCCGGGGCATCTATCTCCGAGCCTTGTTCGGCATTACCCATGGCAGGGGATCTTTGATCCTCCTCCCTGCCATGGTTTCCGGCAAGGTTCCGGCCGGCCATTTCCCTAGCCGTGGCTGCGCAACCTTCTTGGGGATCCTGTGCTAGGGTCAGCACACGGGTTCTCTTCTCCTTTGGCAGTTGTCTACCAGGTGCTTGGGCACCCTGGTTTGGAGATCCGACGGAGCTCCGGCGCGAGCTCCGGCGATCTTCCTGGGGAGGATGGCGATGCTGTGCGCGCGCGCAGCTGCTGCCTTGGTGCGCAGCTGTTACCTTGGTGCACTGGCCGGCACCCTGTGCGCAGCCTTCCGATGTCCATTTTCGATGTTTCTCGCGTCGTTCGACCGGCTTTTCGAGCACCATCTATTTCTAGTAGTTTCAATTCCTTTTAGGGCCCTGCCTGATCATTCTTGCTTTGTGTGCTTTAGACGATCGTTCCAGCGGTGGTCGAGTGTCGGAGCGCGGCGTGGACCCCCGGGCTTAGGGGTCGCACGTTGACTGTCCTTTTAAGGTAGGAGTTGCCTCCTAGGATTGATGTGTTGTTGTGTTAATGCTATGTTGTGCATGCTTTTCTGTTGTGATGGTTGTGTGTATATACGATGCTATGTTATGCTATGATGTCTCTTTGTATTGTATGAATTTATGATGATTGTTATTGGCTTTATTGCTATGTTCTTGTCTTGTGCATACATGATAGGATTGGGGTTAGGGTTGGGTCTAGTCGGGTCCTGTAGCTAGACTAGTTTTAGAGTCTAGGGAGGCTAGGGACTAAGTTGATGACTAGATCTGAGTTGAAGATTTGATCTGATTAAAGATCTGATATGAGGACTTCGATCTGATTAAAGATTTGATTGGAGGATTTGATCTGATTAAATATCTGATTTGAGGATTTGATTTGATTGAAGATATGACTTGAGGATGTGATCGGATTAAGGATGTGTTGCCTATACTAGTGTACTGAGGCCGGTATAGAGTCTATAGGGGTCTGGGCGAGCATTGACGGCCGGACGCGGCGACTGTGCGTGTAAGATTTACCCAGACTAGCCAGACCATACTAGGATCAGTAAACTAGTATAGGATGTTGTACCTATACTAGTATACTGGGGCTGGGTATAGAGTCTATAGGGGTATGGGCGAGCATTGACGGCCGGACGCGGCGACTGTGCGTGTAAGACTTTCCCATACTAGTCAGACCATACTTGGGCAGTATACTAGGATAGGTGGGTGTACACCAGTGTCTTAGTTGGTGACTCCTACTGGGCTTTAGAGCTCATTCGTGTTAGGTTTTGGTTTTTTTGTGCAGGAGGACCTATGGGTAGGCCATAGACTAGTGCAGGCCATGGAGGTCCTGTCTCAGGATGATGAGTCACTTTATTCTTATATCCATTTTCTTATGTATGATAAAGCATGTATATGTTGGATATGAAACAAAATTGTATATTGTGGATTTGGCTTAAATATCATGTATATTATTTGAATTGTTGTGGGCGTATGTGCCCCTAGATGTGGTGAATGGTTGTAAAGAAACAAAGAAAAATAGTTGTGATTGAATGTTGTAATTATGTATTATATTTGATTAGAATGTTGTAATAGTGATCTCACGTCCCCGTGCCCAAGGGTCATGCCGAATTTTTTTGAAATCTTTGGGATATTTTATAATTAATTGGGGCGGGGCGTGACACATATCCACCCAAGTTGGCCTAAACTTGGCATCAACACATGCATCACCATTTGCAAGTATAATACTCATTACACCTTAAGACGGTATAGAGCTTGGCAAAATCAGAATAGAGCTAATAGAACACGGTAGGCATCTACCCCATCGTGTTATGCATATCATTCACCAATTTTTAACATATTATAACCAAGTTCCAGGAGAGCATAAACCTATTCATATCATAATTCACAACATATCACATTTCTACCTCTAAACTCTCTAATAAGGCATACAAGACATGAATGTGAATCATAATAATTGTTAGAACAATGCATATCCAGATGAGAAACCCAAGGAATTTCAGATCCCCAAGATTAGATAGCTGAACACCAAACTAAAGTAGGAGATAATAGGCCACCTATTTGCATGACATCAACAATTAGGACAAAAGAGGAGATGTCCTCTTACATAATGCAACACTAGCTTGCTTATTAGTTGCATTTAGTAGAAAGAACTACTACAAGAAGAAGTTCAACAAAAGAGATGCAGTTTCATTCTACTTTATCAGAGCAAAATTAATGATAGATTACTTCTATCTAAGCAGAATTTTATTGGCATCTATGAGCCAACCAATTACATAACTCACATCACCATGTTTAGAAATTTCAGACACAAATAACGAGGATTGACATTTGATTGCTATTTAGAAACTGAATCATAGGTTTATCACTCAATATCCCCGTTACAATCGTTCTAGTTCAAGTTAAGATTTTAAATTTTTGAACGAAGCACCAAGATAAAGACTTTTTTGGGTCAGAATAACAAATACACAAGACTAAGCAATTAATGCTTGCTCAGGAAGCAATGAGACAGAAAAACAACTAGAAACAGAAATATGCAATCCCTCACACTTACATAGAATTGACAACCCAACTGAAAGATCTTTCAAAGAATGTGAATGTGAATGTCCTTGTTCAGCATGATGATCATGTATGTGACTGCTCTCGTGAGAATGTGAATGAGAGTGTTCGCCACCTAGAATAATTCAAAGCAATTGCAGCAATAGAGGGTCAGAGATTAATAAATAACAACATCGACTAACTAAAACAGAATAGTGGATGGACTTTGAGGTATACATAGAATAAGATGGCAGATTTCTATTTAGTCTGCCTTTTTCATTTCGAAAATATCATATCAGAATTAGATGACAATATTTCCATCCATGGGTTATGAACAATGTATTAGAAAATCCCTGCTGAATTGTCCTAATTGAGATGCACAGAATCTAGAGAATTTCTAGCATTAACCACCAACCAAATTTGACTATAAGGTTCATGTTTCCAAACATCAGGTTTCAGATAGTATAACATTGCCAAGTCCCCAACAAAAAATGCCATCACATTACTCCAGCAAGTCATGCTATGAGGAAGATATCAGTTCCTCATGGATCTCAAACTTGAGCCAATCCTACATATTTCACATTCAAGACGGAATAAAGTCAATTCACTAGCATTGCAGGATATTCGTCATGAGGAAATTAATCAGAAGCTCCAATATTATAAAATGGACACTATATGACTTACATAGCAAATAATATATAGAATTGCCGAGCATATAATTTTCGGAACAAAGATTATATGCAAAGCCATAACGGACGTGTCTAACACAAAATATATACATCATATCATACCAAAAGCGTGTGGCAGTTGATGAAGAAATGCATCTCCTAGCATTGCCCCAGCCTGTGAACAAGAAAGTTGTTTGGAAACAAGAAATTTAACATTTGGTATCTATTTTGCCAAAACTAATTCAAGAATTAAAAAAATACCAGGAAAAGACTAATATAGTTTGACAAACTTGAAAAAATCAGAAGGTTATAAGATCAATGAATGTAGAGGGAAATTTCCTCTAGAAACGTTCAGTAGAAGGAATCTGAACCAGTTTTGTTAAAAGAACTGTGTTAGTGACCTTATCATACTTGGCAGAATAAATCACAAAGGGACAGTTTTTCAGGGAATTACTAAAAAGCATGTTTGATTTTTGAAAATGCTACTGAAATGAGATTTTAAGTACAAAAATAAGTTTTTTCACAGCCTAATCAAAAATTGCAACAGAAATAGTAAGATTAATAGTGGGTTCGATTGTTCAGATATGCATGAGAAGCTATTTATGACTAATATTCATCAAGTGTTGTAGATACTCAGGCCCTTAAGCGAATATGAGAGTTATGAGGTTTCTTGGGCCCCTCTTGGATCCTAGAACGATGTCGACCTTGTGCATCCATATCTTAGTTTGGGGGGTCCATTTCAAACAAGTTGCATGGTGTGGAAAAAAAAACACATTGTTTCAGCATCTCGGATCAATTGCATAAACTATTTGCCATGACCAATTATATATCCTGAAGCATAAAGGCCAACTCAGCCACTTCAAAAGCAATAATCTCAACAAGATGTAGACACCATATAGGTGATCCTAATCAACAGCCTTAAAAATCTGCATCTTGTACGGTGAAAAAAGTCGTAACATTTTACACTAACAGTTATAGATGCCAAATGTAAAAGTAAATTGAACACCACGCAAATCCGCTCGAAATCATGAACCTTTATCACCCACAAGTAGTCAAATAGAAGACTAAAGGTCCTGTCTTTCCCATTGCCAAAGAAATCAGCAAGAAAGAAATTGACGATGTGCGAATGAATTACCCCGAACATCGCCAATGCATCAACCATCGCCTTGGACGGCTTCCCCTGAACTGCGCCATTTCCAGAACACACAATTGAATGCCAAAATCTTCCGACATCGAATCAATTCAAACTAAAACTAAGAACGAATTGAAACCGAACTAACTCACAGAAGATCACCGGTAAAAGGATCAAGCAGACCAGCGACGCCGTGCTGACCAGCAGCGAACAACCCATCGCTTGCGCCCAAAGACCTTCCCCACAAGCCCCGACACAATCCAGTAAAATTCAACCAATGTATCACTCCAGTCAAATTAAATCCAAGCAAAACTTCAAGAAATTCCTGAAATTTACCAAATTTAGAGAGACCAGCCTCCCAATCCATGTGCTCGTGAAGGTGGTCATGGTGGTGGTGATGACCATCAAAACCGAATAGCGCCAGGTCCTCCTCCTCGGCCAGCTCCTCCGCCAGCTTCCGCCCCCCGATCTCGTGCCCATGGTGATGGTGGTGACCGTGATCATCATCGTCGTGGTGGTGGTGGTGGTGGTGGTCGGGAGATCCGGCGAAGGGGCATGACGGCGAGTAGGCGGAGGAAGTGGCCGCCGCGGTGATGACGAGGAGGATTACCCAGAGAGCAGCCATTAGCAGCACTAAGATCCGGCTAACAGGGTCAAAGGTCTCGACTTTAGGTAAGGGGATAGGGTTTTCAGGACTCAGGAGGAGCGGCAGCAGACGCCCTCGATGGTGGCGACGAGGACCACGGCGAAGAAGAGCACGATGATGGCTATAATCACACCGAAGGTGACCACATCCATCGTCTTAATTTTATCGAATTAATTCTACGTTCTTTTGGGGATGCGAAACTTGAACTCGGGATCGCCGCGGCGATGCCCACTGGCTCTGGTTTATTATTCTTCGTTGCTTCGGTTCACCGGCTCACCGCAGGTGACGGGACTCACAGAAGCTAGAACCTTGCAGTGGAGTGGAGATGGAACGAGCTTGAGGGGACTGCAATATGCAATCTCAGCCGTCGATTTGTATATGGAATGTGATTGAATGTATCGACGGCTGAGATTAAAAGAAAAAACCATGTTGCGTGGGCTGATCGCATGCATGACTCATGAGAATCATGTCTTGTTTTCGTATTTGCAAATCTATTATGATTTTGGAAACAAATGCTATCATTTTTTTTTCACTCTAATATTTGCAGGTATAGTATAATTAGGCTATTCCGTCCATTCCAAAAACATTGGTGTTTCTACGCAGAACGAAACGATCGTTTCCACATTTTATGGAGAGGGGGAATCGGGCGGTTTCACTTATGCATGAAGAGAGAGAAATGTGGAAACGGGTAGAAGTTTATGGAGATAGGAAACGAGCGTTTCACTTATGTATACTTATGTATGTGGTGAGAGAGAGACAGAGAGATATTTAATTAATTAATTCTTTTTTATTTTATATACTTATACTAGGGAATTTTTTATAGTGATTTTTTTAGAAATATTTTCAAAATGGACAGGTCTATCAACACCACAAAAAATGCTACCCATACCACATTTTACTTGCTACACCGCAACCGACCTACAATCCCCATTGTTTGACTAGCCACATCACAAATCTACCCAAACTACCCTTAACATCACACAACTTCTCTCCATCAGAAGGCTCTAGGTTGGCAACCGGCAACAGCAGCTCGGCGAACTTCACATCCGACCGGCCATCAGCGGGCGTCCTTTTCGTTGCGCCTCAGACCGACGACCTTCGCCCCTCCGACCGATGAGCGATGGTGGCGAGCGGATCGCAAAGCTGTTCTCTAGCGAGTGGAGCGCGAAGTTGTTCTCTGTTTTTCCTGCGAAACGGTAGTTTAATCCCGGTTGCTTTGATTTAAGTCCGGGTGTTTGCTTCTGATCCAATTTTATATGCATCGGAAGTTTTATACCGACGGTATTCGAATGCCAGTAGTCTAATCCCGGTTGCTTTTATGGTTAATCGGTATTTGTATACCGATGTTTATGATTATGTTTCGGTACTTATGTACCGTTTTATGGATAAGTTTGCATTCGGTAGTTTGATACCGTTTTTGTTGTTTTTCATCAGTATTTTAATACCGATTGTTTTGACTATGTTTCGATACTTATATACCGTTGTCTTTGTGTTTCTGTCGGTATCATGCCACCGATTAAAGCCGAGACATTCTCCTCTTACATCTCGTCCGGGCTAAAAGGGTGGGCGGTGAGCTATGGTGGTGGGTCTCAGGAACGGCGGTGGCATCGTAGGGAGAGGAGGCAGACGAAGTCATCCGCATCGAGGCTTATAGGCGTGGATGAGAAAGCGAGCCTGGGAGAGGAGGTCAACGTCGCCATTGTGTGCCTATTCTCCTCAACGGGCGTCCTCCTCATCTGTCGCATCTCCGACGACCGCGTCGAGCTTCGATCCCTCCTCAACGGCAACAAAAACTCTCTGAAGTTTGGCCTCCCACTTTGGGTTTGAGCTCTCACCTGCGTCGTCGGACCGTCAGGAAGCACCGTTCACCGTTGATCGCGCGGGATGCTAGAGACTGAATCCGCCCTAGAGCGTCGTTCTGACGGCAAATGATGGCGTGGATTGAGAAAGAATCTCGCCGGCGACGGCCGTAGTATATTTGAGGACGGGGTTGGATGGGGATTTGTATAGGTTGGAGAAAGATGGGGACGTTGTGGGAAGACGCCGGTGTCACCATCATCGTGTGCATGCTCTTATCAGCGGGCGTCCTTCCCATCCGAATCGGTTCACCAGTACCGATAGAAATTCAAAGAATCGGTATTGGTCAACCGATTCGGATGGCATCGTTCACCAGTACTGATAGGAATTCAAAGAATCGGTACTTATGAATCGATTCAGATGCCATTTGAACGGTACCATAGAGAAGGGACATTTGAGACTTTTTAGCTTAGGTTATTATGCGTATGCAAACATGTGGTGACACAAGTCGTTGTTGTGGTTTCAATAGAGCCCCCCTTTCAAAATGTTTCGTACCATCTTGTTTGAAGAAAGTTAAATTACAAAAATACTCTTATTACTTAAAACAATATATTTTAATTTAAATAGTTGAAATATGTAAATTCAATAAATATCAAAATATCTTTAAAAGTCAAGAGGTATTTTAATATTTATCAAAATATCAAAATTAACAAATTTAACAAATTCAGCATCATCCAGTACAGACCAATCAAACACCAGAAATCAGATCGCTCACTCCGCTCCTTCCAATAATGATTCATCCTTCCGCTCATATTCGGATAGCCAGACAGGAGAGTTTAGTCTTTGAAGCAGACATTGGTCTTCCAGACCAGAAGGAAGACCACGCCGACGACAGTGACGGCTACGATCAAACCGATCTCGAACAGAGGCATCATCTTTAACTTCACCGGCGCACACGGGAGGCGACTAGACTCCGTTCAGCAGACGTTCAAATCTCGGCTGTCTATATATAAATCGACAGCGGCGATCGAATATGGTATGATTTTTTTATTTTAGAAATCCATGCCAAATTTAGTGATTGGATATCTCGTGATTAATAATTGTATGCTTTTAGATTTGCAAATATAGTTAGATTTTGGAATAACTTTGGAAGTTCGTGCTAAGTATCTTCTGATTGCACGCCATCAAGAGTATATCCTATCTTTTTATCCCCAAAAATTTAGTATGTTTCTTGGAAATCATACCAAATTTAATGTGTTAATATCTCCGCCATCGATTCAGTAATGCACGGATGAGATTGTATGTTAGAAGGCATTGGGTGCTTACATTGGTTAATATATAAATGTTTTTTTTTTGCAAACACACCCTGAAAAAATCGTCTTATTGGTATTTAGATCCCTCCCCCTCCCTCTTATTGGTTTTCATTGCAAAAAAACCAAAAAAAAAAACCCAGGTTAATATTTGACCAAAGAAAGAGAGCCTCTTTGGAATATCCCAGTAGAAAAAGATGCAAAGATATTTATTCGCAATATTTACACCCATCGAGCTAGAATTCCGCACAAAATAAACTTGATTGACCAATATTCTCAACCTTAATTGAGACATCATGGATTAGATCAGCTAATAAAAGAGAATGCATAGATTTTGTCACTCATAAGAAATTGATAAATTAGCTGCTTTCAATCAGATAAGATTACAGCACTCCAACAAACAGAAAACAAATGTAGAAGGAAACAGAGCTCAATCAGAAAAGAAGTTACAGATCATTACCTTCCACAAGAATTTCGTTCCAACAGAGACTCATTGCCAGGATTTAAGCTGTTCATGTTCAAGTGTTTCTGTCTCTCTCTTTCTATACTCACATGTGCTCCTCTGAAAGATCTTCCAATGGTTTGCTCACATCGAAGTCATGGCAGAAAACAATCCATATAGCAGTGACAAGAGACAGGAGATACCTCACAAAAAGAAGAAATGCATGTATTCTCTCATCTTTTTTACAGAACAACTTAGAATCCCAAACCAGCATACAACATTTCAATTCAAAACTCAAACAGCACTCAAGACTCTGTACATGAATACCAGCAAACAAAGATATTTCACAGCTAAAGAGAACATTACTTGGTCCTAAAAAGAAGCTTGAAGCACTTGCCTACAAGTTAGTTTCCGTGTGACTACATCCTAGAAGTCAACCATCTGCATCTCAGCAACAAATAACTCACCAAGTCAAGGCCCGTGTTATCAGTGATTCCGTTCAGCTTGTTTCTGTTTGTCAAATTTCCCTGAAAAATTCGTATCGGTATGAGGAATTCTGTAACGAGCATTGATGCAAGCATATTAAGTGAATTCTACTATGTTTTGATTTGAGGAGATTAGTACCATGCAAAAGTGTATTCAACCCAGTGGTGGCGACTCGGGTTCTGAACCACTGACGGAGGCAAAAGACATGTTATCTTCTTTTGAAATGGCTACAAAGTTCAACGGTGCAGTCGACAACCGTCTCATCTCCTTGAAGTATCCATTCTGGCGACCGGAATAGGAACGAGGTGTGAGTAGCTCAGGAGTTGCACTACCAGCCGAAAGGCGCCGAGGAGCAGGAGTCATGAATCCATTCCCATTTCCATTTCCATAGCCATTTGTTTTTCTGAAGCTGCTAGTCTTTCGGGGGCTTGGTTTGGATCCATAGATAGATTCTTTGTGGGATAGGAGCAGATCATTTAGCTTCTTTTGGTCCTGCAGTAAGCTTTTACAGTTGATTAATCTATCGGAAGATCAATTGTGATATGTATTTGTGCAATGGATAGTTACCCGCTGTCGTCTCTTCTCGTCTTCTTTCTGTAATCTACTAAGCTTGTACTCTTCCAAAATAGATACTAATCGGACCTGGATGCAAAATTGGGTTTCACAGATTTAAGGATGGGAAAAAGAAGACTTGATGGATGTCTTTCCAAAGAGAACAAAAAAAAATTCAGCTCACCCCATCATACAAGAAAGGCATGTTTCTTTCATCCTCCCAAGCGAAGGCTTTACTTATTAGATTGTCAACAATAGCTGAAAACAAGTTTCTAGTCAGCTCCAAAATACTTTTGAGGTAGGAGATGCAGATAAATTGAATGCTGGTGGGATTGCAGCATCAAGTACCTGGAATTTTGCTCACAGTGATTCGTGCCTTCTCAGCACGCTTCAGGTTTAAGTGTGAACCTCTTCCAGCACTGTACCTGCTCTTGTCCTGCAACGGGCAAACTTTTAGTATCATATAACAAACATTAGCTACTCAAGAAACCTAAACTTATTGCATACAAGGAATTCAGACTGCACATATTTACTAAGTATCATTGCAGTTTCAAGGAAACCACCCTACTTGGTTGTATTCTTCGAGCCAGCTTTCCTCTTCACAAGCAGCAATCCATTTGTTTATCCTGTCCAAAATGTCTTTCCTGTTTATAGATTCTTCTAGGGCCTTTTGTATCTGTGACTCGATGTTGGCCAGGAGTTCAGAAGCATCAACAAGACCTGCATCAGGACAATAGTTTCTTGTCAGATACACATCCAAGAATATTAGTAATGCAGATATATGGACAAGGACCACACCAGAATCTATCATGGCATTAGTTTTCTCGGGCGCTGTGCTTGTATCAGGTTCAATGTGTGCTCTTCTACATATTTCTTCAAACTCTGATCTTCTCTTAGAAACTAATTCTTTCATTCTGCTGGCTTTTAGTTTCGTCAGTCTCTCAACCTCAGCTTCTGTCTGTCAACGATATCATGCACTGTAAGCAGTTAGATCTCAGGCTTTTGAAAGAAGATTATAAATCACAGTTGTAGTACCTGTCTGATTGTATCACTTGAAAGCATGCCAGAATACATAATGTCCTGTTCTGGGAATTCAACACAACATGCAACTCTTCGAAATTGAATCCTTTCTTCATCAGATGAATCCATAAGATTCCAGAGTTGGAACAGTGATTCCACAGTTTCTCGCAACTGAAGTATCGAAAGTTAATATGCATGCAGGACAGGATACATTGTGAAGGAACATTAGAATCAGAACTGCATAGACCTCTCCTTACCTTCTGAGTCCGAATCTTCTTTTCTAATTTCAACTTCGAAACAGCTTGAGCTAGACCCTCCAGTGTGCTGTTAGTAATGTTTGTAGTTTGTCCTGAATCACTCTCATGCAGACTAGGATGCACCTCCTCCACTGTTTTAGCAAAGTCTAGTCCAAGAACACCGCATAACGAATGCACCTCATTTACATATTCCAAAACCTTGTGAAGGCGATCAGCCTGGATCAAAATACCATCTGGTTAGGAGATCAGTTCAGATAAAATCTAACTTAGATGCACATGTTAGATTTCATGATAGTGGAGCAGCTAATTGGTGACTAAATCAACCAGTACACCTTCAAAAAAAGTACGATTATGAAAAGAATAGAAAGATCACCTCACAATGATCATGAATTTCATCCATGTTTGGGCTACAACCCCTTATCGTTAAGTTCTTAATACTGTAAACCTTTATCCTCATTACTGCAAAAACTTTCTTATATTCATACATTTCTTTAACTGTTACATTCTCTGGAAGTTGTGAAAGTAGACGATTAATATATTACTGTTATCAACCACATTGGTAAATAATGAAGGGATTGATGAAAAAGGTTAAAGATGTAGCTACGACTTAGCAAGGGTGATGTGCAATCTAAAAATTAATCACAACCATTGTGAATTACCTTATCCTTTTGGAGGGCTCTCAGCGTTGCTTGATATTCATTGAGCTTCCTTAATGATAGATCATCTTCTGTTTGTTCTGCAGCATCCGGAGTCTGAGCATCATTCTGATAACTGCATCCTGTAATCTCTGCACTGAGCTTGTCAATCTGAGAACGTACATCAGCAAACTGCTTGACTCGTCCTTGTTTCTTTACTCGCATCTCTTCCAAAAGAGGTGTAATGGATGCAAGTTGCTCCTTCAGTGATGCATTCCTTTTATCTGCCTGCAAAAAGAAATAGAAATCAACTGCGTCATAAGAATGTATTGATTGAAGTAACTTAATGCGAATAAGATGAAAAGGGGGAAATCCAACATATAACTGAATGAAAAGCTGGTTTCTGGGTCTTGAGTAATATTTTCAGTACCTGCGAATAGAGACTATGTTCCCCAAGCGAGGCCATATAAGTTGCAAGCTCTGCTTCTTTCGCTGCCATAGACTGATGGAGTCTAGCCTTTGCATTGCTAGCTTCATTGACCTTCCTTCTGAACACTTCCAGGCACTCCCTATCTATTTCCAACAGCATACGATCCTTGTCGGCTTCACTCTCCCCAATATCAGTCCATATGTGCTGCTCCAACAAAATAAAAATATCCAAACATCATTACGAATATCAATTAACTCAATGTTTGAATTATTGGAGCTATTTAGGGAGAAGGAAGGTTTCACTGGAAATGAATGGGAAGATAGAAAATTTTCAAGAAGAAAGGAATTTTTGGAATTCACAAAGATCCTAGGTTCCCTTCAATAATTCTCATCCTTTATGGCAGAGTACATCCGGAATTGGAAAATAAGAAACCATTCCAGACTTCGCAGGATGTTTGGATTAATGATGTTCACACACTTTAATTGATTATACTTCGAGTACACGCAATACCAAAATAAAGATCAATTAGTGCAAAATTGTGAGCTTAAATTATATAAAACGTTTAACCTATATGTTCGTTAAAATTTTAAAGGCCAAACCTCGGCACTTGCCAGAAGAATAAAATGAACTCAAAAGATCAGCAGCAGAAGCTTAACTAGATAGTCCATATCAACAAATTGAGTTTAAAAAAAAAACATCTTTGTGAAGTGTTTCTCTAATTGAAGAACTTGCCAATTCAAGATACTATAAATTTTCAAGAAGTCAACATAATTCCCACTGGTAGATTCAAAGAGAAACCCATCATATTTATGAAAAGAATTCCACCGAGAATAACAACAATCTTTCTACTTCAGTTAACAACACTGAAAACAGTCTCAAATATCCCAAAGAACTAACCAAAAAAATAAAAAAAGAGGACAACTAATGTGAGCACACGGCCAAAAAAACCCAGATTCCCATTTATTCACCAGCACCGAGGAAATTACAGGTAGAAAGAGAGAGAGGAGGAGGAGGAGGAGGAGGAGGAGAACCTTAAGCTCCTTGAGCAAAACACCACAGCTGCTCTCCATGCTGGCAGTAGGAAAGCTCCTCCCTCCTAGACCAAGACCAACCCCAACCATTCTGCAACCCCTTCTTGTTTAGAGAGAGAGAGAGAGAGACTAGCTTTGCTTCTTCTCCGGGCTTCTGAGCATTTAAGAGACAGGGGGGGAGAAAATAAAGCAGAGAGAAAGGTGGGTGGAAGCCATTTTAGGCCAAAAAGAACAGCATTTCCCTCCTGACCCTCCTTTATGGATCCCTTCCTCTTTTGATCTTCCTATGACTTGCAAACAAGTTGGGAATCAGAGCAACCCCAAAAGCAATAATCTCCCATGAAAGCACCCATAACCTCAAAAACAGCAAGTAGTCAAGATGCAAGACACAGAGAGCTACAGAGAGGGAGAGATTGATGGTAAATATGAGATCATTTAGGAGGGGTATCAGAGATTAAAAGCAAAGATTTTGAAGGGTTTTCAAGGAAAAAAGGAGGGGTTTTGATTGAGTTGGTAGAGAGGAGGAAGGAGGAACTGGAGTAGATGTATGTATATTGTCAAGAAAAGATGGGTTTAAGGGATTAAAGTCAAGAACTTTGGAAAACTTGTGCAAAAACCTAAGTACCTGTTTTGTGAAAAGGCAAGCAAAGGGTTTGTACAAATGGGTGCTAGAGAGAGAAAGAGAGAGTCTCAAGCTAAAGCTGAGATCTTTCTTAGTAGAATGACCTAAGTGACCATTTTGAGGAAAATGAAAGAAAGGGTTCTTGGTGGAAGTGGGGCATTTGGTGGTGGCAGCAAGAGATGTATGAGTTGTACAAGCTTGTAGTGGAAAACAAGCAAAGATCAGTAGAGAGAAGAAGAGAGAGGGGGGGACTTAAAGGGCCAAAAGACAAGGAGGTAATGGTATACTTCACATGTTCATATCCATTAAAGAATGCAAAAAGCTGTGGGAAACAGAGTAACTGCTGGGCTTTTCCATTGCTGTGGTGGTGGAAGGGGGTCTGACAAATGCTGAACCCTCCCCTCTTTTTTAGGGTTCTTCAGAGGAAAAGGTGAAAACAAAAAGGCCAGGAATCTTCTGAGATCATTCCACAGTATGGGTATGTATGAACTGGAACAGAGATGGCTTTTAACAGAGAAAATACTTGAGAGGATTGATGGATTTTGGGTTTAGGTAGGGGTTGATGCATCAGCTTGAGGTCAACTGATGTCTGAAGTGAAAGAGAAAGGGGGAGGAAATGAACCCTCCACCAGATATCTTTGATGAGAGTTGTATTGCAATGCTTTTACCCCCCACAACTTGAGAGGAGTAGTAATTCTTGGAATCTGACTGGTTCTCTAAACCAAATAAAGTAAGAAGGAAAGGTCTTGAGAAGGACTTTGTAGCAAAAACTTGAAAAATTAATAGATATAGACATAAAATCCAGATTTAATAACTGTTCTAGACTTGGGTTGCTGCTCAATTTTTTCAGAATAAACATAAAATCTGCATTTGGAATTCTAAGCTTGAAAGATTGTATGAACTTCACCTAGTTTAGTGGCAAATATTTCTCCCTTATTACAGTACCCCCTCTCTTTTAGGCTATAGGATTGTGTTGTTGCCATGCTTAAGTAGTGCTTTAACCCACGATTGCAAGATACTTCCACGCTATTAAAAGGTATTGAAATCAACTTGAAACAGCTCTGATCAGTAGTGGCGGAATCATGATGAGACTTAGGGGAATCTAAATAAAATAATTAATTTTTTTTTTCTTTTAAGTAATAACATGTGTCGTATACTAGTACTCTTGAATAGATACCGGATAGATATAGTGTACAAATCTATCTATTTACAATCTAAATAAATAATTAGATTATAGAATATGGTATTCAATACCCATCATGCGATATTGGATCAAGGTATTTTTGTAAATAAAAAACTATTAAATTAAGAGTTACAATATAACATATGTATATATTATCATCGACGCAAGGCTCCAATGTAGGTGAATACAACAATCAAGTATTGATGTTTTGGTTTTTAGACACGACATAGGATGAAAACTATTTTAAATTTGTATCATTGGATTCATGATACAGTGGGTTACAAATTTCTAAAGTTAACTTTATTTAAGATATATATCATATATTAATTATATTCTTGTATCAATTGTGTCCTAAATATTTAAAAATAGTCATATTTGGTGTGTCCACGTGGTATCGTGTTATATTTCGTAGCCATATCGTTGGATGTTAATTCAACGGTTGAGATCAAAATCACATTTACTATTTATCTCTCTTACTTTTTAACCAAATAAATGAAATTTGTTCTCGACCGTTGGATCAGAATCCAACCATTCCGGTTTATCACTGCACTCGGAACTCCAGTCCTACTCCAATACTGTAACGCGTCCCCAGAGCCGGCGCCATAACCTATTCATACCCAAAAGCCCACGTCGGACTTCCCCATACTACTTGTCCGAATCTCTAATGGCTCTAGCTCGACTTAAGGAGGAGGTGAAGCTCTCCCTTTATCTTGGAATCATTTGAACTTTATTTATTTTGAAGATTCACATATGATTCAATGCAATGCAAGCTCTATGAATGGCTATTAGCTAGTAGGAAGAAGTGAATTAAGGTGTCACTGAGGTAGGTAGGACTCACTTAAAAATGCCAAGTACGACACTAGTCCTACAGGATGGTGGCATGCATGGGTCCAACTTTGCCCTTTTTGGGCCGGCTCTTCCTTTTTCTAGTGATCAAAGAACTAAAGAGGGAGATGAGGATGAGAGACAAAGGAAGGCAAGAGGGAGGGAGTAGTACGTACTTCTCTGTCAAGGGACCCCTGCCCTTCTTCTTCCAGCCTAAATATTGAGATGTGACCCCCCACCTGATCAATGGCCGGCCTCCAGCATTTCCATGAATCATCCCTTGCTTTGAAGAAAGAACAACGCCATGCATGCAATAGAGTGGAAGAGAGGATGATCTTTAATTAGAGAGTTTCTCTAACTACCCTAATAACTAATATATAGGATGGCCATATCACCCTTACTAGGGATAACTACCCTAATCAATTGTCTTTGGATGGAGGGGATGATGATCACTGTTAGGTGGTCTTTCCCTTATCCTAATAAATTCTCCTCCATAGTTTTCTACAAGAAATCTTCTTCCAACTACTTGTGAATTCTTCATGCATGGCAATTAGCAAGTGGCATTACTTAATATATATGTCTCCATAAACAAGCCAATTGGCCTTTTTGCTTATATGCCCCTTGAAAAAAAGTAGTATTTTTTTTATTAGATGAGCCCGAAGGCTAGAATAAGGAAGAAGAAAAGATTACAACAGATACCTCACACCAACAAAAATAGTTGTGCAAATACCATCATCAAGTTATGAATTGCACGTATGCCCTCCATATATACTCTTCTTTTATTGTGTATTTACGGATGGTGGGTCATTTGAATATGAAGTAACCAAAAAACCTTTTCAAGCATATGAGGATTTATGTGCAAAATGATCTTTTGAGAGTAAATTCTCCGAAAATCCTCGGGAAGTAAATGATATTTCTGTCATTCCACATGCATGGTCATTTCTAACCAGCATTTGGCATTCTTCGATCTACTTCAAAAAATTCCAATTATGCGTGTCAAGTAGGTATAATAACCACCTTGACCTTGTATATACGCCTACACGGGTATTTTGGTCATTTTGAACTCATTATAATCAAGTCAAGATGATCAAATATCATAAATACAAAAGAGTATGTTTTATGATTTTGCAAGGGTATCTATCTACATAGTTGGTGAGACTCTTTCAAGGGGTGTATTTAGGCAAAAACCCCTTCTAGTGGCATAAAGAGTGATGGAAGTGTACAAGTTTTGCAAATAAAAGGAACACTTATAACAACCAAATGAACACATAGGATAAAATTAAGCAACTACTCACTTGTGCAAACAATATTAAGAGAGGATTTGATTGGAAAGGTAGGGAAATAGAGACAAGGGAACCATACACTAGCTGGCATGGATGATGACAGGGTCCACTTCAACCATAAATTACCCATAGTGTGCTTATCATCACAATCACAAAAAACAACACTCCACTATGATTTCAATATGACTAGTGTTTGCTCTAATGGGTCCCAAAAATGTTCCTCCAATTTTCTTTTGATTTGATCATCACCCTTGGAACCTTGTTCTCCACCATTGGAAAAGTACAGAAAGATAAGATTTTGCTGTTTAAATTATGAGAGAGATTCCAAAATTTGATGGATTCAAAGCAAACAGCTATCTTGTTGTCTTTATTTCTTAAAATATAATTAAAGTTCTTTACTCAAATGTACTGTGATACTCATCAGCTTGTCTTGTGATCTTTTGAACAAAGATACATGTTCGTTTGGATGGCTCTATCCATATATCTACAAAACTAATTTTTCTGTGATTCTGATTAACTTGTCTTATGAGAAATTAAGAGTTTGGTAGCTTTTGATTTGAGGAACAAAGATACAGATTTGTTTGTATGTCTGACTCTATAATCTAGAGATTGGTCAGAAGGATCTATCTTACATCCCTATCAAACATGAGCTCCAAGTGCACAAATAAGGCTCACAAATTAGTTCAGTAATGCCAAGAACTTAGCAAATAGCATGAATGGATATGTAACCACATATAAAATTTATATCTAGAGTTTGTGCTAGTTAATTAATTTCAGATTTTGATTGAAAGTTTTACGTTTACGGAGGTTATGATTGCTATTAATTAGTTGCAAAAATGGAGGGTTTACAACATAATTAATTTAAGAACTTGCTAGCATTAAGAGCAAGAATATATACAGCTGATCATAAGGTTTAGTTGAGAAGTCCAATGATCAGTAGGACCCTTGACTTGACATTGTGATTCTAATGGCTTAACTACCAGTAGGGTTGGATCCTTATCTTTCTGAAAGCTTTTTAAGAGGCCAATCCAAACTATATATATATGTAAGGCTGAATTTTTTTGTGCATGTTGCGCTATAGAAATAACAAGTTAATCCATGAATAATCATAATAGTGATTTTTTTAAAGTGATTGTAGGTATTGTAGACACAAAGGGCATGCAACAAACATGATAAGGATTGATGAAGTTTAATAATCTTCTTCTTGCAACCCCAAGTTTGCATGGTGTGTTCTTGGACTTGTGTTCTTCCCCAAATGAAAAGGCTGTTCTTGTTGTGTTCATATTGGTTGGGTTCTTCAATTATTGGGAACAAATGGTTTGCAAAAGGGCATTTTTAATGCCCCATGCATATATATATTTTGTACTAGAACAAGTTTGTAACCTAGAAGTGGGACAGTGCATTGATATTTATTAGGTTATGTGGCAGGGATCAATGATATGAAGTAATAATTGAGGCAATGATAATTTATGTACTAACATTTGGTTGGATTCTTATTCTCATCATTCTCATCAGAAGGACACTCTAGAATTCCTTTTCCATTCAGACATATGAATATGATGGTTGGTGTCCCTCTTTATTAGAAGCCAAGCACATCTAATCATCCAGCTAGACATGGGCTTTTCTTGTGATTAGCAACTTATAAACCTAGTCTTGCCCATCATATACATTAATGTCGAGTTCATAATTGCAAGTGAATTTATTGATAAAAAAAATATGATTAATAGCATATTAGTTTTCCAAAGCTGACTGAATTTCATATTAGTCTTGTATTAATTTCCAACAGTATAACCATAGTTCCTGAAAGCTTTTATATTATATATAATTAGTGATTTGTTATACAGAGATCACGGGATTTCACCTCATGTCTCATCCAAGACAACCAAAATACCTATCACATGATTTCCTCCGATTTCAGAGACCATTTCAGTGCACCAATTCATTGATCGATTCGTACAAAAATTTCCAATGAGTTTATTAAACTCTAAAGAGGGGGTAAATGGAAGAGAACGAGAGATAAAACAATAGGGCTCTTGATTTGATGAGTACTGTGATATGGGTCCATCATGCTTCTGTGAGTTCTGGTCCATCACTCAATCTCTTCTTATTTATAAGGATCTCCAGCAGGACAATACCTAACCATACAAGAACAATTTAGAGTTCCATCTCTCTCTCTCTCTCTCTCTCTCTCTCTCTCTCTCTCTCTCTCTCTCTAGTTTGGTGCCATTCACACGTGCAGTTGACTCCTCTTTAAGAACTATGTATCCTCGCAATATCTATCTATCTCCAACAGCTTCATCCTCGCTGTGCTCCTCCTCCTCTCTCTCTCTCTCTCTCTCTCTCTCTCTCTCTCTCTCTCTCTCTACTACTATTTGCATGGCATCTCTCTCTCTAATTAACCACTATTGCATGGCTCTTTTATTGATTTTTAAATATTAAATCTTTTATCCTTGTCTAGGGAACAATTAATATAAATTCCCCACGCAAATGATTCAAATTCAAGTAATACTATTTCTATGGCTCCTCTCTCTTTCTCTCTCTAACAACCACTGCTTTGTATGGCTGGTCTCTCTCTCTCTCTCTCTAAAATGAACCAGCTTTGCATGGGTTGTTGGAGGCTCGATGTCGGCCAATAAATGAGTACTGGTGGGCACACCAAACTATTGCGTGTACTGATCGACCAAACAAGAACACCACCTGATTTGGATTTGGTGCCATCAGCCAGGGAAGATAACTGGTGGACCACCATTTGATCTCTAATAATGATGCAAAGCTTTATGACTGTCTCAAGATTGATTCAATTAGATATGTTTCTAGAAGTACTCCGCACGATCAACGACCCAAATTGCATCTCAGATATATTCTTTTTAGATACATTGGAAAAATATTGCATTTTAATGCAATTTTTTTTATTTTTTTTAAGGTCAGTCTGTGTTGTCCTTCAAAAATTTGGTATTAATCTGTTAAGGAGTCTTTACTTATAAGTCAAGCATATTCGTGAACCAAAATGGCATATTTAGTAACGCAAAAAAACAAAAAAATTAAAGTGAATTAATTCATGTGTAAACTTTTCCCGATACATTGAAGAGATTTATATTTACCGATTCCAAGATAATATATAGGTCATGATTAAAGACTTGGTCAATTTGAAAACTAAAATAAACTCTCAGTGCTCATGTTGCTAGTGGTGGTGACACAAGAGCCAATATGCCCTGCAGGCCAGGCCGAGCCCACGCAAATGAGATATGGGCTTATCCAGCTCAATACTTTGGGGACCTTTCTTTCACAAAAATGTCCATTTTTTTTCTTTTGATTATACATTAATCCTTTTTCTCTCTCTCTCCCCCCACACACACACACTGACACAAGTCCCCCCAACCGAATTCATTATTTAGCTGCCACGTGTATTCGATCGAGATCGTCAAAGATATAACTTGATAAACTTAATAACTTGTCACGGCTCTTTTCAATCATATGAGAGTATGCACTCCCCCATGTAAGGTAGATACTGCCCAGATGTTTAATATCTTAAATCTTCTATTAATCATTGATTAGAGTCATTAAAATACGAGATACATTTGTTCGAAACTTTTAAAGGATAAATATGTGATTTAAAAGCTGCAAGAATTCCTAACATGAGCTCCTAGAAGACATCAATGACATGAGTGAACATGGAAACTTGATCTTCCATTACACCTGTCATCGTCAAGAAACAGGTCAAATTGTTTCGTGACGTGGTCAATTCTTTGAGACCGATGCCCTAGTGCTGATATGAATTCGCTGTCAAACTTTTCTGATAAGAAGTCTCTGACGGATCTACTCGTATTTTTCAGTGTCTCAACCTCGACGACGACGGTGAAGACAGCTCGTACAGGCCGGTGATCCGACAATTTCAGTTCACATCTCTCGTACCGGCTTTCCTTGAGGCCCTTACCATGCCAAATAATTCGGTCACACCTATATACACAACAATAATTTATTCATCATTATTTTTCATAATTAATATTTATATAACACTAATAAAAACACTTTTTTTTTTCCTACTGAGATTGAGTTATGAAATCTTCATTACCATGCCGGAGCTCGCTTTTTCTTGACCTTTGTACCTCCAAGACATCCATAATATTCATCTGAATTAGGGCAATATTTATACGTCGGTGGGAAAGTGATGATCCCTTCTTGCCACCCTTCAAAGACCCGGCCACAAGATGCCTCGTTGAGCAACTGCATGCAATTAAGTTCATCGAGGTTTATATCTCGTACGTACGTGCATGTGCACCCTAAAACATCTCAAGAGAAGAACTCAAACAATCTTAGCATACTTGTAGAGCAATGTATATATATATACCTGATCATTTTCTAGTAAGATATTCCACTCCTTCTGTTCCACAAGCAACCGGGTTTTCGCCTCTGGCAAGGAGATTCTATAGTTCAAATCGCCAAACAATATTATCCCACTACAAGGAATTATTAGAAGAAGAAAATAATACAAGTTAGTCTACATATATACTGAATCTGTTATTTACTATGAAGATTATTATAGATTCAATTTGATTATGTGTGTTGCAAAATAGCCATCTATATTCATAAATGATATATCATCATTATATGAGGCTATGGTTATAAAATAACATTTGGGTTGTCCTATATTGATCTTACCTGGCATGCTTTATCCTATGTAGAGCCTATATGAAGGGGAGGGTTAGTGGGGGAGGGTCATATATCCTGTTGTCATATGTGGAGTATACGAGAAAAGGACTATCCTACGTGGAGTCTACGTGGATGGGGGGAATAGTAGGGGAGGGGGAAGTTAATGGAGGGAGAGAGGGGGGTTAGTGGAGAGTTACTGTACGAGGGGGAGAGAGAGATCGAGGGGTAGTAGGTGGTTATCATGCATGCTCCCACTAGTACATATATATACCTCAAAATAACTATACTTATGTAAATACCAAAGTAAATCACAAATTACATGCTTACCATCCAAAATATGGTTTTTTTTTCAATTCATAATTATCATATTTTAACCTCACTTTGACGATTTTGAGATGACAAACATATCTTACTATTTATTATTAAACAATTTAAGTAGCTGGGCTATCTATTTCAGCAACTATCAATAATCTTAATTTTCATCAAGGATAGCTATCGCCGTACAATATATGTCAACTAACGAATTATTATTATTATTATTATTCATGAGTATATCTTTATTATAATTTTTTTTTGATGAAAATTTGAACTCACGATCTCTCCTCGATGTCTATACTAAGAATATATCATTGACGATAAAATGAGTTTATTTGAGTATGTTTTGCTCACTCGTGATCGAGGATCTTCTCCGGCAAATCAAGAACATGGCAACGACAGAACCTCGTCCTCGACAAGATCTGTGCGGCATCCAAATTCCGGCGCACCTCGCCACCCTCCATCCCCCCGGAAGCCATGTGACAGCACACGAAGCACAAGCTCGTCCCGTGCAAGCAAAGCCGGACCGACACCGATCCCTGCATCAATTTGATCCCATCCCAATTTCCATATTTTCTGACTTCTTATACATGTTCATGGTACTCAAAAAAAATAAAAAAAATTCTACATATGATATGACTAATATTGTTTTCAAAGTATAATTATAGGTACCTTGTTTCCTAGCCAGCCCATGATGCCGCATTCGACGCATGAGACACTCTGATGGCGTATATGTCGCCGGAGATCGGCTCTCACCCAAACGGAGACAAAGATTCCGACCATCTGCTTGGTCACGATGCACCGGAAACTTTGCGCAATGCTCCTTTCTCGATTGCTTACTAACTTGTTCAAGGTTGTACTTATGAGGGAGTTCCATTTCTTTGAGCTTCTGCTCTTCTCTGGGCTGAGGATGTTCTTCAAACTTAGGGGCACAATCTCTTGGAAGCTGCATGCCATGAATATATATACATTGACTAATAAGAACCAGAGCGAGCTTCTATATATATTTTAGATAATTCTGAGTATTTTAAAATTAATGAGATGAGATTGCGTACCCAAGAACATAGATGTCATAAAAATCGTTGTTGGTGTCCAGCCAATCGCCCAAATCAAAATCACCGTCCGGCGGCTCGCCGCCGACGTTCCACGTACCGACGAACACTCTATGGATCAGGAATTAATTTAGATGAGTACAGGAAGATTATATGTTTTCGTAGAGCTAGCTTTTACATAGAATTAATGCCTTTGTTTGGATCAAGCTAGCTTACTTGTACTGCATGAAGTGTCCTCTTCTCATCCACAGATGGCACGTCGCCGTTGCCGGAGGCTGGCCGGTCGGAATCAAGCTGCGATACGCGCATGGGAAGCTCGTGGCTCTCCGGTAGCATCCGAAGGAGCTTAATTGTTACTTGTTAGCCACCAATCTTGGCCACCTTACCTATATATATGTATAAATTATATGTCAACATATATATGTGAATAACAACACAAGTATAGTTTGACGAGAAAGAGATCTAGAGAGAGAGGGAGAAGGAGGTGGACATGGAGCTATGCATGCTTACTCATTGCTTTTGGGTTTGTGGCATGATGAGAGAAGAGAGGAAGAGGAGATAGTTGGATTTATATATGGTTAATGTAGGAGGGGGATGATTTATTTGGATTTGGGATTTTGAGGTTAGAAAAGTTATGATAATAATTGGGACATATCATTTCTATTTTTTTAATAAAAATATAGCAATGAGGATACGATCAGGGTGGAGTTAAATAGAAATAAGATAAGTGATATCCTCAATTTTTTAAGATGTCCCATCTTAATCCAAGTTATTTTTATTTACTAATCTTATTCTTTCTAGAGATAAGGAGGAATAAAGTGAGATAACCTATCTTTTACCTCCAAACCAAACAACCGAACAGGGTTGGTGAGGATGACCAGAAGTTAACTATGTACGTGGGAGTGCCTCTGGCTCTAGGGGGTTGGTGAAAGACTGAAAGGTATAAATAATATGGCAAGTTGGCTGTCCGAGGAAGTGACGCAAGTCAAGGTTGCAACAATGGGAAGAATTCTAAGAAAAAAACATTTGATAGAGACGTCGTCAAGTCAAGGTTGCAACTAGGATCATCATCATCCATTCTTATAACGATCAGGATTTAATCTAAGTTAGAATTTATTATTAATTTCACCGTCCTGAAATGGTGACGGCGGCGACAAAGGGTGATACTAAATCTGACGCAGGGTAACGTGGACCTCTCTATAGGAGAGACAACCAGACCTCTTTATGGAAGAGACAACCAGATTTCTCAAAGGGAGAAACCAAAAAACCCTAATTTCATTAATCATCAAAAAAACTCCCTTTACAAACCCTAAGACCTCCTTTTATAGGTTTAAGGAAAGACCAGACTAACTCAAACATTGACTCAAACATCATTATCCTAATCCAAGTACTAAACCCGAAATTCAAATAGGAGAAAACCTACTAGAAATAGGAAATTTGTCAAAAATAGAAAGGACCCAAACAAACTGCCTAAAAAGGAAAGTTTTTCATAAAAACTGAATTTTAAGCCAAACGAAAAGAAATTTGGAGATTCGGAGGTCAAGGTCATGGAGAGATCTTTGATCTCTGATGATTCTTGACAGGCTCGTCGAGCCGGTCGTTTCGACTGGTCGCACGCCCCGATCGGACGTCGTGGACGAAAGTTATGCCCATCCGACGATCGGGGTCGCTCAGAGATCTGAGTCGGACGGATGGAGTCCGAATGCGTCCAGATCGCCTTGGGAGCTGCTTCGGCTAGGACTCGGTCAGGTCCGGGCTTGGTCCTGCATCAAAATCGTGGTCATCGGACAAGAATCGGATGATTGGGTTCTGATTCTCTATGTAACTCTAGCAAAGCGATTCTATCCATACATACATACATACATACATACATATATATATATATAAACTTTGTCGGTTATGAGACTCGTTTCTTTGATGAACTAATTAAAGGAATTAAGAACATGTAGTACTGAGAGGATTGCCTTTTTGTATGAATATTAAAAAAGATTAAAGCATAATTGTATAATGGTCTTACCTTCGCCTCCTTTTATCTTCCTTAAAAAAAGCCATTCCACTTCTATCTTAATGCATCCATTAGGTAGGTTAAATAGGATATGCAAATGTCACCATTATAGTATGAAAGCTATAGGACCACAAGATATTATTGAGGGCATTAGACTAATCACTTTTTGCATACTAATAATGATGTGTATGGGTGAAGATCCTCCCTACCAAAGATTTCTTTAGATCAAGTTGCAGCTAGTGGATCAGAGTTGTTGCACTCCCTACCTCTACACCAATTAATAATTTTCTACAATTCTTAAGCTAATAGAAAGAGAGCATGGATATTGAATTTAAGAAGCAAATTGAATGACACCTGAATCAGAAGTAAATAACACATTAATATCAGTGATTTTCGTGGCCATCGATATTGATGAAATTCACCATCGATTTTTTGAGCGTCAGTAAAAAAACGTTGAAATAGACTGTATTTGTTGTAGTGTGGGATTGCTGATATGTTAGCCAGAATTGGTAAGGACTTACAATTCCCTATTTTTTGGACTAAAGAATCATGCCTCCCAGCGCATGGTATCTTTGTTTTTGTATAGTTAGATTCTGCTATGTTGTATTTTTACAGCTTTATTTAGCCTTTGACTGATCAAGTCAAAAAATAACTTTTTAACTCATTTAGTCAAAAAAAAAAAAAAAGAAAAAAAAGAAAGAAAGAAAGAAAGAAAGAAAAAAATAGTAGAAAAAGAAGAAAAGAAGCTGCTCGCAACAACCTGTAAGATCTCATAAACAAGAATTTGATGGGATACTGACCAAAAACTACTCCTGCCAATGCCACAACCGTCACACCAACAGCTTTTTGACAGAGAATTTCTTAAGAATATCTCTAAGCATTGTTTAGAATAAAAACAATATGCAAGTGCGAATAAACTTTTGCATGGTGAGTTGTGACATGCTCATCAAACTGAGACTTATGCAAGAAAAAATAATCCCTGCATATTCTTTTTTATGAGGTTGATGTCAGATACTACGGACAACAACCAAATTGCAAATGAAGTTTTGAGCATTTATATATATATAAAAAGGATTTAAGTAGCTTATCAATGGTTAATTAGCACAGCTATAAATAAAAAAAATAAATAAAAACTTTATATTAATTCCTAGAAGAATAAACAACATCCTCCAACCATAAACTACAAGTTTTGACTCATGTAAAACTCATTTCATTTCCACATTATTCTTCTGCTCAAGAAAAATAGTATCAGAGTAGGTATTTCGTTTGATACTTAAATAAGCTCTGATTATCATGTCACTGATTAAATAGAAAACTACGGACACCTGTGTTTGCCAACTTCAACAATTTTCAACATCCATCACGTCGCATGGATTTATTATATTTTCAAAAGAAAAAAAAAAACAAAACAAAAGGAAAAAGTAACCATCTTTAATCTTTATTACGCCGCCATGAATCACTCATTAGTGAGACAGCTTAACACTGATAAACCTGTGACTCTAAAATAGTTCATTATTAATGCACTTTTCCCACCACTGGATAACAACATAACGGTAAAGTAGTTGTTTGTGATGTAACATCACATCCTTGCTTGCGGCAACTAATTACTATTTTTATTTAGTGCATGAGAGATTGTTTAGGTCACCTGCCACTTCGGCCGGCCGACATCAACTAGTTAATTTTTGTGTGTTTTGCAACCTACCTCCCAACATCTGCCAAGGAGTCGAGTGTCTTCTCACCGGTAAACAATCCAATATCTGCGGAGTCTCTTCTTACCAGTAAACAAGTGCAGCATGTTAGGTCAACAATATCACCAATTAAAATCCTCAACTGATTGATGCAATTATACCTTTTTTTTAACCCTTGGATTAAAAGGAGGCAAATCTCATTTAACTGAAATTGTACATGACTGACCTTCCATACTTTTAATCCCGGGAACACAGGTTTTTGCCTCACTATACAGCAAAAGCTATTTACAAGGACCAGCTACTGGAACCAATATGTGTTCATTAAAGATCAATAGAATGCTTTTGCTATAATTATCTGAAAAGGATATATAACCAAAATTCCAGTCAATTATTCTAAAAAGTCTCTATACTATCAATGTGGTTTCCTGCAACCACATTATCTTGCAGGTTGAAAAAGCCAGTGTCATCTTTGGTTCTCAGCTTCACTGCTATCAAGTCTAGAGCTCAGCCAAGAAATAATATCTCCGGCGATCTCATCTCGTTCTGGCTCGAAGAGGAGATCATGCAAAAACCCTTTGTATAATTTGATTTTCTTGTCCATCGAAGAGGCCTCATCATAGAGACTTTGTGATGCTTTCGGGTCTGTTATCATATCCGCTGTGCCGTGGAGAACTAGGAAAGGGACGCTAACTCTCCGCAGATTCTGCTGCAAATAGAATGTGGTGCGTAGAATCTCGTAGCCAGTTCTGATTCTGATGGAGCCGGTGAATACCAGTGGATCCGAATACTTGATCCGCAAGGCCTCAGGATCACGAGAAACTGGTTGCCTCCTCTTCCTTGCACGAGCAATTTGGTATGTTGGGGCCAGAAAAGAGAAGATTGGTGCAAGCACCTAAAATTAACAAAGCATATCAAAAGCAGTAAGATTGCACGTCAATAAAGATAAATCATCCATTGATGAAAAGACATACAGGTAGAATAGGGTGTGCATGATGCGAGTAAAAAGAATGGTTTCAGATAACATAATTGTGCAAATTTTCACAGTTGATTTAGCTGATAATTCAACGTATGGAAACAGAACATAAAACACAACCATAAAGGAGAATAATTTTCTTTCTGATCTCCAATTATGTGATAAATTTTGCAAATTTTGGTTTGATTTGATAAGCTTAATCATCACAGCTACTGCCGCTTCAAAATTCAGATAAAAAAGGTACAGGGGCTGATGTTAGGCTGACAACCAGACATTAAAAAAGAATACAGATTACAGAATTACTTCAGCGTCAAACTTTAGAGATTTATTTAGACATCTAGTCGACCCACGAGTGTAGGCAGGCAATCATTCTTCCCCCTAAGTATGCACAAGATGACATATATTGTAGTTGCAAATAGTCATCTTTGTCTCAAAAGGAGAGAAACACTTCCCATAGAACTCTCATCCAAAGTTCATCCCAACTATCCACACCACAAGCATGTTTAAAGAAACCATCAAAAACTTCATATTCGAAGAATCTACAAAGATAGCACGTATGAATCTATGCATTCTTCAAGAGTTTGATGCAAAATATCATATTGACCCTATGGCAGTTTCCTCAAAAGTCCATTTAAACAAGTAGTAACTTACCTTCACAATTGGATGAGATGGCTGAACACGGATGGCAGGCGATGTCAGCACCACACCTTGAATACTGGCTTCTATCTTCGGGTCCAACACTGCCTTCAGAGAATATGCAAGATGAAGATGCTTAAAGCTATTAAAAACTTTTCGAAAAAAAGAGATAGCATTTGATTTCCTGCAGAACCTAAAATAGAAAAGTACCACAGCAATAGGCTTTGAAAACCCTCAAAATGTCTAACCTTTAGAATAATAGCTGCACCAGTTGAATGTCCAAAGCAGAAGCAAGGTAACCCAGGATTCTCTGCCAATACCTTCTCCAAAAATTCTTTCTGAATATAGAACAAACAATCAGACATAATATATGTGGCTATGATCTGTTGCAGCAATAGCTGATTCATCATACCAAGTCGCTGACAGCAAAATCTATAGAAGGAACATAACCATGCAGATCATCGCTTCCGCCATGTCCTGATAAAAAAATAGACGAATCAAAAAATGTAGGAAGAACAGAAAGTCTTCTTCAGGTTCTGAACTTTCAATTTTTTTGGCAGGCCTAAATTGTCTTAAAAAGCAAAATAGTGCAAGGAATCGAGGTTCACATATCTGAATGCACTTCTATCAAAATTGCTAAAATAGAGATGTCACCTCTAAATGGGTGATTTATTGAAATTGATAATAACTCCAGATATTAAGCACACACATAGACAAGGAAGTCAAAAACATCAGGTATCGTCTCCTCTTATGACTGCAAGAACTTCTAATATTATTTTAAGAAGTCAAACTCTAAGCTAGGTCTTCTAGAGGATAATTCCAAGAAGGATAAGCACATATAAGCTGGAGTTTATCAAATATGAAGAACAATTGAAATGGTAAAACATTATCATGCTTCAAAGATTCTATGTCCTTGGCCAGATCATCAAGGAAGGAACAACCTTTAATTTATTAACAGGCTCCAAAAACTCAAGTATGTGCTCAAAAAACTAGCTGACCTGACATGTCTCAATCATGGTTTGGCTCAAAATACTAACTGGCTTGACTTGTCTCAATCAAGAATAGGGTCAATCTTGAGCAAAGTCACTGGATTGTTCGGTTCTTTGCAAACACGGAGAAAGTGGATTGCTTAGTCCTGAAAGTTGGTCAATTCAAAAACTCAAGGTAACTTGAGTTCATTCAAAGTCAAGCAAACATCAATCACTATATGGTGTAGAGTTTCTAGAGCTCTAAATAACTACAAGCAGATAAAAGAGCTGGATGCAATATACATCATTGAAACCAAATTTGATTACAGCAAACAAAAACCCTATCATAGAAGTAAAAATTAATCTCTCAGCGACAATTTTTAGATGATAACCATTTTCAAGTCAGAGACATGTGATGCTTACTTGACTACTTACCTATCCAATCCATAGCACACACTTTGAATCCATGGTCATTCAATTGAGTTGCAAATCTGTCATATCTCCCACTGTCAAACATGAAAGAAGATGTCTTTATTACTATACTGCATCAATTTAAACATCTAAATCGAATTAACCTATCCTCCTCTGCAGTAATATACCTGTGCTCATTCAAACCATGAAGAAGGACAACCACCCCCCTGTACCAGACAGAACAATCAATAGATGCCTGGAAGGTGCAAAGCAGTAAGATAGTATTTCCTGTCATATAAAAAAACAAGTACACCACAAAAACTTAATTGACTGTCTGTTTGCAAAAAAAAGTACAGAATAGAACATGTGGCACTAGCTGATACAGGTTCAAAGTACAAATAAGCAAGACACCAGAATCAACGATTCTAGGCATTATGTTTGTCCCACAAAGGAAACACCTCCAAAATAATGGAGACCAGAAAGGAAAGTTGTCTGGCATGCGATTACATACCAACAAGCAACCCAAAGTGCTTTGTGCAGGTAAGGGCAAAACAGCTTCACAGGGTTGTTCACTATGCTCCATATATGCGTCAAAAGATCTTAGAAGGATGAAAGGAGTCCCCAGGTTGAGATTTAAATCAACACTTAATGCAAGAGCTTGAAACTTTAATGAAGCCTGTGTAATGTTCCATTATGATCTGACATGGTTACTAAGATTTATATGTGACTTCACCTCAAAAATAGTCATGCAAATAACATGGCATATGAATATTTCCAGCTGTACTGCAGAAGGGCAATAGTTTGCTTCAAAATGACTCAAGGCAACAGGAGTTCTCTGCACGAATCAATCAATGTAGCTGCAAGTCCATAACTTCGAATCAGTGCAATGCACAAGTTTGGTTTGCAATTCTACCACTTTATCTATGTTGCTGAAGTAAGACCAATCTTTTCAACTTACCACATCTTAACAAACACAACCTTTGTTCGATAAGGATAATGTTAGAGGCAATGTTCTAAAAATCGCTCTAGGCGGCCGCCTAGGCGTTGGGCGCTTCCCAGCCGTCCCGATTAAGGCCTAGTCGATCGAGCTAGGCGTTCGGCTGAAAATCGGCCGCCTAGACGGGCTAGGCGGGCTGGGAGTACTAGAGGGATATGGAGAAGAAGAATTTGAGGCATATGCTTGAAAGTTGTTAGAATCAAAACTTTGAAATGAATAGTGTTGCTATTTAAGCTTTATATTTTTATTTATATAATTATATGTAATAAAAATTAAATTAAAATTAAAAAAAATAAAACCGCCTAGTTCTAGCCTAGGCGTCCGACTAGTCCTCTAGGCGCTAGTCCCCGAGCTTCCGCCCGACTAGCGCCTAGCGTTTTTTAGAACCATGGTTAGAGGAAGACATACACGAGGAGGCTACTGGGAATCAGGGATCGACGCTAGGGTAGGAAAGATCAAAGAGAAGAGAAGGATTCCTGCCACATAAGATTAATCGCAATTGAACAAATAGGTTATCTTCTCATCCGACATGGCATCATGGCCACACATGTAAATAATCCAACAATGCTAGCTAGAGTTGTGTGATGGCCAACGCCAACTAGTATAGACTGGTTATCATTGCTCTTTGCTGTTAGTTTGATTGGTCCTTATTTTCCAGAGAAATTAAACTACTTACAAAATCAAGTAGAAAGTAGATAGCTGATCTAGTCTATTTTTTAAGTTTTTGATACTGAAATATAGTAACAATGGAAACAATCATCATGAATTCAGAGGAATGGTACGAACTCAAAGTTACATTCGTAAGAAAATTGTTGCTTATTATAAAGTTAAAAACAGTAAATTAGATTATAGTCAGATGGAAAGAGGAGGACATGCTTACTTGGTAGGGACAGCTGAGGGCGTCCATGACTGCGTAAACATTGCATCACCTCTCGGCACCACCATCACTGCAAACTCCCTCGCTGTTGTCTTCCCTCTCTCATCGTCCCCGACGCACTCCTCCTCCGCCCTCAGACGTCGGATCGCCATCCCCCTCCTCGCCGCTGTCTCCAGCTCCCTCCTCCTCCGCCCAGCTGGCACCCTCGCCGCCACTCCCTGCCTCTCCTCCGCCACACGCGACGACCTCTTGACGATCCTCCGCCAGCGGAACGGGAGGAGCAGCAGTAGCACTTTACTGTTAAGAAGCAATAACATGCTCCTCAGGCCATGGATCGAAAACCGTGCCGAGACCCTCCCGCTCGTCCCCGACGTCAGCATCAACGGCCTCGTAGGCGTCGTCACAGCCGTCGCCACCTTAACAGCTACCGCCCTAGGCCGTGCCACAGCCTCCATCCTCCTCCCTTTCTCCGCCGCCCTCTTCCCATGCAGCAGCCGCGTCGCGATCGGCCTCGCCACTGGTATGCTGGCCCTTATACAATTCATGAATAACAGCGATAAAGGCAAGATTATTACGATGACCCGATGGAGATTGATGGGTTCTAAAGCTATATCGGCTGGAATTCAAAGGTAGCAATTGGAACGAGTGGTCGCGCGACTACAAAATTAGGGATTAGGGTTTAGAAAAATCGTAGGAGTTAATTGGAATACGAACTGTAGAAATGTACGAAAGAAAGAGGGACCAACGGGAAGAAGAGCTGGGGGTACGCTGTCCGGCGGAGGATCGTATATTAAGTTTAATCTGTACATGGATATCTGATAGTGGTTAACTAAAAGCAATGCTCGGCTTCTCGGCCAATCATTTGATGCCACGACATGGAGCTTTGTGGTCCTGCGGGCAAAGCGAACGGGACGTCGTTCTCCTCGTGTGATCTCGAGCGGGGGGCGAAGAGGAGAGGAAGACACGTGGCATGAGCTCGGGGTCATGTGAACACCTGGAAGGAGGTGCCGTGGTCTATTTTCCATGGCTTTTGGTGTTTGCCGTTTTATTCCTCACAGCTTCAATACTCATGCGTCCACCCACGTTGTTGGAGGAAACAAATAATAAATAAAGAAAAATAAATAATAAAGGTAAGGGGTCAGAACTAAAGGTGGCAATCTAGATCATTATCCGCGAACCCGATCTGACCTGATTCGAAATTAACAAGTTTGGATTTGGTGTTATCGGGTTCGGGTTCTAATCGGATCGAGCCGTTTATAACCCGCGAATCAAACCCGACCCGAAATTAGCCATTTACTATCCGAAATTAGCGAGTTTGGATTTGTTGTTGGCACTCGTAACGAGAGGGCCAAGCTGTTGGCCATGACCTCCTCCCATATGTGTCTGCCCTTGAGGCACAGTTTGTGACAGAAAACTGGCCTCCCTGCCTGGGTTGCTACTGCTGCTGCTAAGGATAAGGTCGGTGACGCTGCGGGTATTGTGCTTCCTCCACGGGCCTCCTCTGCTCTGGCCCCTCTGAAACTGCCCTCTGCCTTCCCCACCTGCCGCTGGTGCTGGCTGGATTGCTCTCGGCCTCTCCTGGCACCAGTGCTGCACCCACACACCGTCGTGTACGTGGTCGTCTGTCGTATGGCAATCAGCCTCCGGATGTCTGCACAACGTCCCCTCTCAAACTGATGGGCTTTGGCAGTAGAGTCAGCTGCCACTGGTCCAACGTAGTGAGCCAAGTGGGTGAATATGGTGGCGAACTGCTGAACAGTGAGAATACCATGGGTGAAGGTGAGGAACTCCTCGGTCATGGGCACCCGTGTGCTGTAGGGAAAGTACGCACCAAGGAAGGTGACATAGAATTCTAACCACATCAGCAACTCTCCTCCTGTCCTGGTGGCCTGGGCAGTGCACCACCAGTCCAAGCCGTCCATGTCGAGCTGGAACGCCGCGAGTTTAATCCGGAGAGGGTCATACTCATCAAACAGGAGATCGAGCACACGAGTGACCTCTTCTAATCACTCGTTTGCCGCTGCCGGATCCCCGCTCCGACTATGAACCTGGGAGGGTCCAGCCGTCACTGAATTATTTTTTAATCATGATTAAGGCTCTTAATCGGATGGAATGGTATTTTTGAAATGATTTCTAGGGAAAATATGATATTATGAATAATTTAATACTAGACTTTTAGGGTGAAACATGATATTAACAATATATAAAAATATGTTACACATGTAAAATACATTTTTTAATAATGAATTTTGAGCAGGATCGAGCTGATCCCAACTAAGCCTTAATCCAAGCTGGCCATGTATTGCTCAAGATAAGGATTCGACTCTAATTAAAATCCCCATCATATCTGGATCGAACGGTGGACGTTCATCTGAGCTTTAATCGCAACCGTTAATCGAGCGACACAACTCCTGAGAGGACTCTGTTTACAAGTAGTATAACAAGAACAATAGATTTTTAATCAAATCCTAACCGCGCGAGTTAGGGTTCGATTCTTTGCTTTCTCTGACTCTCCCCCTCGTCTTCGCCCGCTCCTCAACTTTTTCCGATCGTCGTCGGACGTTTCCGGCGCTGCTGTCGACCTGCTCCACCGTCGGGTAAGCCCTGTTCTCCTATTTCTGTTTCTCTCAGTATCTTTAATTTTACTCGAGCAACATGCTACCATGCTAGATCATGCTCCAAAATTTGATCATGTTTTGTTGGATATGCTAGATAAATTCTGCGATCTTTTATAAGTTTGTTTCTATATGTTGCAGGTCCCTTACCTCCTGGCTCGCGCATGCACTTCCTCTGGAGCAGGTGGGGTGGGTAGGAGGTGAGTTATCTATCCTTATATGAGGCTATGATTATAAGTAAAACTTTTGTTGTCCTGGAGGGAGAATGTCCTATGTGGCATGATAATCATAGGTCGAGGGGGGTTTAGTGGGAGGGAGTCATTGGGTGATTATTGGTTTAGTGGGAGGGAGTCATTGGGTGATTATTGGTTCGATTTTTTTTCTTCTTTTTTTTCCCGGTAGTATGAGCTGCTCAACCATGAATATCGCCTCCCAGCATGTCTAGTGTGATGAAGATGAAGAACATGAAGTATAATGTTTTTTTTTATATTAATTAAGCCTGATAGGCTAGGGGAAGAAAAAGGTTACATAGCAACTAAAGATGACCCAGATGGGCCTCTCCTAGCTGAACTAGCAAGTCTATTTGCCACCGCATTGAATTCACGGGGGGGTAAGAACAAACAACAAACAACACGGAAGAAATAGAGGAAGAGAATCTCTAGATGAGACGAATAACTAAAGAGAGGTCAAATTTAACTTGCCATTGATGAAGTTGACAGCCAGCATAACATGAAGTATAATGTCTCTAACCTATTTGACACACATGCAAACATTAAGTGGAAATCCGGACACTATAGTCTGTTCAAATAAGCAGAACCAAGTTCAAATTATTGCGTACACTGTAGTAGTGCTGCATCTCTCTCTCCACCTCCTCGCCGGCAAGCTCGACCCGTCCCTGTCTCCGGCCGTCTTCGTCGATCGCAAGCTCGACGATCGGGCTGCCGAGGTCGTCGAGGTCCTAGACTCACGGTCGAGCCGCCGTCGAGGATCCGATTGGGTGTGGGGAGGGGGTTTGGGAAGAAGGAGAGGAGGTGGAGAGAGGATCCGATTGCTCGACGTAGCCGGAGAGAGATCCGGCGGAGCAGGGGAGAGGGTTGGGGAAGAAGGAGAGGAGGTGGGGAGAGAGATCCGGCGGAGCAGGCGGAGGCGACACTGAACATGGGGAGAGAGATCCGGCGGAGCAGGGGAGAGGGTTGGGGAAGAAGGAGAGGGTGGGGAGAGAGATCCGGCGGAGCAGGGGAAGAAGGAGAGGAGGTGGGGAGAGAGATCCGGCGGAGCAGGGGAGAGGGTTGGGGAAGAAGGAGAGGGTGGGGAGATAGATCCGACGGAGCAGGGGAGAGGGTTGGGGAAGAAGGAGAGGAGGTGGGGAGAGAGATCCGGCGGAGGGGAGAGGGTTGGGGAAGAAGGAGAGGGTGGGGAGAGAGATCCGGCGGAGCAGGGGAGAGGGTTGGGGAAGAAGGAGATGAGGTGGGGGGAGAGAGATGTAGCGGAGCAGCCGGAGGACGGTGAGCAGGGGATTCGATCGGGTGTGGGTAGGGGGTTGGGGAAGAAGGAGATGAGGTGGAGAGAGAGAAAGCTGAAATAAGTTAAAATAAGTTAAAAATAAGTTATTAAATTAAAAAATGTTAAAATAAGTTAAAAATATGATTTGCCGTTAAAAACTCGACGGCGAGTGGACGGAAGGATCACATAAGAGTGATTATTAAATTTGAGGGTCTGTATTATAACTTTTTAAAATATAAGGATCACATAAAAATATGCGTCAAATTACAGGATATTAATTGAAAATTTAGCCAAGAAAAAAAGTAAAGAGAAGAGTCCAACAACCGCCTGGAGATCGAAATAGAAGTAACTAGCAGCTCCCGCCACGTTACCAGATAACGGGCTCGGAAGGCGTTATCTGGAACAGCGGACCCTGGTCTCGTGGGCGCCACGCGGCGTGGGTTCCGCGTTGGTTGTTGGATATACGCAAAAGAGGTTGCTAAAGGGGAAGCTTTTGGGGGTGATCTTCTTGTTTGGAGATCTTGGAGGGGAAATAATGGCTTCTCTAACAGTGCCTCAGGTGCTCTCGTCTCCTCGCCAAGACGCCACAGAGCTCTACAAAGCATTCAAAGGTTTGTACGATTGATGGATATCTCTTCTTCTTCTTCTTCTTTTCGTGGATACTTTTGCTTTCTTGGTGATATAAAGCCGTTTCTTGAGTTTAGAAACCTCGCTTCTTTTTGTGGTTAGTTTAGCTTTGTGTTTTTAGGGTTTTGGTAGTTTGGTAGGTACCCATGACTTGTTATGCCCTATTATGCCTTAAATTTTGAAGCTTTTGGTTTTATTCGGCGTAGATTAGGTGGTTTTGCTGGAACTTGATTGTGTTTTTAGGATTATGCCGCTAATTTGAATGTTTTTGGTCTTATTTAACGTGGATTAGATAGTTTTGATGGAATTTGGAGATTGTAGGGTTTATTCGGTACTGTGAAGAAGTCTTTTTCTCTTATTGCTTGTTAAAACTCCGTTGGATAATTGTGCTTGGATTTGGAGATTTCCTCTTATATTGGCTGCTCAAAACTTAATCATTTTGTCTTCATTTCATGCTATTCAGGCTATTTGTTGTTTTATGGAATTTTTTATTATTTAGGTTCTGACTGGTTGATGATTATTGATACAGGGTTTGGCTGTGATAGCGCGATAATCATTAATATTCTTGCACACCGTGATGCAACACAGCGTGCTCTTATACAGCAGGAGTACAAGGCTATGTATTCTCAGGAGCTTAAGGATCGTTTGTCCTCAGAACTCAGTGGACATTTCAAGGTAGGCACTAGGCAGAAACATTCTAGAGGTGCAGATAGCTTGTTTGATAAGTGGATGATTTGCAAAGATGCCATTTCTTAATAGAAGTTTGATCTTTGGCACTTTTTGTCCATGCCAGTGATTGATGCCAAGGGAATTGATTTATTACTTGCTAAGTCTTTGAATGTTCCGACAAAGACTTCTTCACTGTATGGGAGTAACCCGGGATGGGTGACAAAGCAAATATAATGTATTTACACATTTGTAAGCTGAAATTAGTACTATTAGTATGTTGTCTTTGATGCTAGAACATAGTACAACTCACCCCTTCTATTTATGGTGGATGATATACCAAATTATTTTTTTAAGTTGCATGTTTAATTAGCTTCTTAGTGGGTGGATAATTTGTAAGCAAAAGGGCTATCTCTTGTCATAACCTGTCGTTTACCTTTATATTTATTCTCAGAAAGCAATTCTGCTCTGGATACCTGATCCAGCAGGACGTGATGCAACTGTACTCAGGCAGGCACTTAGTGGAGATGTCATCGATTTGCAAGCAGCCACCGAAGTAATATGTTCAAGGACACCATCTCAGATACAGTCCATCAAACAAATATACTATGCCAGGTTTGGTGCTTACCTTGAACATGACGTACAACATTTCGCCTCCGGAGATCATCGAAAGGTAAACTGCATGGTTTTGAACTGAAGAAACAAAAATCTAATTTTTCTTTTTCTATGACTAAACTGAAGAAACAAAAATCTAATTTTGAACTACAGATACATATTGAACAAAAGATGCACAATAGTAAGAATCTCACCATGTGTTCAATAGCTCAACATGCATGGTTTTGTTGATAAAAAATGCAGTCGTTTTATCCCTTAGGCAGTTTATAAGTGATAGCTATGTATGATGTGCCTTATACCTCAGTAACTTGTTTTTGTGCACTTACAGATTTATGATTTGGAGTTGGTGATAGGGGTATGGCATGAAAAGATATACAAGATGACACCTTTTAAGTTTGTGCTAGGTAAACAATTTTCCTTGAAATGAAGGGGCTTAATTTATGATGGTTAAGACTGGGTAAAGGTTCATCCAATAGTGAGAATGTATTCTCTTTTTTTTTATTGAGAAAAAATGGATAGCGTTTTTGGAATTAACTATGTATCCTCTCTACATCCCTTCCATTTTCCTATGAATTAAATCCATTTTTCTTTCTTGATAGGAATAATAAAGCAATCATGCAGTTGAAATCTGTAATGGTAACTTCGTAAACGTGTTTCCTCTACGCTAAACATGACCCCTTTCCGAGCATTGTGCTTCCTGTGGGAGCATTCAAAATGCTTGTACTAAGCCATCTTCATATGGACGGTGTTTGTATTTTCAATGTCTATCGATTAATTACTTGCCAAGGCTGTATACATTTGCCCATGCCTTTTGTGGAGCGCATGATAAGTGCAGATTCAAAGTCTTAAAAAATGGATTCAAGGTTTGGATTTAAAGGACGGCATTTCTGAAAAGCATCAGATCCATGAGGTAATTCTTAGGACGAGCTTCATAGTCATGTACTAAGCTGACTTTGAACGGAATGATTCCAAAGTATACTATAGTTGGTTTACCCCCTCATACTATGCACTGTGGCCAAATTCATGCTGCATATAATCATTAATTGCTCCAATTAGAAGAACTTGTAATAGACTCTTTGATGATGTTTCTCACTGTTCCTTTGAACATTGAACCACGAAAGGGAAGAAAAGGCATGCCTATTATGAGAGTTTCTGATTGACAAAGTTCCCGATCATATTCATGTAAGAAATCATTACATCATCAGTATAATATGCCATTGGAGTAGTTAAAGGAATACTGTCTGCAGTTTCGTAATTCTTCCAGGATCAGCTATCTGCTTCATTGAAGCTTGACATGGTATTTTACCATTTTATGACTAATTTGTGAATGTCCTACTTTTCCTACAGCTGCTGCTTGCATACATTGGTATATTACGGTATGAGGGGCCTGAAGTTGATCCACATATGGCCGCTAATGACGCAAAGGACCTCTTTAAAGCTGGTGAGAAGCGACTGGGAACGGACGAAGACGCTTTCATCCGTGTCTTTAGTGGACGAAGCAGAGCACAATTAGCTGCTGTTGCAGCATCTTACCATCATGCCTATGGCCATTCCCTTGAAAAGGTAATGCTTCCACTGCAGCATATTGTCTTTCTGAAAGCCTGACCTTTCTAGCAATATTGAAGGTGTGTCCCCTTGTGCAGGCCATTAAGAAAGAGACATCTGGAAACTTTGAATTCGCTCTTCTTACAATCGCGAGGTGTGCTGAAAATCCAGCAAATTACTTTGCAAAGGTACTTTGATCCTTAAGCTGCAAATCTGACTTTCATTTAATTTTTGTGGTGCTGTTTGAGTTTTCCAAGGATTCTTTTGAAGCATGTTTCTCTGGGTCCATCATTTAATACAGCACACGCTCTGAGCACGAGTGGAACTGGGGCCCTTCTCTAATGAGATTTTTCATATCCCATTTGTGTATTCATCTGATAGAACGCCAGCCCTCTGACTCATTAAATAGACACACAGCATCATCACCAAAGAGTTAGATTTCTTATTCATGAGAGTTACCTTGTCCTGCAAACTTCCGCAATTTGATGGATAAGTTGAGGATGACTTTAATATGATGTGAACTCATAGCTGAGGTAGCTCATTGTCGCCTAATGCGAATGTCAAATGTTTGTGAACTTGTTTATACGTTTGACGCCTCTCTTGACATGTTATCATGTCAATTTGTTGTTTTTGCCTTTAATTGTATTCATAATCACCTATAGTTTAACTAGTGGCTCGTAAATTCTTCAAATTATGGTCTTAGATTCTCTATTCGTCTTAGTTTCTGGCATTGTACAGTATGTGTGATCATTATGAACTTGTGAATTTCTAACTTTTGTTGTCATGGATTAATCTTGGCCTGTCAAATTGTCCTTTTTTCCGTGTCCATTTTAACTTTCAAACTCTTCAATGACAAGCTTATTGTGAGGATGCTTCTCACCTTCTGCACCCTATTTGATCATGTCTCAAGTGTTTCTGAATCATTTTGTTTACTTTATCAGCTTCTTCGCAAGGCAATGAAAGGTCTAGGGACCAATGACACAGCGCTAGTAAGGACAGTCGTCACGCGGACTGAAATAGACATGCAGTACATAAAAGCCGAATACCAGAAGAAATACAAGAAGCCACTTTCTGAAGCAATCCGTTCTGAAACATCCGGGAATTATCGAACCTTTCTTCTTGGACTAGTCGGGCCCTAATCATTAGCTATGTCAAGTTTCATTCAGAATGTAATATTAGGAGTTTGGTTTTCTGTCTTGCCACAGTATGCTTGTGTATAGGTATGCTTGTGTATCCGTATCATTCTAAGGGGACATGATTAGGGGGTGAGCATTTGATTTTCAGTTCGGTCTTCTGTCCAGAACCAGAATCTAAGAATTGGATTTTTTTTTCGGTCCAGAATTTTAAGAATCGAACCGAATTACAAGTCAAAACCTAACCAAGAAATAGGGATGAAAATATTCACTGCTTTGTGGATAGGATATATAGCTATATTATCATATTATTTTTTAGATCAGTTGAACCCATAAGCTAGGCGATTAGGCATTTTTGGTTTGAATTTTTTTTGAAGGAAATGAGAAATAGTGATGATAATATGTTTGGGAATTTTTGCAAAATAAAAGACATTTTTTTTAGAAAAATTGAAAACACTAAATTGATGTTTTCTATTTTTTAGAAATATATGAAAATATTGAAAATAAAAATATTAATTAACAGTTTCAATCTAAACATATTTTCCGAATGCAAAAACAAAAAAAAAACAAAAAATATTAAATAAGAATTGAGAAAGAAAATATGAAATATTTTCCACACCAAACGGTTCCTAATAAAAAATGTCAAGCATTATTATATTCCCACACCATTCACTCGTTCCAAGCGAGGGTTGGCATAAGCTTTATTAAGCCAGTACGTGATAAATGTGCTCGAATTATTCTTAATTTGATATTTTTTCTGCAACTAATTATTTGATTTATTACCGTGTCTATTTTAATGTCTATCATCTAGAAACATGGATTTCTGTTTTTTACTGCTTTCTTAGCCTCTTCTGTGATAAAAAAAAAACCACCACAAAAAATAAGTATTTTCATGCCATAAGATTTTCTTGTAATTCTTAATTTGAATTTTCCTATTTCTTTGCTGTAATATTGGTAGGTGTTTATTTAAGTCCGAGGCATGATTAAAATGCATGATTTCTGTTCCACCGCAACCTTCTCTCGTTATGAAGACAAAAGTTTAAGCTTATGGATGAGGACGAGTCTATATATTTATATTTCAATGCAGCATGACGTCTATCATGTGTGAATTTGTATATTGATACCGCCTAACAAAAAAACATTTCAAATGAATGAACAAAGTCGAAATAAACCTAACTTAAAAAGACCAATGCACTGGGGTTGAGTTGCACAAGGTAGGGCAACATTTGCGTATAAAAAGTTAGCAATAGTTTACCATTCGCTTATGCGCTCGTAGCCATTACAACATACTCATATTTTACCCCAAAAAGATACAATTGTGTGCGAGTAAGAGGACAATACAATATACCCATCATAATATAAACAATCTGAATATATTTGGAGAAATATAGATATATAAATATGGTATTTTGGGTTTTTTTTTGGGGGGAAATTAGATATTAATCTGAAAAATTATATCATCCAGGACAAAGTTAATAATAATAATAATAATAAATAATAATAGTAAGGAATTTATGCTAAAGATTTCGCGCCCCATTAATTTGTACCATTACGTATACAACCGATTAAAGTTATATATTCCCGTCTGCTCTCGAATCGTTTCCCAAATTCCAACGCATCCTCTCCTCTCCTCTCCTCCTCGAATCGTTTCCCAAATGCTCCAAATGTCAACTTTTTGCCCATTATTCTTGCTTTTTCAGGTTCACATCAAACCACACTAGTGTGGTGAGTCTAAAAATGAAATCAAAGATATTCCCACCCGTGACATGGCAGTTCGTGATTGGATGACTGCAAGAAATCCTGCACTCAAAAAAAGGCCCCTGAGATTATTTTTCATTCAAAATTTTACCGACCGATTGATATATTCCCAAATTTGGATTATTACATGTCCGCATCGAATCATTAATCATGATGATGCCATAGCAAGTCAACAAATACTAAATTATACATCATCCGATCATTGATATATTTAATCAGCAGTGAGGTACCGACTCATTGATCTATTCCAGATCGATAGTGAGGTACCGATGATTTAGATCAATTGATCGGAATTCCACTACCGATTGGACTGTGTGTGTAATATACATGGTTTAAGCCATATACACAAATCAACGCTCTTATTGAAAATTAAACTAAAGTGTGACAATCAAGCCTCCCAAATCCAACCCTTAAATTCTAAAATCCCTTCGAATTAAATCCATTCCAATCCAAATCGTCCATGACCTAACTTGAATCGCAAGAAAGTGGATCCCCAAATCCAACCCCTAAATTCTAAATACCCTCCGAATGAAATCCATTCCAATCAAATCACCCAAATCCGAAACCCTAATCCTAAAATTCCCCTCCGAATTAAATAGTATCCAATCTAGTCCAACCCAATCCAGTGAACGGGGTACAATTCCGGCTGCCCTGACTTGGAGGACAAGCCAAGGCAGCGAAGCCAGGCGGTGGAGCCAAATGCGATCGGCTCGTTCTTATCGGTACTCCGCCCTATAACACCTTTCCTTAATCCCCCCCGCACCCGCCCTTCCGAGCTCCGGCGTCCCCTAAATAGGCCCCACCACCGCCACCACTCCTCCCTGACCGGCGCGGCAACACTCTGATCTCGGCGGGTGGTAACCGACGACTGGCTCCTAGGTGAGCCCGATGATCCCTTCTTATGTGCTTGTAGTGCCTTTTTTTTGCTACTTTTTTGGGGTTTTTTTTTTTGCTGGATTCGTGATGTTTTTATCGGGTTTTTGGGGTAAAGATGTGGTATTTGGGTGGTGGGATGGCTGTTTGGGGGTCTTTGGTAGATGGATTTCGCGGGAACGTGGGATTTAGTGATTTCGTTCTTGGTTTCTTTCGTGATCGTGTTTTATGTTATGGTGGGGAAATTGGTCAATTTTTGCAGGGATTATGTTTGTGGGTGTGGGGTCGTCTTGGAGGGAATCCAGTTGAGATTGTTTGAGTGAGTGAGTTGGAATTAAGAAACCAATTTAGGGTTCCTGTGGCTAACTTGCTTATTCTGTGATTGGGTGCTTCATTCGTCGGGGTCGAGCTGGAGGAACGAAAGCATTGTATTTCGCTTTTTTGGTATCTAGAAAGAAAATATGAGTGTTTTTTGATGATCTATTCATGCCATGACCTTTTTATTTTTATTTATTTAAGTTTTCCCCCTTGCCCTAGTTATTTTTTATTCTTTTATTTGTATTTGGGTAAGGAAAAACTTAGTCTTATAGAATTCTACTTCATCAGTTTTTTGAGGCGAGCTTAGCAAACAAAGAAGATATTAATTTAAGCATTAAGAATATCACTTTTTATTTTTTCATTGAGTGAATATTATTTAGGAACACCTGTTTTATTGGTTGATTTCACTGTTTTTCTGTATGAACTTGGCAAGTCCATTCAGAATTGCTTTTAGTTTTCATGTCCTTTTCTTCAGGAATATTTGCCTGTACATATAGAAAAGTATCAAATGTGACATATTTGGCACTATATTTGTTTCAAAACAAGATAGTTCCTATAGAGAAGTTCGGTTTCTATGGACAATGCTATTCTCTTGCCCTTCATCCATTAGCTAATGAATCATGATAAGGCTTCTACCAGGACACAGAAAGTGACCAAAATGTCATGTATTAAGCTCTAGATCGCCAAACAATTAATAAATCAATACTCAAATTGTGGCCTCTCTTTAATTGTCTCTTTCTTGCTTTAGGGTTTATCTTTGTATTTGAATTTCGTATTTAGACTCTTTGTTATACATTTTGACCTCATGATAGTGGGGAGTTGTAGGCTTTCATCATGGTATTTGGTCTTAATAGTGGATATTTCTTGTATTAGGGCATTGATATTTCCAGAGAGACTTCGAGGGATGAAAAAGTGATGAAATGTGGGTTTGAGAATGTGAGATGGAGATAACTCCAAAGTGTTGCTCTTGTTGGTTAGAAAGGATGTAGAGCAACGATTTTGAAGTTTTTGAGAGTGTCATGTCGTACATTAGTGACAACCGATATTTGATCTGATGGGACACACATCTTTAAGAATGTTGGAGAAGAGAAACACTTAGATTGGAGGAGTGTTGTAGAAAAGATAAATTTTCCTAAAGTAGGAAGAAGGCGGGAATAAAGAGTGGCCTTGTACTCATTGGAGGACAAAGGGTGATTAGGTCGTTTTGCGGGCCTCCATTATCTCCTAACAGACCTGGTAGAAACATTCATGAAATACTCTTTAAAAGCATGGTATTAAGTGCCAATCCGTGCCGACCAGACCTATGGTGCTGAACAGAACTCAGCACGGCTGGTGTTGATAAAAAACCGTGTGGACACTGCAAGTACCATCTCAACTGGAATTCGGTCGGGCATGCCAGCGGCACTCAAGACCTTGTTTCAAAAGAATTAGGATGGCATTCTGGTTAGAAACCTAACGTTTGTGTGGGAGGTATGCAATTCCTAAAGGCAGGGAAAGTAATTATGGCATGTGTCAGGGACACATGTAAACATCCTTTTTGTAGTTTGTTTTTGCATGAGATAAAAAAATCTAATTTTTTTTTAAATTTTAGAATGCTCCCTTCATGTCAGAACTTCAACCAAGATATTTCTGAGCATGGAAGGACATTTGATGTAAATTTAGGCAATTTTTGAGATGTCCCTTTCCTTTTGTTATTTGTTTTTAAGTGTGAACCAGTGCCACAATATGGGATGTGTCAAGCTAAGCTTGGGGAACCTATTTTGGAGAGAGTCCTAGTACGTTGCTTTTGCTATGTTTAATTGGAAATCACAGTGTATTTGATGCTACCTTCATGCCAAAACCACATTTTATGGTGTTTTAAGCTGACATTATGCATCTCATTTGAATTATGGAGATTTTGCCAACCAGGAGAATGTCATTTCTTTTTCTTTGATTTTATTTTAATTTGCTCTGTTTTTCACCTAAATATATCTGCTAGTGTGCTGAGATTGCATAGAAATGGGTTGAAATTTGCAGGGTTTCTGATACAACTGCCGTCTGGGAGGAATAAAGGGATATCTGTGAATAGCTGCATAGCAGGATTTCCTTTCATTTGTTTCTAGGTTTCAAACTCTTTGGACATGGAGGAAGTTCTATAGATTCCTGTATATACAGAGGATAGTGTCTTGGTTTACTGGGCTTCTGCTTTCTCTGTGTTGTCGTCTTTTATGGAGTTACCCGACAAGAACAATCTGCTGGGTTTGAAGCGCAAGAGAACAGAAAACTATGCTGAAAGAGCTTGTAAGACTGCTCGGATGTGTGTGGAACATGAACCCTGTGGCCATTCTTGCACCCAGAACTGCCACTGCTGCACAGAGAGGCCCACCTTGACTGACAATTTTTTCAACTATCTGAAGAGTGGAATTCCCCAAAGAATAATGTTCTATAAGCTTGGTGAGTGGTTGGATTTTTCAGAATCAGTGAAGCGGACTCTCATTGAAGGATTCAGGGATCGGAGGTCCTCATTCAATGTTTCAGTGGATGGCCAGCCTCTTCTCATTGATTTCTTGTCGATGGTGCTGATTTATTTGAATACCAGGAAAATCCGTTCTGTGGCCTGGATTGATGAGGCAGGCAAGTGTTTTTTCCCTACTTTCTTTGTTGATGAAGTAGGTGAGGATTCTGCTAATTCGGCCTCTGAGATTGTTGGCAGCAGCACCCCTATGCCACAAGTTAAGAGGATTTCTCAACCTGAGGTGGTCAAGCATGTTGTCGTGGAGGATGAAGCTCCATCTCCTAAGCTGCCTTCTGTTGCTGATACTTTGCGTACGAAGATTGAGAAATTGGAAAGGGACAGTGAGAGATTTCTCTCTGTGCAAAAGTTGTTTCTCTCCGGAATGGGTCCCTTTGCAACGCCACAGAACATACAGCATATCCATCAATATGCTCCAAAGGATATCTCTGCACTGTTCAGGCTCCAGGAGTTTGAAAGACAAATAAGGTCCACTGAAGCAGAACATGGTTCTGCGAATGTACAATATGGATGGTTTGGTTCAAATAAATTAGACTTAGTTGGGATTTTGATTCATGGATTTGGCAAGGCTGCTAAGCCTACTGAGGAAGGGGTTTTAGGCACTGGTGTATATGTCTCGCCACAAAACCGTTCTTTTGCCAGGTGAAATTCTTACGATCTCTCTGTTTTCATTTGACCTTGAAAAGTATTGCTCTTTTATATATATATAAGCCATAAAACATATAGGAACTTTCTCTTCCTAATAGTAGAACAGATATATATAGCTTGCTCAGCATAGTGTTTATTTCGTTATCTGCAGTGTGAATCTTTGTGATGTTGACGAAAAAGGATCGCAATACATGCTTTTGTGCCGACTGGTCTTGGGAAACACAGAACAAGTCCGGCCCGGAACAAAACAGCGGGTACCCAGCAGCTCGGAATTCGATTCTGGCGTGGATGATGCTGCAAGCCCCAAGTGTTTTGTCATGTGGTCTACCCACTTAAATACCTATATTCATCCGGAGTTTGTTGTGAGTTTTAAGTTGTCTCCATATGTTCGAGGTATGCTTGAACCCAGGAAGGCTGTGATTATGTCTACCATCTTCGTAGGGCCTGCACCCGATAGTAACATATTTTGTTTTCTTTTTTTTTGGTCAGATTACTTATCTGGGTTGCATGATATTCGATACAATGTTGCATCTGCAAAAGCTTTGCAGGAATTCTCAACTTCCCAACCCGTGAGGCTTGCTTAATGTTTCTCGTGTGGCTTACTAGTTCTATAAGTTGTTTGGCTCGTGAAAATCGCTTACTTACTAAGATGCGTTTCCAGCATTTGCACTCAGCAAATGGAAGCTTCTTTTTTACAAAAAGCTACACATGGAGCTAAAATTCTTTACTTGATTGGTAATTCTGCTCAGAGAGGATGTGTACAGTCTGGTCTTATGTGTACTTTTACCATCTTGTATGCAGGCTCACTGCGAACCAGTAAGAGGCCCACATTCACCCTGGATGCCATTTTCATTGCTGTTTGCAGAAATTCGAGATAGTATATCTCCTGTGGCTCAGGAGTTATTGTGTCGCCATTATCATGAGTTAAAGGTATTGCTTTATGAAATTGTTTGTTTTAACTAACCTGTTGTGGATCTCCTGTTTTCTTGGTTTAGTAGTACTTACATTGTGACGTTTCACTGGGGGTTTGTGTCAGCGCAACAAAATAACTCGAGAAGAGATGGTCAAGAGAATGAGAATTATTGTTGATCACAACTTGCTCTTATCTACACTAAAGAGGCTTAAACGCAGTGTAAGTTGGTTTCTTAGTTCATATGACATCTTTGCATTATCTCTACCACTTTCAGAGTTCTGCTTTCACTTTGGCTACTAGATTTCCTCTCTGTTTCTGTATCAGCATTCCTCCCTTATATTCCAATTCAAGTAGTTAAACTTGATTAGTACTTAAACTTGAATAGGGAAAAAACAGATGCAATCTCTAACACTGTTGCTATGTAGCACATGTGGAAAGGGTTAAAAAACAGAAAAGAACCTGTTATTTTATTTGAACTCTCGAATTTGATAGCTGTTCAAGCATATTGTATATAGGCTTGTTGCAACTTAGTTGTGAGGTGACTCGTACACGGTATAAGGTGATTTCTCATGGATCATTGGAAAAATCCACGAGATTTGTTAAAATGACCAACTTCTAAGGTGAATTTTCAATTAGAACTCTGTCCTAGTTCTAAAGATCATGTCCAACATTCACTGTTTAGAAGGTAAATAAAGCTAATAGTGACGATCTATTATAGTCTGGAAAAATTTGGATATGAATGTATTGCGATGCTTGAGTTAATGTTTACTGATATGCAGAAGAGATCAGATTCACACCAGGTTTGACACCTCAAACCCGGAATACATGTACACCATTGAATGTCTGCGTGACATGTCGGAGTGCTTTGCAGACATGCAGGTGTAGATGTAGAGTTTTTTTCCTGTTCCTCTTGTGTGTGTAATGTCCCATCTATATTTGGCATGCATTCCTTATTTACCTTGTATTTTTTTGCTTAACCTGCCGAGACTATCTGCATGGAAGCACAAAGTTTTTATCTTCTCTCAGTATCCTGGTTCTGCGTCTGGTCCATTTCCAAAGTCTTAATGGAATTGATTCGAAAGGAGAATAACATTTGGTCTAGATGTTTAAGTTTTCATTTTGATTTGAAGATTTTTCCCTCCACTCATCGGCAGCCATCCTCGTGGTATGCTTCTGGTGGACAAAAGACCGAGCATGATCTTCCCATTGCACGAGAAATGAAGGCCAATGAATCTGGACTCTTAATGGAGCCTAATGACCTTACTGCAGCTAAGATGGACTTCAATGATTCTGCAGTACTTAGCATGATGCCCAATGATTCTGTTCCATCTGCTAAGGAGCCTAATGACTCTGCAGTACCTTCCCCACCTGCAATGATATCAAGGCTCGATGTTTCTTCTCCAATGGCCTTTGTGCTAAATGATAGTGCTTCACTAACCATGGAACCTAGTAAATCTGCTGCACCGCAAATGGAACCTAATGAGACAGCTGCAGGAATAATGGAAACCTATAGGTGGCTTTAAGATGCAGATGTGAACAGAAGGAAATTGCTAGATTTCCTCTCTTGTTCAGGTACTACTTGTTTACACTTTCCATACTATGATGATATGAACCTGATGTCTTCAGATTTAGATTCAGTTTACTTTTTTTTCCCCTTACCACGGGAACTATTTCTTATTTGTCCAGTTTGGTGTTTTCGTAGGTTTTAAGAGCTTCGGTGGATACAATGGGGAAGCAGCCATTTAACACCTAGTTTTTTGTCCTTTTGTTAGAGCTAGTTGTTTGAAGTATGTGGATTTTGATCCGTGTAAATGGTAAAAATGTGCCGACTTTGAACCCATGGTTTCCAATAGTGCTTTTTATTTGGCATAGCTATTCAAGTGGTAGTGCCCTCTGCCTATCTGAATTTACATATGTGGTTTTCGTGTGGTTCATGCTTGGCTAAATCACCATGCATTTCCACATCATGATATTTCAGTTGGTGATGGTTTGATGTCGCTTTTGGATTGGTATGTTGCTTCAATGGAAACTTCTGTGGGGCGCTTTAATCATGTCCACTTTTTCTGACTATTCAATGGCAATAATCGGTCAACGCTTGACCAAAGAAATGCTTGAGCCTGTGAATATGAGGAAATTGAGGCACTTCTGCTGTACAATAAGTTTGCCATTGGCCCATCACATTTAGTATTGCATGAACCCTATTTGTGATGGACCTTCAGGCTGTTGCTTGATCCTCAATGTTTAGAGACAGAAAATCATCGAACACATTTCTCATTCTTGCTCTTCCTTCCCTTTGTTCCCATGCGTTATGCAGCTTAACAGTAGGAGCATTCTTAGGAGTCCTTGTTTGCTTCCTCAAGTCCCAATTCCACTCCATGCCCCAAGCATTGGAAGTTGCCTTGCAGCACAATAAGTAGGTGATGAAAGTGAGCTCAGTAAAATGTGAGGAGAGTTTGATCAATTAGATCAACAGAGAATGTTTGCCTTTTTGTGTTGAAATGATGCCTCTGCTTATCTTATTTAGTACTTCATAGGTAGGTGCTCTTTGTTGCTTACTTTCATTGGGATAACTTTTATGACTGTTCACATCATAAGGAATAGCAACATATTTGCTACCAAGCTATGCACTTTTGAAGCTCATTGCTCAACATCAGTGAATCTTTTGGCAGTTTTCTGTCCTCCATGATTTAATAGTTTGAGTATAATCTTTATGAGCTTCATATGTCCTTGCAATGTAGCAGCTAGGAGAGAGGAGCTAGAAGCATTAATCCTGATATAGTTCTACTGATATACTTTATGGCAACATTAAGCCTGTTATGTTTTGCAGCCGATTTTGGAATTCAAAGATCTCTTTTCCCCTACTTGGATGAGTCAGCGAATAGATGAAAGTCGGTGTTTATTTCTGCGTAGAGTTGATGTACTCAAATGTGTTTCTGCTTTCTTGTCTTGAAGCTTTCTCTTATTTGTGCCTCCTTTGTTTCAATGTTGAGACATGGAAATCTGACTCTCTTTGAGAAGGACTTCCTGGAAGTCGAGTGTCAAAATGGTTATAGTTTATGATGGTATTGTTCGAGTCATGCAATCCTCAAATTGCTTCGAAATCTAGGGACATGTTTTGCACTTGCTAACATCATTGAGACATCTGCCTAGTAAATCTCCAATTGGAGTCTGTACCCATTTCTGTCACTGTAAGCAGTTGAAAAAGAACAACCATCATGGACTGATCTCTATTCACCATATGTGTACTGTTCGTGTGCTGCTTTACTGCTCTGCTTGGTTTTTGTCAGGAGGACTCCCTCTGGAGAATGATCACTGGAATATGCATTCTCTTTCTTCTTGTTTCCTTCTTGTCGAACTACTGCATTCATGGTGTCGCGTCTGTTGCTACACAACTGAATGGTGAACAATCCCTTGGATATTAGGTACCTTCTTGCTGTCTAGAGCTTGACTGGCTTTACAAAATCATTGTATTTACAATCTAAATGTCCAGTAGCGTGTCTCCTAGTTCATTTGGGAAGATACATGGATAATGTTTCCTTGGAAAACTAGGTTTTTGTTGTTGAAAGCTATGATTTGCTTTGGTAGTTGATGGATCAATGTTGTTAAAGTCCTGCTTGTCAGCTCTTTGATTTGTTTCTGCTTGGTTTTGGTTGTGGTGAAACTGGGCTTACTAAATTTGTAAATCCCTTGTCTGCATGCTAAATCGCCTAACCCATTTTTCTCATCCTGATGCTGGCATGTTTTGTCTGTTGATCTTTATCTCATTAGATGGAATTATTGAAGCAGTGTGGTACATTGTTGAAGAGGACACAAAGAACATTGTGAAGTGTCCTATAATTTGAGCCTCATTTGGCATGCATTGTGTTTGCATCATCTCATGCTTCATGTGCTTCAAGCATAAGATCTTTTGTGAGCGATCCTCACCTCTATCTTACAAATTCTGGATCAATTTGTCTAATTCGTGTTTGGGTTAACAAGATGATGTGCAGTTATGATCCCCATCAGAACATGTTCTTCCAGATGACTATAGTGCATCAAAGTAATTATCCCCTGAGCTATTAGAGATGGGGTATCTTTTCATCCACTCACAATCAGTCAGTTTTAGTGTTTGGCATGTATCGAGCGAGCAGGTAGTGGGGTATAGAGAGTCCTAAGCCAGCAAAACAAAATAACTTGGATTATATGTAGATATTTTATTTGAAATCATGGCCATATCCCAGATGATCATGGGTTAATTGTACCTTGAGTTCCACTTCAGGACTTGCATAAATGCAATCTACATGGGTTCCAAGTTCCATCTCTTCATCGGGCAAATACTTCTAGAACCACCAAATCCTCAGGCGAATTTGAAACCTAAGAACTCAAGCAAGATGAACCCTTACGTAAGTACGTGTTTACATCATTTCAATTCCTTTGCATAAGGCTCACAGCCCCTGCAACTAAACCATGCACCCAAGTGCATGGTCTACGTACCAATGCTTCCGACCATAAATCCAAAAAGTTTAACAAAAATTCTCTCACAATAAATAGAAATTTTCCAAATGTCAGCAGACAAATTGGAAATATCCTCCTTACTAGCTGAGCCATTTGGCTTCTTATTTGGAACAGTCCAAACTTTATGTAAAGATGGCACGGCAAACAAAAACTGCCAAATAAGCTACAGTATGTACATAGGATACTATCGACAAGAAAAACCCACAAAGCAATCCACTCTCACTTCGGATATCTTACAACTGATAGGAGCAAGTCAACTGGAAGCAAGTTTCCAAGGGAACAGAAACCGAGTAAAAGCATCTACAAAACTCCACTCATGCTACTTTTCTTTCATAGTAGAGTTCGAGGATTCATTGCGTTGAGCCTGCCGAGATGCATAATATGCTGAAACTGCCGAACCTGTCATGCTCAGCGATCGCTTTGTCAGGTTCAAGCTTTTACTTGCAGCGAGCCATATGATCCAAAAGAATCCTACCCATCCTGTGCCAAACAGTTTGACAAAATGATAATCTCAAACAAGTTGAACAATTCAAGGTGCTACAACAAATTATACAAGGAGGAAGAACAAAAGCTAATATCCTTGAATTTCCTGCTTGATAGTCCCCCGTTCTAATATATATGCAGAATGGTCCGAGTTTTTGAACTCCTACTAATGCTTCCATTGATCTCATTTAACTCTCGAGTATTGTGGCCAATTATGAACTACCATCAAGCTTAACAGAGTGATTACAGTCTTCCAAATAATTGACTATGCAGAGGTATATGTGAAAGAGAAAACATTCACAGCATATCCTTACTAATGACTTCTCAATGCCAAAATACAAGTACATAAACTATCACATGTACAAGTAGGTCAGGTTCAGGTGACTCTACCCCAATCAAGACTATATCGGAAAACTAGCTTCCAGCTGGTAGATAAGCAATTTGGACAATGAATCAAATCATTCAGGGAAATTCATAGTTAGAAGGAGAGTTCAAAATCAGCAAATATATTGATCAAGAAGTTTTGGTAAATGAAAATGAGAATGCTGGCCAAATCATGCTCAATTTTGCTAGGTAGAATCCTATCAGGATAGGAAAGATGCAATAAAAGTCGTAGGAAGTCGCTCCCAAGATACTAATATCATCTTATACATGCTCTGGTTAGGACTAAATTTATAGTTACACACCAACAGCATGTATATTGAGAAAGAGTGTGTTAGGCTTCCTCTATCAGTTCTATTTTTTTGAAAGGATTTTATCTCCAGAAAAGTTAAGTTACAAAGGAGTACCAGAAATCACAATGAATAATTACTGAAGAGCACCTGTAGTTATGATGACAGCAATGATCAATGAGATGGTCGTGGCTGAGATAGCAAAGCATGCTACTGATAGGGCTCCTATATAAATTGCTGTCAAGCAAGCAAAGAAAATAGCCAAAGCTCCTCCAGCAGCTGCCAAAGACACGAGAAGTGCTACGATAACAGCATTCAGAGTTGCTACCAGAAAGAAGAGCATGAAGACCATAAATCCTGTTAAGGCGAGAAGTGTGACAGTCCCAACCTGGCACATCAAGGGAAAGGCATTCAGAGAAAAAGGTCAAAAATTAGAACGAATAAACCTATAGAGTTCCATCCCATACAAATATGCCAACTGAACAGAAATAACATCCCGTGGTGTTTACACCAGCATTTCTGATTAGAAGAAAGCAACAAATTGACATTCAACAGCAACTAAAGTAATGTGAAACATTTCGTGGTGAATATAAACATTTTGCTTATCTATCTAACACTTGATATCTATATCCAAAAACTTTGAGGCTTACTTTTAACAGTTTCATGCTACTTTAAAGAACAGTTCAGTAGATGAAAACCAAACCTGCAAGGAACTGCAGAATCATACAAGTGCTGCAATTATAAGATTTCCAGCAAGAGTATTAGTTCCATAGTTGGCTCTACAGCACTGATTGTAGCAAAAAAAACCAAAGGAAGTATGCCTCTATTCAATAAATTAATAGAGGAGAAAATTGCAAGGGCCATGCTGGGTCAAAAATTGGGGTCATCTGCTCAACGTACCATATTAAAAGCTTTTAAAAAAGCTGGCCCGCCACATCAGCTAACATCAACAGGCTTTATACAGCAGAAAGTACAAAGAAAGCACATGAGAGGAAAGTGGAGCATTTTAGTGCTCATAAAACCAACCAGAAGTTCAGTAGAGCTTTTCTTATTGGTTATCCAAGACTACTTTCTTTCTTTCTGCTAAATGCCTGTTATTTTTAAGACCCATACTAAAAATATCAAGATTCAATAAAAATCTTATAGCAATCCTACAACTACAATACCAGACCTGATTTTGAGTCAAGTACCCCAATCATAAATTACCTCACGGCATTGCTATTGCTCGGAAATCTAATCCTTACACGCTAACCTATACTTGAAATGACTAAATATCTCGCTAAAGATCATACAGATGCCAAGGAACACAAAGAAGACATGGCGTTACATATTGCAAAGCTGCTTCTTTCTTTACTTTCTTCTCTTTCTTTTCTCTATTGTCATCCTAATTCAGTGAATGATAAGCTCTCTGTTCTACTTTCCAGGTTAGTCTCGACTCATTACACGTCGAGACTACTACACAAGATCACTAAGACTGAGGAAAAAACGCAACCATCCTCGTTCCCAAAACCACCAAGACAAAGTAGAGAGAACCATTTTTCCGCAGCTGAAGGTTCCTAAGCAAATCGATTACAAAACTCTAAGAACGAACCAATCTGGCCATTTTCATCAATTTAATTCAAACAAAAAGTCACTATAGCTCATTCATCCCCAAATGGAACCCATTAGTTTCCAACTAATAGAGAAGAACCATTATAATAAAACAGAATCAAATCAAAACTTTGCTCAATGGTACTTTATATGCTGAAAAATCTCGAAATATACAGCCAAAAAAACAAAAGAAGAAGATCGAAACAGATATATTTCCAAAGATACAAACTAAAGAAGAGCCATTTATACGCACGGAGATGACGAGGAGGGCGCGGAGGGGGCTGCCCCGACGAGTCCAGAGGAGGACATCCCGCGCCGAGTTCCTGGAAGCATCCTTCAACTGGGGTGCGCAGTCCACGAACGACGCGCGGATGCGGTGGAGGAGCGGCGGCGGCGGCGAGGAGCTGGCGGCGACGCCGGCCATGAACCGGCGCAGCAAAGACGGGAGGGTCTCCTCGCCTTTGACGTCGATCTCGATCGGCGATCCATTGGATCGCTTCCCCATCTCCTCGGCGTCGTCCGCCATCTCTCGCTCTCTCAACTCCTCGCTCTCGATAAGCTTATGGGTATTGGTTTTTAGAGTGAAGGGGTTAGTGGGGGAGTAGCTTAACATCATATGATGGGGGACGCGTGGTGGGTGGAGGACTGTACACGTTGGCAGGAGGTTTTAAATTGGTTTTGACGAGTGGTAGGTGGAGGTGGTTATCGTAGGGTTGAGTTGGACCGGCGGTACCTCTCACCGCTCGTCAGCGTGTCCAGGCCGTCACGTGCTCTGCACGTGGTTAATAAATTATAAAGATTAATGAGAGAGGGAGAAAGGTCTGCAATCTGCATCGACTTTAATATTAATCTATCTCTATTAGTTCCGTCAGATGCATTCAACGGTTAGATTTCCAAATAAATGCCACGGATGCATTCCACGATTAGATGCGTATCGCCTCTGCTCCTCCTTGGTAGAGAGTCCCGTGCCTCCTTCGCTTCAATCCCCCCAACGATCGAGCTTCTCGCCGGCCGATTACGCTACCAGGTACCTCATCGGCGTCCCTCGGAGTCGCATTTTTCCTCATCCCCCGTTTCCTCGGTGCCCACGCCCGTCAGGTCGGTTTAATGCTCCACGGCCTCCTCTTCCTCCCCGCCCGCCTCAAAATCGTCAAGGGAGCTAATTAAGAGAGTTGAGGGCCTGGAGGCTTCAGCTGAACCTCTTCTCATGTAGTGGTAGGTGAAGATCACCTTTCATTCTCTATGTTGAGCCTTCTTTATAAGTAATTGGCTTCAATCCAGTTTAGAGATGAAATTGGATGTTTATAACATGTTTATAACAGTTTTCATTGAAGATTTTCTGATGATAATGTGTCAAAACGAATCGGTGGGGTTGTTGGCAATAGGGCTCGTCCCATCCCTATCTACTCTGATCGAGATAGGACGAGATGGTCGGGATCTTCTCGCGGTTCGGCGTCGGAAAGGACGGCCATCGCCGGACGCAGAGTGCCAACGTAAGCATCTTATCTTAAAACTCCCAAAAGGCTCTGTTTTGTAGTTTTGTTTGGTTAGATTATTGGTAAAGATGGCTTTTTTTTATTATTATTTAGATTTTTGGTGATTGGGTTCCCCTTCTACTTCTATTCTGTGTTCTGGGAGAACTTTCGCGGTTTTGTTTTTTCTTTTACATTTATTCTTGTGAAGTGATTGGATTAAAGAAAAGCTACATGTATGCAAGAAGCTCTGTCAGTCTTTGTTAATTGCATGTTACCTTTTAAAAAGAAGGGAAAATTGACGCTTAGTCTGTTTGGGAGGAGTTGTTTGTTATTTAGTCTCTTAAAAAATTTTAAGGCATTTAGTCTCTTTTATGGACAGCTGTATTTTTTTTATCTCTAAAATACCCTTTATGTATTTTTTTAAATAGAAGATGGATGGATAGTTTTTGAATTAGTTGGTTAACATTAATTGGAGTGGTTGGAAATACATACACCTATTCTCAATACAGAAAAGGCATGCATCCATGGTTGGATGGATGCATGCATTAATGTGAACATTAACAGTAAAAAAGAAAATACTGAAAAATACCAGAAAATAGGAAAATATGTCGGAAAAATAGGAAAATGGTAGACAAGTAGAAAAAATTACCGGAAAATATTAAAAAAATGGAAAATTTTTTGGGGCAGCCATTAACGGCAAAAAAGGAAAATACTGAAAGTAGAAAAAATTACCGTAAAATAGAAAAATATGTGGAAAAATAGGAAAAATGATAGAAAAGTAGGAAAAAATACCGGAAAATAGAAAAATATTTTGGAATTTTTTTTGAAAGTAATTACTAAATATTGGAAAATGATTACCAAATATTGGAAAGTGACTACAAATATTGAAAAATAACTACAAAATAATGGAAGTAACTACCAAATATTGGGAAGTAACTACCAAATATTGAGAAATAACTACCAAATATGAGAAGTACCTACCAACATGGAGAAAATTGTGAAGTAACTATCAAATATTGCGAAAGTAACTACCAAATATTGGGAAGTAACTACCAAAATGGGAAAGTAACTACCAAATAATCCCAATATTTGGTAGATACTTTTCCATTTTGGTAGTTACTTTTCAATATTTGGTAATTATTTTCCAATATTTGATAGTTACTTTACAATTTTCTCCATTTTGGTAGTTACTTCCCATATTTAATAGTTACTTCCTAATATTTGGTAGTTACTTCCATTATTTTGTAGTTACTTCACAATATTTGGTAGTTACTTTCGCAATATTTGGTAGTTATTTTCTCATTTTGGTAGTTACTTCTCAATATTTGGTAGTTACTTCTCAATATTTGGTAGTTACTTTCCCAATATTTGGTAATTAGTTTACAATTTTCTCCATTTTGGTAGTTACTTCCCATATTTGGTACTTACTTCCCAATATTTGGTAGTTACTTCTCAATATTTTGTAGTTACTTTCATTATTTTGTAGTTACTTTTCAATATTTGTAGTCACTTTTCAATATTTGATAATCACTTTCCAATATTTAGTAGTTACTTTTAAAAAAAAATTCAGAATATTTTTTCTATTTTCCGGTATTTTTTCCTACTTTTTTATTATTATCATTTTTCCTATTTTTAACATATTTTTCAATTTAACGGTAATTTTTCCTACTTTTCAGTATTTTCTTTTTTTCCCGTTAATGGCTGCCCTCAAAAAAAATTTCCAAATTTTTTTTATATTTTCCGGTATTTTTTTCTACTTTTGTTTTTTTTTTATACCATTTTTCCTATTTTTCCGACATATTTTCCTTTTTTTAGTATTTTCTTTTTTATTGTTAATGTCGACATTAATGCATGCATCCAACCATAAGTGGATGCATGCATGCCTTTTCTGTATTAGAAATAGGTGTATGTATTCCCAACCACTCCAATTAATGACAACCAACTAATTCAAAAACTATCCATCCATCTCTCATTTAAAAAAATACATAAAGGGTATTTTAGAGATAAAAAAGTATAGATGTCCACAAAAGAGACTAGATGCTTTAAAAATTTTCAAAAAGACTGAATAACAAACAACTCCTCCCAAACAGACTAAACGCCAATTTTCCCTAAAGAACAAATCGCTAGAAAACCTATTTCAGCCATTCACTTGTTATTGGCACTTGAAGAGCTTTGTTTATTTCTGTTGATGCTTAATTCATATGAATTTGGTATTGTCTGATGTTGTCTATATCAGTTTCTTCTCTCTTAAATCAAAGCAGTACAATTGTCTATTTGGGTTTTGATTTGTACAAGAGAAGAATGATCGTACTAACTAATGCTGTTTATGGAAACTTAAAGAGAGTTTATTCATCGCATGACTGCTCTTTGCAACTAATACGGATGATTTCTCTTAAGCCCTAGGGTAAAATTTACAGTGCAGTGCACTTTTGCTTCAGTTTGGATGGAGTAGAAAAAACTATTTGTGGAAATTCAGATTTCATGAGTGTTTTTGTATTGGAAGACCCAAGTAAATAATCAATGACTTCTTGACTGAATATTAGGAACAAGTACTAGAGTCCAGTCCTTAGGATGAAGATGGAGCTTTTTTTTGCCATTTTATGGAGATTAACTTATAAAATTATGGCAGTATTTTAGGTTCTTCAAGGGAGTTCGGAGGAACGCGAACACACAGAGAAGTTTATGGTTGATCATGTTGTGTTTTTATGATTAGAACAAACGTGGAGGAAAAGTGATGCTCCAGTAAATACTGCAGCCATTGAGTTTGATCATCCCGAGAAAGGAGATGCACTGCATGGCAAGAACTTATATGTTTGTTTACCAGTTATTCCTGTTTAAATGTTCACTGACGGATTGGTTTTGCCAAGATGTCTTGAAAAGTTTCTTTAATTATAAGAAACAGGGAGGTAGGGAAGTAAATTTATATATTTTTATCCCTTGTAAAACCATATATAGTCAGCATTCTGGTCAATGCTAAAATAAAGATAACGAGATCAAATCATCAGATGATCTTGATGTAAATGAAAATTGTTTTGAAAAAGGGTGAGATACGGGGAGTTATAATGTCTGAGTGACAACAAATCCTTTCAGGTCAAAAGGACAAGATGTAGGGGACTGATCATCCAGGAAATAGCATGGTTATTTGGGTATGTTCATGTATTCGAAGTTGAAGCTGATGAGTGATGACAACTTGATATCAATTTTGTTGGCTCTGGATTCACTCCATAAGCACAGGAAGACACAAAATCTTTGGATTACTTTATGTTTAGTTTATTATTTAAAATGTTTTGCTATTAGGATCACCAGTTATCATGTTTATTTTGAGCAAACTTTTTGTTTTGTTTGGGATCAGCTTCCTTGGTGATTAATCTTCTTTATATCGTTTGACCGTTTATTTTTTGGTTCATCTATGAAGCTGTCTTTGTTTCTTGAGAAGGTGGTTAATGAGAAGCTTCTCAATTTGCACTATGTGAGTTACTATTGTCCAAACTAGAGTGTTCATTATGGTAACTCTTTTGAGATGTTTTTTTCCCAACTGCATAGGATGATGCATTTTCTTTTTGGAGAATATGTAGCAAATAGATGCAATGATGTTCAGTTGCCAGACTTTGTGGAGACTTGAGTTTCTTGCACTCACCAGATGATGAGGATTCAACCCATTAATGGTGGCACACTGGCAGTACAAGATCACAATAATAAATAAGATTTAGGTGGTCTAATTTGGACTTAAAGGAAGGAGGCAGTGCTGTTGGTGCTGATTGGAGCAATGAGTATGACAAGGCTGATTCGAAGTTAAGGAATGAGAGCACTCCACTTGGTTCTAGACACCTCCATTTTGCTGGTGCCCCAAATAATGCTATTGAAGCAGAGGAGAAAGGGAAGGGAGAGGAGAAATCCGGCATCCTCATCTCTAATGGACTGAGAGCTCCCCTTTTGACTTCATTGCATTGGGAGCCAAACCGGAGCGTGTACAACTTCTTTGCTTACAAACACTCAAAGCTGAAATAAGAGTTTTTTATAGAGAAAAGGAGGTTTAGCAAGATGATTGGGGAGTCATGTAGAGTTCAGCAAGATGATTGGGGACTCATGGAGCTAGCCCAATGAAAAGGAGAAAATGGAAACCATCTAAATCGATTCTGGATGAGTATTTTAATATTTGCAGTTCTACATAGAATAATGGTTTTAATTTAGCTGATACAGAAACAGGTCCGGTTGCATAGAATCTTATCCAAAATCGAATCTGAAACTCATGCAAAATTTGGGCTATATAAGTGTGTGTGTGCTTAGGTCCTTGACGGATACCACTTGTGGATAAACTTAATCTTTTCAATCAAGGTTGGAAGTTTCGATTTCCACAATCGATGGTATCATCCATAGTGGCTTCGATCTTGGGTCCAAATAGTCTGAATCTTGTATGTTTTTCGAGTTCAGTTTTGTATCTGTTTCACACATTTTCAGAGTTGTTTTTGTGAAACTTTGCTTCCTTGATTGAAACTAGATTAGAAATCGGAATTTCAAACATTGCTTGTAATTTTGATAGTACGACAGGTATACGAGGAAATTAGGTGAAATGATAAGGAGAGATGCAGGAGAGAGTTGCAAAAGTACAAGGAGAAATTTGGTCTTGGAAAGCAGGGAAATGGAGTGGTCAGGGAGGCCAAAAGAGCAAAGTCATCCCATTTAAAAGCTGCTGGTGGATCTGAATGATCTGATGATACTAATTATAGGTTAATGCCAACTTCAGGTCATCACAAATAAGGGAAAAAGTTTACACACTTGGGGGGACACAATTGAAGTGCAACTTTTGGCATAGAAAATCTTTGTTTTATTGGTGTTTCTTTGTAAGAAATATACCCAAATTTATAGGGTGTTTATGCCTTACATTTACTGGTATTCTGGGTTGTTTGGTAGAATATGTCCTTAATGGAAGCTAATCCTATGCAAGAAGTATACCGACATTTCTGAATGTTATACCTTTGTTCGGTGCATCATTCTTTTCCCATAAACTTTCATGAATAACTTCCATTAATTCTTATGGAACTTTTATGCTAGAAAGATTTTATTAACCATAGAACATTAACCAGAGAGATGTATAATATGTTTCTATATGGGCAACTTTTATGAATAGAGCTACGTGAATTCAATGCCATTGATCAATAGAATAATTTCTAACATGAAAAGATTTTAAAACATTATATGACCAACTTTGAAAACAAACAACTACATATTATAAAAAGTGGTGTGCCCACTAGTAATTTAATATGTGAGATTATTTCTCTGTTATATATCTCTCAAATTATTCTTCTTAGTTGCAATGAATACTAACAAGAAAAAAAGGAAATAATTATTATTTATTTATCCCTAATTTTCAATCAAATATCAAAGTAAAATAACTTTTATTCCAACATGCTAATCCCTATCATCCCTAAAATCGAAATAAACTATTCGCAACCACACAATACCCTCGTGTTCTCATCAATAGTCGCCTTTCAAGAAATGAAAATGCATTCCACTGGTCCCCACAATCCCACATGAATGACTTTAGAGTGAGCCTTTCATCCACCTCCATCTGTTTAAGGTGATGTTTGGCGCCACCCCATCTCGACGGATCCGTGTGTTGGAATCTTGCACTGATCCCAAAAAATGGATCCCATTTTTCAAAAAAGCAGATGCCGGGCATGAGATCCGCCCCACGGATACCATTTCCTGCACGCCCAAACGCGCCATGAGAGTATTGAAATGATTTAAAATGCCCCGGGAAAAGGCAAAGCTTTACATGGAGGTCTAATATTCCTCTTAAGGGTAATTTAATCATTTTCATAAAAAAAAATCGGTGAAGAACTGACTAAAAGGAGTAATTTTTAAAAAAAATCTACTTATGTTTCGATTTATCAACCTAGAGACATTGTTGTGTTTCTTCACAAAACAGGCCAATTTCATAATTTCATGACCAAAATACCCCTCACCTCAGTCTCCATCGCCACACCGACTAGCCTCCGACCTAGGCGACTAGCCGCGCCGTTTGTCCCCTCCGGGCGCTGCCATCCTCGGCGCCGAGCACAGGGCGAGATGGTGGTGATGGAATCATGGTTGGCTTGCGAGATGGGCGCGCCGGCGGTGGGGATGCTAGTGGTGGTCGTGGCGGTGGTATGGTGGGGTCCCGACGCCGTTCGATCTCCCTGAGCTTCGTCGCCGTCGGCGGGAGCGCCGAGTTCGAGAAGCTCCTCCCAAGCTTCACCGACCTCGGCGCCCCATCTCTCCTCCAACCTCCACCGGCGACGAAGCTCCATTCTCTCTCTCTGTTTCTCTCTCTCTCTCTCTTCTCCGTTGCCTCCTCCTCTCCGGCTCCGGCTCCCCTCTTCTCCGGCTCCTCCTTCCCTCTTGCTCTCTCCTCTGTTTCTCTCTCTCTCTCTTCTCCGTCGCCTCCTCTCCTCTGCTTTCTCCTCTGCTTTCTCTCTCTCTCTTCTCCGTCACTCCTCCCCTCCGACGCCCACGCGCGCCCACTGCTTGCATCGCGACTCGCGCCTCACTGCTTACAACAAGGACATTTCGCCGTTGTCTCCCGCCGTTCGCCGTCGCACCAACATCGTCGCCGTCAGAGATGCTCGAGCTCGAGGACGTTCGCTCGACGCTCGAGCTCGAGGACATCGGTTCACTCAAAAGATGGCAAACAACGTCCTCTTCCTAGCTGCAAATAGCAGCTCTTCAGTGAGCGTTGATCGGAAGACCGTCGACGAGTACCTTGAAGACGTCGTCGAGCTGCTCGATGCGTGCAATGGCTTGCGCGAGAGGATGGATGGCATTAAGAACTACGCGGGTTCTCTAGCCGTGGCCTTGCATTGGCTCCAATGTGGCCAACCAGCCCGAGGCCCTCAAGGTCTACGTGGAGAAAGCCACCCTCGACCGCTTCGACCTCGCCGGGAACGGGACGCTGTACTACGACCTCGCCGCCAACGTCAGCGTCCGAAACTCCAACAAGAAGTACGACCTCTACTACGAGCACCTTGAGGCCGACGCCTACTACGAAGGCGCGCGGCAGTTGCATGACGTTCGATTCCGTGGCCGTCTCTGGCTGGACGAGGGAGATGGAGGACACCGTGTCGCTGAGCCCGTCTGGGGAGGAGGTCTGGGTGGAGGTGCCGCCGGGCTTAGGTCCGGGTGTAGCCGTCGGGAGCTCGGGGAGAAAGAGGAAGGGAGGGCAGCTACATGGGTGAAGCCTCCGACGTCGGGACGTCATGCAACTGCCGACGTCATGCATCTAGTCAAAATTTGGATTGCTATGAGCCGAGTCAAAATTTGGATTGCCATGACGTCATGGTTGCATGACGTCATGCAACTATCAAGTCAAAATTATCAATTTGGATTGCCATGACGTCATCCTCCCCTCCTCTCTCTCTCCTGACCTCTCTCTATCTCTCCCGCCTCTCTCCCGTCTCTCCTCGACCTCTCTCTCTCCGGCCTCTCTCTCTCCTTGGCCTCTCTCTCTCTCTCTCTCTCTCTCTCTCTCTCTCGCGTAGAGACACCGGGAGGAGCAGAGCGTGCGTCCCGCCGTAGAGACACCGGGAGCCCACGATGTGGCCCTCGGCGCCCACCGCCTGCTGAGAGTCCATCGCATCGGCGACAGTGCGGCCCTCGACCTCGCCCTCGCCCTCACCGTCGACCTCGCCCTCAGCCTCTCTCTCTGTCGATCCCCCATGCTCCGCCGGCCACCGCGCTCGTCGAGGGCTTTTTCGCCACCAACCGTCGACGTCACCCTCACCCCCAACCTCTCTCTCTCTCGCGCTCCCAAGCACGCCGCCCACGCTCCCGCACTCCCATGCATGCCACCCTCGCCGTCGACCTCGCCCTCGGCCTCTCTCTCTCCACCCGAGGTGCGGCGCATGGATCGCTGGGCGGGTGGCATGCATGAAGAGAGAGGAGGCGACGGTGGCATGCATGCAGAGAGAAGAGGCGACGGTGCCATGGATGATGTCATGTGACATTTATAAGGGTAAAAAGGTCCGAGAAAATGGATTTTGATCTCCATTGTAAACGAAAAACGGATCGGCCCGAAATTGTAAAATCAAAAGAAAATTGGATTTAAAATGTAAAAAACTCCATAAGTGATCCCTGAATTAACATGAAACTTCTGATTTCAACAGTTTTTCTAAAGACATTTTAGTCATTTCAGTTTATTTAATGGACGAAAGACCGTCTAAATTTCTCCATATCTTTTCAAAAAATGATTATCATATAGTCGAGAATACATGGGCTAATGTGATATTTACTCATAATTTTTTTTAAAAGATTTTCTTGAAGCATGTAAAAAAAATAAAAACAAAATTAACAAACCACTTTTATGTGTGAAGTTCACACTTTAACACACAAGTAGATCTACTCTACTCCACTCCACTTTTTTACAGCCTCCATCGGATTAACCCCATCCTTTATGGTGGTCCCTCGCGCTTTTAAAAACCCAATAAGACAAACCACAACAAGCCACGTAAGCTAGATCAAACGGCCCCAAACATATCACATAACCACCACTCTCCCCCGCGACTAAAACCACACCGTCACCCACGTTTTATTGTCGCCATCGATGATGAGCCAAACCACCCAATCCCAACACGCCACGTACACCCCATTCTCCCCCGACCTCCAGCTATTAGCACTGCCTCACCCTTCCTTATCTCTCTCAAAACAGAGCGCCATATATAGCGTGCAGTTATCTCCTCACATGCAAAGCTCGTTTAGTTGTTTAGAAGACGTTCCAACTTGGGACCTTCCACCAAGCTTCTCTCTGTCTCTCTGTCTCTCTCTCATCTCTCTATAAATATCTCTCCTCCTCTCTCTAATCCTCTTTCTCTCTCTAATCTACTATTATCTCCAAGATCGAATAGAGAGAGCCATGATGAGTAGCTGTTCATGCAAGTTGACAGCCTTTGTTCTCACCCTTGTAATTGGTCTCTTTGGTGGTTCTCTCGCCGAACTCCGGCGGGTCGGGCATCGGCCGGAGAAGAATGATGGGTCATCGCTCAGCTTCCTCGCCGTCGGAGACTGGGGAAGGAGAGGCCGATTTAACCAGTCTCAAGTTGCTCACCAGGTTTGATGTATATATATACATCTCCTTTCATCAATATATATAGCAAAATCTGGGAGTTCTTGAAAAGAATTAATTTGTGATCATGGAGTGTTAGATGCAAGGTGATCAATTTGACAAGATTATGATGCATTTGTTGCCCCGAAAAAATCACCAATAATTAGTCGAAGGTGAAATCCAAAAACCAAGAAAACCAAATATAGGCGATGAAAAAGTGGGAGAGATTGATCAGCAGCGATGACAAATTAAGGTTCACTTATTATGGTTTTTAATCTAAATAGACTGAATAGGTATATATATTAACCGAAGCAGTGTCTCATTGTTCCTCTTAATTAACAGATGCCATTTGCAGAGGTGCATATCTTGGATTATTTTCTTGAAAGTTGTGGTTTTGTTTTGATTGTGCCAATTAGTTTTTTCTTGAGCAATTCATGCATGATTGTGCATATCTGAATTGTGTTCTTGAGTGATTGATGTAATGATGATCTTAATTTGGTGTTAATAGATGGGGAGAATTGGGGAAGAACTAGGCATAGACTTTGTGATCTCCGTCGGCGATAATTTCTACGATAACGGACTGACCGATGTCGGCGATTTAGCATTCCTGGAGTCCTTCAGCAACATCTACACTGCTAAGAGCTTGCAGAAGCCATGGTACAGTGGTGAGTGAGCAATCAAAGTCAAGTGTCAGCTTAGTTCTTCACATAGGTACACACTTCATGATGATATCTAATTTCCTCTTTTTTTTGGATGAATTCTTTGTTAGTATTGGGAAATCATGATTACAGAGGCAATGCGATCGCACAATTGAGCCATGTTCTTCAAAAGATCGATGCCCGGTGGTGCTGTATGAGATCTTTCATGGTTGATGCCGGTAAGGATGCATTTCTCCTCCAAAGTAAATAAACTTCTCTTTAGATGGATGTTGTTGTGCTCTTTTCATTCATTTGCAATTTTTCACAGATATTGCGCAGATTTTTCTCCTCGACACTACTCCTTTCGTCAGGAAGTATTGGAAGCACCCAAAGAAAAATCACTATGACTGGAGAGGTGTAGCACCTCGCCAACAATACATCTTAAAGCTCTTGCAGGTAAACCCCACGTGAGCTAGCTCTTCTTTCAAAAGAATAGAGGCTTCTATTACTGATATGCATGAGATCTATTAAAAAAGAAGAAAAAGATTTTTTGATTCATTGGTAGGATTTGGATGTGGCATTGAGCGAATCGACTGCGAGATGGAAGATAGTCATTGGTCATCATCCTATCAGAAGTGTCAGTGAGCATGGCGATACCATAGAACTTGTTAGGCTGCTTCTCCCAATGCTGAAGGTATATATACAAAGTTTAATGTTAAGATCGATCTCTAACTCTCATGTGAAGGAGAGGTATCACCAAATCTACCATCTTCCAAATTTTTCATACTGATCTTGTATAAATTGCAGGAGTATGGGGTTGATATGTACATCAATGGACATGATCATTGCCTTGAGCACATTAGCAGTAATGACAGGTAAGCTAGGAAAAGAACAACATCTAAGTTCTTGAGGAATGTGAAATGATTCAACTTTGTAACATCTTTATGCAGTCAGATCCAGTTTGTGACTAGTGGAGGGGGATCAAAGGCATGGAGGGGCATCTCGAATTCGAGTTCTCCTGATACTCTGCGGTTTTTCTACGACGGCCAAGGGTTCATCTCTCTGCAGCTAACACAGGCCGAAGCAAAGATCGAGTTCTATGACATCAATGGCATTGTTTTACACCATTGGAACATGACCAAAGAGCTCCATCCCTCTATCTAGGATGATAACAAGCCATAGATGCTAATGGCGTTGTTATGATGCACTGGATGATCGATACAAGGAATGCATGCTGCATGATGTGAACCTTCTGTAGTGATCTATGGTCATGGTTATGCAATGATCAACTGATGACAGAAAAATAGCCATCAGCCACACCTGTAGAATTTTAAGCACAATCCTACAAGAGAGGAGAAATACAGGAGAAAGGGAACAAATTAAAGTTGAATCATAAGATGTCAGCAGTCAAAAATACAGGAGTTCAATTCGAAAATATAGTTTTTACTATCAGCAGAGCAGGCATTAGAAAACAGCCTGCAAAAATCATAAAAATGCTTCAGCAATGAACTACTATCAACCAGAAAGATGACTGCGAAAATGCATGGCCACCACATGTGAGGCATCTCAATCCAATTTCAAATACCACTGCTTGTAACTTCATCAACAATTCAACATAATGAAAACAGCCGTGTTCATGAACAAGCTACTTTGCACAAACAATATGATAGAATAGTTATCTTATTGGAGAAAAGATAGAACATAAAAGGCTCAGTAGAATCCACACTAGAGTAATACTAACAGGCAGCACCATCAAGCTACATGCTTTTCCAGTGAAGAACCTCACTCTTAAAATCAGTGTTCATACTACCATAGAGTAAATGAAATGACAAAGCAAGCACCATCTACTGACAGGTGATTTTTGTCTTCGCAGAATTAGAAGCACTTTCGGTGCACAATTGATGGGCCAGACTCGTCATACTCTGCCTTTGCAATCCACATCTGCGATCCATAAAGAACCTCAAGTCAGTCATCCTCTCAAGAATATCACATACAAACTAAAAGGAGCTAAGCATGAGAAGAAAATCTAAAAAAGCAGCGTTAATAGATAGCAATGCAGTTTATAACTTCACAACCACCTTTGCCATCATAGACGGGTGATTCACAATTATGTGCAAACATGTGTATCTTTGTCTGGAAAATAAATCAGAGTAGTTTTAGTGTAATACCCACCTGCTGAAAAGTGCTAAGAGATGCCAGGATTGAACCTCCTATCCAAACACTGTACTTCCTCTCCGGGGGAGCCACCACCTTAATCTTCATGCTGCTCGGAGCTAATGCTGTGATCTCCTTGCTCATCCTGTCAGCAATACCCGGGAACATTGTGGACCCACCACTCAAAACAATATTTCCATATAAATCCTTCCTGATATCCACATCACACTTCATAATGGAGTTATATGTGGTCTCATGTATCCCTGGAGCTTCCATGCCGATCATTGAAGGCTGGAAAAGGACCTCTGGGCAACGGAAACGCTCAGCGCCAATAGTAATCACCTGGCCGTCTGGTAGCTCATAGCTCTTCTCCACACTTGAGCTGGTCTTGGATGTCTCCAGCTCCTGCTCATACTCAAGGGCAATGTATGACAGCTTCTCTTTCATGTCTCTCACGATTTCACGCTCAGCAGTTGTGGTAAATGAGTAACCACGCTCTGTCAAGATCTTCATCAGAGCATCAGTTAGATCACGGCCTGCCAAATCTAGACGGAGTATCGCATGCGGAAGTGCATAGCCTTCATATATTGGGACAGTGTGGCTGACACCATCCCCAGAGTCCAGCACAATACCTACAAAATAACACATCAATAGAGCCAGGATGGATCAAGTCAACATACCAAAACAACATTATGTATTGTTCCCTTGAAGAACCTATGTGAACAGTATCCTCAGCAGTGTCTTAAGTGTAAGATATGTTTTACAAGGGCAAAATACTAAATGCAGTCCACAGGATAATATGATAGAAAGAACATAAACCAAAGCTAGACACGGTTAGAAAGCATGTTAAACTAACAATAGGATTTTTTTTGTTTCTTAAATTACAACAATGTAACGTAAGAACTCTCTCTCAGTACCTACTATCTAAAGCCAAAAAAAACAAACATGCCAAGAAAAGCCTAAAGGTTTGACAGCAGTAAAACCTTTTGCACCGTATAAATATCATAAAAGGATTCATCAGCCTCAGCTTCATTGTATGTAGACGGCACTAAATGGTTATTGGATGACTCCATTCGCATGGCATAATGCAGCAGTCCTCTGATAGATTAAAGTATTGTATATCACAAGACTATGGATCTACTTCCGAATAGCTGATTAGAACTTGCCATTGGCTTTGAATATCAACAGAACTAAAATCTTTATCAAGTATGGGACCCATCAGATAACTTCTTATAGAGAGCACTGATAGGAAAAGAACCAACCACTAAAATAATGGAGAGCAGGTGCATACAAAGAAAAGTAGATGTTACTATCTTCTGTATAAAGAATTGTAATGGATGGGTATAGTCAGGTATTGACTTGCTTACCAGTTGTACGGCCACTAGCATAAAGAGAAAGAACAGCCTGGATTGCAACATACATAGCTGGAGTGTTGAACGTTTCAAACATGATCTGAGTCATTTTCTCACGATTGGCCTTGGGGTTAAGGGGTGCTTCAGTAAGGAGAACAGGGTGTTCTTCTGGGGCAACACGAAGTTCATTGTAGAATGTATGATGCCAGATTTTCTCCATATCATCCCAGTTGCTCACAATGCCATGCTCGATTGGATATTTCAGAGTCAGAATACCACGCTTTGACTGAGCCTCATCCCCAACATAGGCATCTTTCTGGCCCATGCCAACCATCACACCAGTGTGACGTGGACGTCCCACAATGCTAGGGAAAACAGCCCTTGGAGCATCATCTCCAGCGAATCCAGCCTGAATAAACAAAAACAAACTTGCCTTGTAATGTTTTTACGTATTCCAAAAATGTACATGTGAGACCGAATTCACCAAAAATACAAGTGACAAAAAGATAGCAGATAAAGCTTTAGCTCCTGCAGATTTTCAAGAAACTTAATTTTGACAATGTGAAAGTGTACAGCCACAAGAATCATGCATGCATGCATTTACGAGTCCAGCATTCTTGAACAGTTTCACAAAAATGTCACATGTAAATAGTACAAGGAATGCAGATACCTTAACCATTCCAGTCCCATTGTCGCAAACAAGGGGCTGAATGTCCTCAGCTTCTGCCATCTTCTATTCCTGACACAAAAGAATGCAACTTCAGATGCAGGACACAAAATGAGAGAGAAACAAATTTCCTTCTCATACGGGCAATGAGACGTTGCATCAGCTAGATATAAATGATGAAGATGGAGGTGTAATCATGATGTTGATTCAGACATTAGAAAAGTAGCATGATGTTGATTCAGGCGTAATCAAATGATAGGAATGCACATATAGTCTGATATCCTATGTAAGACAAGTAATTACATCCAATTTTCACCCAATTTAAACAGATACAACCATGCCATCCATTATTGTTATCTTCTTCACCTTAAGACTTTCCAGCAGTCTCACATAAGAAACTTGCCACTTTATTGAGAAAAAACAGTTCAATAAAGACAAATGTATCACCGGGCTCAATCATTTAGGAAGACTAGAACAAAAAAATGGATACCAAGGTAATTATCTGCAAGTTCATTTGTTTGTACTTGTCAACCAGTAACCTTACATCACATTGTGCCACATTCACATTGCTTAACAACGAGTATATTCGCAATTTTGAAGACAATGTCTGTTCGGTCACATCTGAAATGACAACTACCCAACAAGATTAGGAACCGAGAAACCAACAATGAGAAAAAGCTAGTTTGCTTGAAAACAGGACAAATATAACACAGAGCCATCCAAAAGCACCTAGTTCGCATCAATCTTTACGGTCTAATTTCCATCAAGCTAATTTTAGCTATAAACATTAATATCTAAGCCGAAAATCTATGCTCATCATTATGATCCAATATAACTACTTCATAACGAATTGCTTCTGACACAGAAGAATCATCCATTCGATCTAATCATTTGCAACTTACACAATACACTCGAACATGAGCATGAACATGATCGGAATGCAGCAAAGTCCCACACAATTCGATCCAAGAAAATAAAAAAAAAGCAATTATGGAACCTCCTCCTACACCCTAATTAATCAGCACATTTGCTCTAAATCCTGACCCAGAAAATGGTATAAACCAAGTGAAAAATCGCAATGTACATGAAAACCAAATCCATTAAGAGATCAAGAAATCGGCTCGAAATCGAAGAAGTGAACACCAGTGCTGCCAAATCTAATCAAGAAAACAATCTTCAGATAGCGAAATGCGACCGAACACATCAATTAGAGAATGAAATGATTTACCAGAAAGATCGATTCCTTGGGAGGTGATTCGAGAACCGAGAAGACGAAACCCTAGATTTGGAGGAGATTGGGCGATGGATTGTATCCTTTTGGCTTCTTTGAACCAGAGACGTGAGTGGCTTTTTCTAAGAGAGAGAGAGGAAATGGTTGGATGCCCGTTTCGCGCGCCACCAAATATAGAAGCTTGGCGCCCGCTTCTCCCGCGCAATTAGCGGATCGGATCCTGGCTTTTGGATCCGACAATCCGGATTATGTTGGTTCCCATCTGGTCATTGGATGATCCAATGCCGAAGGATTAGGGGATTTTTATTCCCTTTTTGTGTGGATCTTTCATTGCAAAATGTCCTTAGGTTAATTTTCACCCAATAAGAAGAATTATTTTAAGAATATTATGTTAGAAAATATTAAGAGACAAAAGTGCCATGGTTGCAATTTTCACCCATCAAGTCTGAATTTGTCTTAAAATAAATTAATTGACCAATGGGGTAAATACCGTAAATTGATCACTCAAAGGTGGTTTGGTCGTTATTTCTTAAGTGGGATAGAGTAGTTTTAAAAGAGTCACGATTTGTGTACATAGCCAGTGCATGCATATTGCGCATGCTCTTGAATCGGTAGTGAGATACCAATCAATTTATCTAATCTATCGGTAGAATAATACCGATAAACTAGATCAATTGATCGGTATATATCTACCGATTGTATGTACCAATGATTGAATCGGTAGTGAGATACCGATCGATTGATCTAGTTCATCTGTAAAACACCACCGATGGACTGGATCAATTAATCGGTATCTCACTACCGATTCGAGAGTAACAATATAAATGGATTAGATCAATTGATCGACATCTCACAAGTGATTCGAGGGCAACGTTTCAGTTGATCGGTATCTCACCACCGATTTTGAGGGCGTATGCAATATACATGCCATCACATGACCATGTACACAAATCTTTATTTAATATAAAATAATAGAAAATCTCAATCTACTGTTGAGTTCGAATTCGACTAATAAAAATCAATTGACCAATAGCAATAATGCGGAAATAACAAAGCAAAGAATGCCAATTTGGATCAAGTAGTAGTCAAATAAAGTCTGATCGATATCATACAGCAAAAAGCAACTCCCACGCACACGAATCCTATTCAGATCAAAGACCGGTGTTTACGTTGTTCGGTTTGGTTTGGTTAGGCACAGCCGTGGGGGGGATGGAACGAGCTTGATTCCTGACTGACAAACTGGAAAGAAAGAGAAATGCCAACATGAATCAAGCTAATGCATGTTCAATTGATCTTGTTTCCTTTATATATGTATATATTTATGTCTGTCTGAAATATATATATCAATCTTATAAAGAGTAAAAACGGTTACAACCGTTTCCTCCTTATAAGCCTGCTATTATTTCATATCTCATAAGTTAGATTTGTACATTTTTATCATGTTCCTAAGTTCCTAAGGTAGATTATAACCCTTATCATCCTTATATGAAGCCTTTAGTGGGGGAGGTGGTTAATGAGGAGGAGAGGGTTGTGGGTGGTTAATGGTTAATGAGGAAGTTGATGGGAGTTACCCTGCCAAGTGACAGGGGCCCCCACTAGTATATATATATATATATATATATATATATATATATATATATATAAGAGCATGGTTATAAAATAACCTTTGATTGTCCTATTGGCATTATCCTATGTGGCAGGCTTAGTCGTATGTGGCTGTTGATGTGGAGGGGGGAATAGTGGGGGAGGGGGGGAGTTAGGGGGGGGTTAGTGGGGAGTTATGAGGGAGGTGAGGGGAGATGGTGGTTACCCTGCCATGTGCCAGGGGATAGGTGATAAGACGTGAAAAGTGTACAAATCACCTTTTTAACTAGGTCTTTTTAGTCTCCAAGCAATGCTATTTTGATGATCTATGGTGCATTTCAGGCTTAAGGACTCTCAGTGAAGATTAGATCAAGTTTGGTGCTAAAACGAACAAATAAAGAACTCGCTAGGAGCAAATGAGCAAAGGAGCAAAGATAGACCATCTTTGACATCAAAACTGTACCTGCTCAGGAAGAACCAAAGGATGTACTATATATGGTTGGAAAGCTCTTGAAGTCTAGATTCCAGAACTTTTTACGGTTCGTGATTTGGAGTTTCCTAGAGGAAGATATGCTATTTTTAGTACAAAGGCGCATGAAAGAAGCTTCGGAAGAAGGAGATCGATCCGCTTCCCAAAGGGGATCGATCCCTTTGGCGCTGCGGGAAAAATAAAAGGAAACTGACTAATCCGAGTTAGGGTTTGTCTTAGGCTATAAATAGCCTTCTTTGGGGGCGTTTTGGCAGCCTTCTATGGCCGAATTTTCTTCATCTCTTAGGGTTTCTCTTAATTTTTTTTTCCACAAATTAGGTTAGATCTTTGGTGGAAGATCCACGGGTGGAGCGCGCCGATAACCTTCATCGACGGATCTCCTTCCTAAGATGAGTAACTAATCTCTAGCCTAGGGATTTCTATGATGTATTAGAGAATCTTTCTAGGGACTTTTATGGATCTGAGCATGTATTCTTTTAATGGTTTTTAATTGAATAATCTTTTATTGTCATATCTATTGGTAATATTTATTATGGTGAATGAATTGGATGTTCTTTGTGCCCTAGATTCGGTCTGTCTTGTCTCGGTTTTTCCGTGGATATCCAACCGGATTTTGCGAAAACTCAAAACACAAAAGTCGTAGATCTCTGTCTTAGCTTTCCACCGAATCTTGAATCACCTTGTTTCGAGTTCGGATGTGAAAGTTATGCTGAGATTACGATCGCTAGTTTTGAGCATTGCATGTTAGAGGCTAGGATCAGGACTTGTTCAAGATGCTTTCATGCTAGAACCATGTTAGATCTTTGGATTGGATTCTAAACCCTAGATTATGATTGTAGGAGTGCTAGAACCACTACCTTAATGTTAGAACCATTAAGACCTATGATTGTAACCTACAGTTCGTTCTTTATCTTTATTGATTAGGCGATCTCAAAGTGCTAGAACCGCTTTGATTATTCTCATACCAATTATCCGCTGATTTGATCTTCGTTCCGATGAAGACTTCTTACGAATCTTTGTTGAGCGGTAGGGGTTCTAGCCATTCACCTATCGACTAGTTAAAACCATTAACACCTTTTGAATTGCTTTTATCCTAGGAAGACCTAGTTAGTTCTTTATTACGGATTAGAAATCTCTTGGCCGTTTATCTTATTATTATTCAGTTTAGTTTAATATGAGTTAAGAGTAGTTAAAAAACCCAAAATCATTCTCTTTTTCAATCTTTTGATTTAGAACTATACAAGGTAATTATACTTAACACTTCTTTTCCCTGTGGATTCGACTCGAACTCACTGCTAGCTACCCCTAAAGTAGTTAGTTAGTAGTTTGATTATAAATTTCTAATTTTGACGTACTTGTTAAGGCTACGACACTTTTCAAGGCGTGTCAATAGGACTAGTATATATATACACTAGTGGTGCCCCTGCCACCTTGGCAGGTAACCACCAACCCCACCCCAATAACCACTAAATAACTCCCTCCCACTAAATCTCATCATGCCACATAGGCGCCACCTAGGACATTCTCTCGCCATGTAGGACAATAAAAGCTTCACTTATAACCATAGCATCATATAAGGATGATATCATCCTTATATAGCAGGATGGTTAAGAAGTTAATCTTTGGTTTGTCCTAGCTGGCGTCCTATGTGGCAGATATATCCTATGTAGCTGCTGATGTGGAGGGGTAATAGTGGGGGAGGGGGGAGTTAGGAGGACTTAGTGGGGAGTTATGAGGGGAGATGGTGGTTACCCTGCCAAGTGGCAGGAGACCCCACTAGTATATATATATAACAACAAATTAAGAAAACTAGGCCAATTTGGCTCACTCTCCTCCTACTGATCAAGTGATCTCTCTACACAAGCCCTTAATTCATCATATGAAACAAGAAGTCATTCCAGACATCCACAGGCCCAGGCAAGCACCAGTGCACACAGTCATTCGACCCCGGCGCCTTCCCCGGATCCGGCCAGTGCCCGTACCGGCTCGGGTGCCCATCTGGCCTCATCAGCATCGCACCGGACGTGTCCAGCAGCTTGTACTCCAGCTCTTTCTTCCTCCCCTCCCTCTTTGCCGCCGCAAACTCCTTCGCCTGCGACTTGTACATCTCCGCGTCCGTACTGTGCATCCACCTGGCTTTGTCTTTCCGAAATGGCGCCGTCCTCACGCAGTCCCCGCCGTTGTTCCACACGCCATTCTCGTAGTGATTCGGCGACATCGTCCTTAAGAAGGTCGTCGCCTTGTAGCCCTTCATCCGGTTAATGGCCCGGAACGCCGTCCGGAAGGCTTTCATGTTGGAGTAGTCATACGTCAGTCGCCGGACGTTCCTCAGGTGGTCGCAGTATTGGCAGCCGACGATCCGCCGCTTCTCATAGAACAGCGACGGCCGGTTGAACCAGCAGCCGCCGGAGATGATCACGTAGTCGAAGCCCGCGATCCTGGACGACCAATTCGTGTCGACTTCATCAAGGTAAAGCTTCACAAAGTTGTACGGCATCCCGGGCTCCGGGCCGGAGTCCTGGGCTTTGACGAGGAATGGCGACCAGAAGACGAAGATGGTGAAATTGTATTCGGCGTAGAACATACGCTTGAAGTTCTCGTCGGAGCTCTCCGAGATGTCCTTCGGATACTCCACCTGCATGGAATTAACTAACAATAGTAACGTTAGTTAGATGAAATCTAAAGATGATTAATGAAGGATTGTTTGCACCTTAGACAAGAGGCACATCAAGGACTGCATTTGGTTCCGGGCGAGCGAGTCGCCGACGAAGGCCATCGACTTCCCCCTGACCATCTCCAGGAACCTCGCCGGATCGAAGCGCAGTATCTCGCACCCGGCCGGCTTCCACCTCCACTTCAAGAAGTCGGTGTCCGGCCGGCCATACTTCATGCAGTTCTGATGCTCCTGAATCATCCAACACGTCTCGTTCGTGTAGTTAGGCCCCTCCGGATCCCGGACCCATTCCCCCTTCGATATGTCGCAATATTTCGCCGGAGCTTTCGGGGTAATTATCTGAACCGGAAGAGGAAGAAATGGAGGAGGAGGAGGAGGAGGAGTTTGGCTATCTATTTGTTGCAACTTAATAGGAGTAGGAGGAGGAGGAGGAGGAGGAGGGGGAGGAGTTTGGCTATCTATTTGCAAATTAGTATTAGTGAGAGGAGATGGATCAAGAGAAGAGTTGTTTGCATGCAAGATTGGAGGGAGAGGTAGAGAAGCTATACACTGAGTTTGGATTAAAGGATTGGAATAGTAAGGGAGGACAGTGATCAAGAGAAGCGCTAGTGATGATAGGATGACAAGTTTGAGATGGCTTTGGATGATCTCTTTCTTGCCAAAGAAGAGCTCCATGAAATGGAGCTTCATATCTAGATCACTAGAGTGTTTTAGAGAGGAGATCAATGACTAAGATTAAATACAAGGTATTGTTCTATACAATAGATGCATGCTTAAATTGATGGTTTTCTCTTACAAAAAGAGAAAATAAAAAGGAATTTGATTGTTTTGGTGTGTGATTTGATTTTATCATTTCATTTTTGTATCGATGAACTTTTGTAAATACCACCCTAGAATTCTTCTTCTTCTTCTTCTTCTTCTTCTTCTTCTTCTTCTTTTACAGTATTTTGTTGAGTAAAATTAAATTCGAAAACATGTATCTATTGCTAGTAACTCTTGCAATAAGTAATTGCTTATGAAAGAAATGAGCGAGACGAGACTGATGAATTGCAAATATCAATAAGACAGGAGTATCTTGCAATATGTGCAAAAAGCTGGGAGTTTTTTCCAAAAACACATAGAAAAACAAAAAATTCTTGGAACCTAAGCTAAAGGCAGAAAGAGATCAAGAAACCAATGTTTTATATTTCAAAAGATGATCGAATAATTTACCAGGAAGGACGATTTCTTGAAGAATAGATTTTGGAACCAACAAGGAAGAAACCCTAGATTTTGAGGGGATTCTATCCTTTTAATTTTTTTTATACCTGGCTCTTGCTCTTTTAAGAGAGAAGGAAATGATCGGATGCCCCTCTCGCGCGCTTCCAAATATAGAAGCTGGGAGCCCGTTTCCCGCGCGCGATGGCAGCGGATCGGATCCTATAATCCGAATTTTGTAAGGTTAGCATGTAATACAAGTGAATTCTTGACTTCTTGTTTCCAAGAAGAAGAAGCCTGTTTTTCAAAAATATGAAAGCACAAAGTTGCCGTTTTCAGCCTTATTTTTCTTTAATTTTTCACAAAAAAGCCTTTCAACATTCTAAAGTCTAAACCAAATGCATTTTCTAGAAATTAAAAAATGTAAACCAAATACAGAAAATGAAAAATAAATATAAGAATTTTTTTTCCAATTCAAATGTCCCCGAGGCCAGTCAGTGCCCAAATCGCCTATCTATGTCGTGAATTCTTGCTCCCAAAATGCCCGAGATTACAAAGAAAAGAATGCCAATTTGGCTAGTGTACCGATCTTAATTAATTTACGCATTCATCATATGAAACAAGAAGTCGTTCCAGACATCTACAGGCCCAGGCAAGCACCAGTGCACACAGTCATTCGGCCTAGCCGCCTTCCCTGGCTCCGGCTAATGCCAGTATCGGCTAGGATGCCCGGGCCTCATCGGCATGACGCTGGAGGTGTACAACACATTGAACTCCACCCCCCTCTTCCTCGCCTCCCTCTCCGCCGCCGCAAACTCCTCCGCCTGCACCTTGTACTGCTCCGCATCCGAATTGTCACTCTGAAATGGCGCCGTCCGCACGCAATCTCCACCCTCGTTCCACGTACCATTCTCGAAATGGTTAGGGGACATCGTCCTTAAGAAGGTCGTCGCCTTGTAACCATTCAGCTGGTTGATGGTCCGAAATGCCTTCTTGTTAGTGTAGTGATACGTCAGCCGGGAGACGTTGCTCAGGTCGCATTACTGGCAGCCGACGAGCTGCCGGCTTCTCGTAGAACAGCGACGGCCAGTTGAACCAGCTGCCACCGGAGATGACCACGTAATCGAAGCCTGCGATCCTGGACGACCAATTCGTGTCAACTTCATCCAAGTAACGCTTTACAATGCTGTACGGCATTCCGGCCTCCGGCCCGGAGTCCTGGGCTTTGACAAGGAACGGCGACCAGAAGGCGAAGATGGTGAAGCTGTATTCGGCCTAGAACATCCGCCTGAAGTTCTCGTCGGAGATGTCTTTCGGATACTCCTAATTAAGGATTGCTAGCTAGCATAAATTTAATAACACGAAATCTGTGATGATAGACTGAAAGAAGAAGAATGATTGTTTGCACCATAGACAAGAGGCACATCAAGGACTGCATTTGGTTTCGGGCGACGAGTCGCCGACGACAGCCATCGACTTCCCCCGGACCATCTCCAAGAACCTCACCGGATCAAAGCGCAGCATCTCGCACCCGGCCGGCTTCCACCTCGGTGTCCGGCCGCCCGTACTTCATGCAGTTCTGATGCTCCTGAATCATCCAGCACGTCTCGTTCGAGTAGTAAGGGCCCTCCGGATCTGGGACCCACCATTCCCCCTTCGATACGTCGCAATCTTTGGCAGTTGAAAGAAGAACAGGAGCATATATAATATGGCCATCAAATATTTGCAAGTTAGTAGAATAGAGGAGGAGAGTGAACAAGAGAAGAGCTAGTGATGGTAGGATAAGGAGTTTGGAATAACTTTGGAGGACGTCTTTCCTGCCAAAGAAGAGATCCATCCAATGGGCATCTAGTTCAGAGATCAGGAGGATGGAATATGGATGAATCAATAGAAAGATGTGAAGGTCAACTGATCGAAATTATATAGGATTCAATCTAGCTCGTTATCAGAGTTCAATCAATGCTCCCTCCGGATTACTCCCTTCAAATATAGTAGGCTTAATTTTCAATTAGTACATTACAGTTTGGTTGATATTTTTACATGGTCCTCGAGTTTTAATTTGTTGCTTACGTAGTCCTCCCTGTTCCGGTGAACCCTCAAACTGACGCCATCCCATTGAATCCACTCTCTCCAACCCTTTTAACATCTTCCAACAAAGGATCTCAATGCTCCATCTACTTTCGACCTCTCTCCAACCCCCGTCGGGGAGATCCCACCTCCAGCCACCGTCGAGGCTACTGGGGCCATCGAGGATCTCGCCGTTGACGCCATGATCGGGGGTGGCGGTGGGGATGGGAGAACGAGAGAGATGCTGACATGGCTATTTTTAATAAATAAAAAAAATCTAAAGTAGGCCACGTGGACAAAAATGGGTCAATTTGGCGTTAACTTGTTGATGCCGTGTGGGCTAGAGGCCCGTGTAGAAGCAAAATTGAAAATTAAAGGACCTAATTTCAACTTTTTGAATGTGAGGGATCATATAAAAATATCAAACAAATTACAGGATATTAAATGAAAATTTAACCAATAAAGTATAGTCATTTTTAGCTTTAGCATATGCATACTCTTTAAAATTTGAGTGATTTGTCAAATGATCTCTCATTAAAGACGAACTTGTCATTTGGTCTCCTATAAAAGACGTTCAGTGTTTTAATACCACAATAGAGAAGAATAGACTACAATACCCTTATATATATTTTTTGATATATATCCAGCCCCCCAAACCTCCCCCCTCCCCCCCCCACCGTCACCGATCCGATGAAACTTATATTTATTTTTTTTCAATTACTTTTTATGGTTATTTTTTTAGTAACTTTTCAATTTTATGGTTACTTTTCTTTTTCTTTTTTTGTTACCATAAAAAAGATGAGCCTATGCTAGTAGTAACTTTAATTGGTAGTTATTTTTCATTTTCGAAAAATAACAACCAAACAATTGACGTAGAAAGTAACTTGTAATTTGTTACTAATTTTCAAACAGTAACTACAAAAAAAACAATTGATACAAAATCGAAAGTAACTACCATTTTTATACCATTTTTTCAAAAAGTAAATACAAAAAAAGAATGGAAAGTAACTTCCAAAAAAACTGAAAAGAAACCACCAATCAAATGAGACTTAAGTACCAAATAAATGGTGGTAGTCATCAGATTAAAAAAAGAAATGGAAAGTAACTACAAAATGAAAAGTAACTATAAAATGAAAAGTAACTTTCAAAAAAATGAAAAGTAATTATAAAATGGAAAGTAACTTTCAAAAAAATAAAAAGTAATTTCCAAAACAACTGAAAAGTAACTACAAAAACATGTAATTTTGTTGTATACAACAATGAAAAGAAACCATTAATGCATGAAGTCATTAATGCAGCCGAAATTACCACACCCACTTATGCATTTCTCAAGAAGTTCCATTTTTCAAAAGCCGCACCCATTTATTTTGGATTTCAGGATATTTGATCCTTTCTATTTGAAAAGGGTATTTTGGTCATGAAAGTTACCGCAATAATCCTAAAAAAGACTAAATGCTTTATAGATTTGTTAGAAGACTATAAAGCAATAAAGATCTTCAAATGAGACTAAATGACAATTATTTGTTAAAATTATGGGTTTATTTTTAATAAAAAAAACAAGATTTTTTGATTTCATGTGATTTTGATCGTACCATTTGATTTTACCAGGTTTAGCAAGTACTTCCTTATTTTATTGTAAAGTTTACTTAGGGGGAGGCAACACTAGTAAAGGATAATTTTTAGTTGGGTGAAATTGACTAGCTGTTTTGTCACGAACGCCGCTCCGAACACTCCAAGACGTTCGAATGTTCGATCTCCCCAAGGTTGTATGCTTTAGTTCTATAAAAGATGGGGAACTACAAAAACTCTAATATTATATATCACCACTGTGAGAACATGGATCATCTTTATATAAAGATAAGGATCTTATTATCCCGTCAAGGAGAGAGATTCAATTGATGGGATTAAACCACGTCCATATTTAAAAATTAAGTAAGACTTAAGTCATAAATGAAATAGAACTCTAATTGAGTTTATTTAATGTGGTTGGCTACACTGCTTCGTAAACAAAGTAGGCCTAAAAGAAATAAGTTATACACTTATAGTAAGATACAAATTTAGGACGACGTAATTTAGTTTTAGAAATACAGTTTTTATGGTTTAATTTTTTAAATGTCACAGTTTCTTGAAACAATCTAAGGATCACTTCATTAATGCCCTTCGATCTACCAATTTACGGCTAATAAACTCAGCGCCTCTCTGTTGATCCTGGATCTGGTCTGACAACTATTGGAGTTCTAGGAGTTGCTCCTGATGGACTACCAGACTGGGCGGCCGGTGAGCCTACAGAGTTAGGCACTATGTTGCAAGGAGAGATCCGTGCAATTAATTTTGCATTTAAGGCGGCGTTTGATCGTGGTGCAAAGACCTTAGTGGTGGAATCTGACTCCCTAGCTACGACCCAAATCCTAGTGGGAGTGAGATTATGACCACCTGAAGTTAAAAACTTGACTAAGGAGATTTGGTTGGGTGTTCTCAATTTCAAATATGTTTCGTTCATTCATATCCTTCGAGATAGGAACTCTATAGCAGAATCTATAACTCGTTTCTATCGTAGAGCAGAGTCCAAACTGTTCTGGACTCGTGTAGATGGTTTTAATGTTCTTAGTAGTTTGATGTAATCCCTAGCCATTTGGCTGATCTAATAATAATAATAATAACTCGGCACCGTTTCGTTTCTGCATAGAAAAAGTGTGGACAACGCAAAACATAGACATTATCACGTGACTCCCTGTGTGAGGAAAAGGTATTTGGTTTTGAAACACGAGATAAATGACATGTTGCTTTTGGATGTCGAATATCAAAACTATCATTTTTGTTATTTTGTGCCATCGTTCATAAAGTCTTCATTTACTAGAAGTATTATTTTTGCTTGTTAATACTATGTAGCAAGTTAGATGAATAAGCCAAAATAAGGGTAAATTATAGTTTTGGACTCCGTGGTTTAGGTCAAGTTTCATTTAAGACAATATAGTCTTAAAACTTTCAAATAAAACCACGACATTTGGATTTCATTTCAAATAAAGTCATGGATGTCGAGACGTGACCAATTTCCTGTCGAACTTTGAACCACCATTGTCATCGGGGGTTAGGGTTTACACGGGTCTCTTCATCCCCCTTTGATCGCCCTCTTTTAGTTAAGAAATTCCTCCACGATGAGACTTTGACCAGTAAGAATTCGGTGACAGATACCAATACACCTACCTGGAGCCATGTTGGTCGGTGATTTCGTAGAAATGAGTCACATAATTTCACGTGGGTTACGTGACCCATTTTTCGTCAACCTACATGACAACGTTAGCGTCTAAGGTCATATCTGAAACAAAATCCAATTGTCATTATCTTATTTGAAAATTTTGAAACTACAAAACCTTAATTGAAACTAACCACGTGCCAAAAGTGTAATTTACCCACCAAAATAAATTATGCTATAATTGCTTCTATGTAGCATTATTTTGGTTTATTAATATCAAAACATTATTTTCATATTGTAATAATAGGAAGTATGGTGATTCTATATACGCCCAATCTTTTAATCAATGTCCAAACTACCCTCATCTTCTTCTTTCTCAAAGTAGTGGGCGTGGGGGTAGTGAAGACAGTGGTGGTAACCGTGGAAGATAGTGGGGGGCTGAGGAGATAGTGTGATGGTGGCGGCTGCGGTGATAATGGATGACATGGCGTTGGAGATAGAGGTGGTGATGGTGATCAAGGAGATGGTGGTGATGACGGCGATGATGTTGGTGGTTGTGGCAATGGAAGGTGGTGGTGTGTGGTGGTGATGGTTGTAGTGGGGATGATGTGGGGGCTGTGGTAGTGGTGGCGGACCAATAGTACAGTGGCAGTGAGCACGACCACCACCATCCATCGTCACAACCATCACCAACACCTCCACCACCAACACCACCTCCTCTAATCCCATCATCCTTGTCGCTGCCACCAATGTCTCCTCTACCTCCACCATCCTTATCGCCGCTGCCACTTTGACACCACCACCTCTGGTCAATAAAAAAAGGAAGGGCTTGAGGCCCAAAAAGTACCCCTACTTTATCAATAAACCCAGTTAGATTTTTTTTAGGGCATTTAACCCAAAACATGTGACAAAAGATGAAACTTACCTTTTTCATTTTTCCTATTATTTTTCCAGCATTTTCTCTCTCATGTCTCTCCTCTTTCCAATCTGATTGAGACCAACTGCTTCTCTCCACAATCCCACGATCTCACCGTCGGACACCACTCCCATGGATCCCCTCGCCCTCCTCGCTAGCGCCGCCTCCTCCGCCGCCCTGGCACCCGGCCTCCCTCTCCTCCTCCACCCACGCCACATCGCCACCCCCAGCTTCATCTCCCTCCAAATCTACTGTCACCGCCCCGTATGATCTCCTCCACACCACTTGCCGCGGCCATCTCACCTCTTTCCGCTGCCCCGACTTCCACCCCTCGCGCATCCACAGTTCTCGCCCCGTTAAGGCTCCCTCAGCCTCGCCACCAAGTAAGGCACCGGCTACCACGCTGCCCGCACCCATACCGATGAGCTCACTACCTACCTCCATACCCAAATCGCCTCCCACCGAGCAGGCCTCGGTCACTTCACTGCCCACGCCTCTGCTCCTACCGGCATTGGTTGCTTCTCTACCCATGCCTGCCCTCGAGGCCCGCACCGCGCCGGCCCCCAAGCAAGAAAGCAAAGAGACCGATTGGCATCGCGTCGGCCTTGTCTCTCAGCAGCCCGCCAGCGTCGACGACCGCCTCTCTCATCGTCGCCATCCAAGCCGCCTCGTCAGGCCCCGACGGGGCTTCTGTTTCGATGTAAAGGTGCGTCATAACTAACCCCTCTGCACACCGCCACCACCGACCTTGCTAGATTCGCTATCGCTTCAATCCGACCCAATGGATGGATTAACCAGCCACCCACGACCTCTCCACTTATCCCAAACTCCGACGAGGCCTACGCGCGGTAGACTTTTCTCTTTTTCATTTTTGTCTTTTCTCTTTTCTACTCTTTACACCTCCGAATCTAGCACCACAACGGCTGAGGACGACGGGAGATTACCAAATCCAGCACCGCAGCGACGGAGGACCGCTGAGGCATGCCTCTCCTCCATTTTTCTCTTTTTTATTTTTCTCTTTTCTACTCTTTACATCTTTTCTCTTTTTCATTTTTTCTCTTCTCTCTTTTCAACTCTTTACACCTCCGAATCCAACATCACAACAGCTGAGGACGACAGGGGGTTACCAAATCCAGCACCGCATCGACTGAGGACAACTGAGGCAAACCTCTCCTCCATTTTTCTCTTTTCTACCCTTTACATCTCCAAATCCATCACCACCGGATTTCACTGAGAACAAGTCGGGGAATAGTTGTGGGGGCGACGATGGGGTAAGATTTGGGGATTTAGGAGGTCGACGTGGTCGGAGATCTGACAACCACTTCCTCCAAGCACCACCATCGTCGACCCCGTTGGATTTGTCGTCTCCGTCGCCCATCGCCTAGATCCGAACTGGTGAATGGACTCACCAGCCACCAATGACCTCTCCATTTATCCCGACCTTCGATGAGGCCTACTCGCCAGCAATCGACCTCCAATAGACTTTTCTCATTTTCATTTTTCTCTTTTATCTTTTCGACTTTTTACACCTCCGGATCCAACACCAAAGCGGCTGAGGACGATGGGGGACCACCGGATCTTGCCGGGAACATATCGAGGAAGAGTCGTGGGGCAACAAAGGGGTTGGATCTAGGGATTTAGGAGGTCGACGTGGTCGGAGATCCAGCTACCATTTCCTCCAAGCACCACCGTTGCCGACCTCACTAGATCAGCCATCTCCACTGCCCATCGTCTCAATCCGACCCGGTGGATAAACTCCCTAACCACCCACAACCCCTCCTCCACCGGCGCGAACAACCGCCGGAACTTTCTCGCCGTTGATCAAGGCCGGAGCATCCACGACCGTCCAATCCCCTTGCTTCCTCTCCAAGCTAATTAGATATGAATCGATGAAGTTAAGAGGTCATTTTGATCATGGAAAAAATAAAACTAATCATAACTGCCTGCTTTGGACTAAACGCCTTAAAAAATTATTAGAAGATTGCGGTGTGGAGAGTAAAACGGTGGCGTCTATCGAACTACCCTTGACCAAATTTTCCTTGGCCAATCTATCCGTAATCAATGAGAGAGAATTTTTTCTCTTTTATATTCTTAACATAATATTCTAAATAGCTTCTTTCAGTTACGGCTTTTTACAAATAAAACGAATGACAACAGGCAAAATGCAAATATCAATAATGTGAGGGCTTTCTTGCATATGCTTATCCTTTTCCCTTTTTGAAGATTAGATTAGCAGAGAGGCTAATAATAGGAGAAAGAAGACGTACCTCCCGTGTGGAGCTCCTAAGAAACTTGTGTTGCACAAAGTGACTGGGTGATATTTGCTTTACCCAAAGTATATAGTTGAAATGGGAGGTATCTGGAGCAGCTCTTGAAAGACAATCCGCCGCCAGTCATGAGCATAACTGAGCATGAACTGGAGCAGATAAAATTAAGATGCGAAGGGCTTCTAGGAGGTTGTCTTACAACTCCCAGTGATACTGATACATATGGTGGACCCATATCTGGGAGATGACTTATCTGATCCACTCTGAGTGGAAGCTTCTAGCTTCCTCGCAGTTGTATATCTACAGTTATTTGAGATTGCACTGACAGGCCGTAAGTAGCACAATATTTAATACATTGCAGAGACATAGTGATCTGCAAAACACTGCTCAGTTTTGCCATCTTTAAAAACCCTCGCTTTGAGCATCAAAACTAGTATTTAGACCGGAAATTAATAACATCAGAGAGCCAATTCAAAACAACTATCCAGCACTAACAATTGATACTGGCATCACTGTGTTGCTGAACATAGCCCATTTAAAAAGGAGTACATGGCAACAGAATTATGTCCAGGAATCCAGAATGCTTCGTACCCTGTTCATCTGCTTGCCATTGTGATGCATAAGTGGTTGCCTATCGGGCAAAAGAAATATGAAGAGCAGCTATAAGGAAGACCAGCTATAAAGAACTTTATTGTAGAGTGGGTTGTCAAAGAAAAATTGACTTAAAGAAAGCACAGATGGTTATGCTTAATTTTCAGTCCTAGTTTTATGTTCTTAGATCTAGAAGAGACGAAAATGTTAGTTAAACTTTTGACAGGCAAAAGATCTACTACAACTTAAGATTTACACCCATAGAAACTATACGCTCACCTGCTTTCCAAAAAATCTAGCATACATAATGAATAAGTAACAACAATAGCAATAGCAATAGCAAGATGATATAACTTAATGTACCTTGTTAGTTGTTCAAGCACCACTTCATCTTCCAATAATTCTGGACCAGCCAAACCATCCAGAATCCCATTGCATTGCCCTGCTCCCCTTCTGAATATGCTTCCTTTGCCTGCCACAAGTCAAGAAGTAAGGCAAAGAAAGGCACGCACTTTCAAGACAAAATGCTCATACAGTCCTAACCAAAAAGGAAAGCTGACGTTTGGACATTACTGCTACAGTAAATTTGATAAGCAACACCTTCATCCAAAATGTTAACAAAAATTTGGTTCGATAAAAGCTTGGATTATAATGGGAATCATAGTCTGATAGAGGTTATGCAAGTGGGTCGTACATTTCCACAGGTTCAAATGATATTGAAGAAAAAGGAAGACCTGGTGTAACACTAAGAATGCATACTTCTACACGAATATGAATAGGATGTTCTAGTGTTAAGGAAACTAGTCATTCTCAGGTTTAATTGTCACTGGAACTTGATCCTGAGAGAAGAGTTCCAAAGATCTGGTTAAGATCCTTGGGAAGAAGACCCTGAACCATAGTGTTCAGCCAATTGTTAATTTGTTACTGTCATGCTATCTAGGCAATCTTGAAGGAAATTCTTTCAAATTGATGAATATTATAGAAGCCAACAAGCACAAATCCACCAAATAACGAATTCTGCCATTGCAAACAAAGTTTTTTTAAATATCAAAGAGGTCAATAAAAAGGACAAACCATTCATACAGCAGCTTTTTGAACTGCTTGCCATTTTTGCATTCTTTCGTTGCTGCATCCTGTAAAATTGAGGTCCAAATCAACATTCTTAAGGGCACATTACAGTAACATAAAAAACGACAAAAAACTTTTTTGAAGCGCATAGGCAATACAAGTATGCAAATCAGCCATAATTTTCTCGCTCTACCTACAATAGTCATCTACTCATGCAGTGCTAATCATCCGCAACTGCCATCTAGTCTCAAGAAAAAGCCTTCTGTTCTATTCCACGTTATCTGAAGAAAAAGCCTCAATAACGAAAATGACACGTCACTCACTTTGACGAAAGCGAAAAGAATCAATCTTGTTTATAATATTCAGCAATAACCATTGATATCAATGTGTTGCTGCTCATAGCCCATTTAAAAAGGAGTTCATGGCAACAGAATTATGTCCAGGAATCCAGAATGCTTCTTACCCTGTTCAACTGCTTGCCATTGTGATGCATAAGTGGTTGCCATTGTGATGCTTCAACTACCGGAAAAAGAAATATTAACAGCAATCATTCTAGCACATAATAAACGAGAAAGTAATCATTCTGGTAACTAGTAAACAAGATAACCTGTTACAATCTGGTAATTATCTGCTATCAATATTTCTATTGAGCCCATCATACTCGATCTGTAGAACACGTTGATAACCAGAGGAAACAAATTTCTCAATAGGAAATGGTGGTAAATCCTGCAACAAAAGTGGTGCAACCAGCATAGTGTTTGAAAAATTCTTCATAGAAGTCTAGCTTCAGAATAACACCTTATGTTACTCTTCTTCGTCTTCATCAGATTCTATGCTCAGCGGGATCTACCATCCATAAAAGCAACAAATGTCCATCCTAGTACTATGCTATGTTTGTACTTTAAGAACATCATGACTATGTTTCCATCTTATGAGGAAGGCCAGAAGCGCTAAACCAATGGCATGGGTAACCAGAACAGATAAAGCAATGAGACGGGTAACAGGTATATTACAAATTCCAGCATAGATCGCACAAGACCATTACACTTTGTCATTAACACTTCCCACGTTGCCTTTCCCATTTGCAGATTATTTTCGTTCACAATCAACTTTAGACCATGTCTTCACATCCACTTGATGCTACGTAACGTTCACATCCACCTGAAGCTATGTAAAGTCCAACTAGAACCCCTATCCCCATAACGGCCGTTTCCACCAAAGAAGCTCTATCACATTAGCACGTCAATTCTCACAATGCCATGCTTCTTACAATTTCAGAAGTCATCTTATGATTATCCTAATATTCAAGCATGAACATCTCCAAAATTTTGGAGATTTACTTTCACTAAGCCTCGATATGCAGTCATATCTTCTTTATGTGTTAGATAAATTGTTCAATGCGCTCATGATCAACATGAACCTCATCCATAAAGTAACAAATTGCCATCCAACTCTTAATGTAAGCACTTTTTAACACACATCATCATGCAAATCTTCCATCACCTATACCACCACATCACATAATCCATTTCTTCAGATTCTAGAACCAATTCAGATAATCTCGAGGAAGTCCTTGTTAGAAACATCTCAACAAACAAATCATACTTTACCAACAATTGAATTGATATTTCTTCCTGAGCTGAAGGTACCAAACATGCTTGTCACATTGGTGTCATGTAACCACAAAACCTTACTACTGTCAGAGACATTCCCTTTGTAAGATTTATTGGCGTTCAATTATCCACATCGTAGCAACACCCAATATACTAGAGACCATGTGATGGGTTTGTCCCAACTGTCCAAATTCAAACTTCACCAAAGTCATCAGATAACATGGCCATTTACTGTCCACAACCTCGAAATATAGTCATTTGGCATCCCAACTCGCTGTGTTACTCTTATTCCATTAGCCATCATACTTAGTCAGATATATCCTCCATAAAAGCAACAAATCTCCAACTAATACTTTGCAAGTTCTCAAAAATATTACTATAGCAAGTTAGCAACTATTACCAGCAAAAGGCATTATGACTAGATATGTTCGCATCCTCTGGATAAGGCTCGAATTGTGACAACAATGAGATGCGTAAATACATCAGAAACTCCACTGTAGATAGCACTAGACCCTTATATTTCGACATACAAACTTCAGACGCAACCCTTGCAAGTGGTATATTATTTTTCTTCGCAATTCTTTTGAGATCATATCTCATTAGATAAATATTTCCATGTTGTCTTCATGTTTTATAACAGTCAAAATAGATCTCCTAGTATTGCCATCATGGCCCTTTCCTACCATAGTGAGCTCTACTAGATTTCCAATCACGTGAATTCTAGCAATACCGTGTGTCTTCCAATTCAAAAATAGTGTAATAGTTTTTTGAATATCTGAATGTGAGCATCTCCATAGTTGCAGAGTCCTACATTTCAATTGCTCAATATGTTATTTATCCTCTTATGTATGCGCTAAATTCCTCTCCAGATCTCTTCTCATCTTGACACTGTAGGCTATTCTTCTTCATCAGTCATTGTACTTAGAGAGATATGTCCTCCATAAAAGCCACAAGTTTACCTCCTTGTCCTATGCTACGACTCAAAAAAAAGCTACTATAGCAAGTTAGCAATTAGAACCAGCTAATCATTCGAAGACTTCTTCAGCAATTAAATCATTGTTAGATAGAAGCATATGATTTAACTTGTTCCCAAAATCCCATATCATGGAGAAAGCTAAACTATGAGAACAAAGAAAAAAGTAACCATATTACGAATTCCAGCATAAGAGCATTCGACCACAATATTTTAACATTGATAGTTCAGAAGCGGTCCTTGCTAGGCAATCAACTTGATATAATTTCGCATTAGACAAGTATATTCAGGTCTAGTTGATCTTGCGTAACAGTCCACCTAGATCTCCTAATATTTCCATCATTGCTCTTTCTACATAACTCTATTGCATTTCCAATCACATAAACTCTAACAATACTAAGAGTCTTCCAGATTTAGAAATCATGTGATGGCTTTCCAAATATATAAATGTGAACAACAACAATGAAATGGACTTTTACTTTCCAATTCCTCAGAATGTAGTATATTCTCATATATGAGTGCTAGTTTACGCTTCTTTCATCCCAAAGATTACCAACAGTGTCCTCCATAAAGGCAAAACATTTCCATCCAAGACTCGGTATGAACATTATCTAACACATTTCATCATGATGCATAGTCTGGCCTAAAAAAGAAAATTGGCCACATCACAGAATCCACTCCTTCTGATTCTTGAACATCTAAAGACAAATCACGAGGATATCCTCCTTGCTAGAAACATCCCAGCACCATCACATAGTAACTCTATTCTCTACCACCTTTTCATTAGTATTTTTTCCTGCAGTGAGGCTGCACAAGCATGCTTGTCACACATTGTCACGCAATAACAAAATCTTAAAACTACTGCCAGAGATAATCTTTAAACCTTCTTAAGCTTTATTACCCTTTTGAATATGTACAAAATATCAATACCAGATGTCTCTAATCTAAAATCATGTGATAGTCTATTCCCAACTATCCAAAGGCAAATATATCCAAAGTCATCAAGTAACATGACCGCCTTGACGTATAGTCTTTTTCCAGCCTAACACTCTAGGCTGCTCTTCTTCATCAGTTGTTGTCCCTAGCAAGATATATCCCCAATAAAAACAACAAATTCTGTCCTAGCACTATACTATGTCTCCACAAATGCTATTGGTGCAACTAGTAATGCCAAATCAGGGGCACAATTTGTGTGTGCAAGTAAATCATTATAACAAGAGAACATTATGGCTAGAATAATTCCCATATGGAGACAGAGAGAACTTTAAAAGCACTGAGACAAGTAACTATATTAGAAATACCAACTTAAAGTTCTAGTTCACAATATTTTGCTCAATACTTCACACCTTATTGTTCGTACATTAGTTTCCATTCGCAGTCTACCTAAGATCATATCATTTTAGAAAAATTTCTGCACATCTATTAAATGTCAACAGTTAAACTAGATCTAGCACCATTTCCAACTTGGTCTTTTCAACCAAAATAAGCTCTATTGCATTTTCCATCACATAAATTCCAGCAATACCATGAGTCTTACTATTACAGATATCAGGTGGTGGTTTTTCGAATATCCTAATATGCTCATAGTAGGGGACTTCACGAACACATTGCCGCAGAATGTACTCTATTCTCTCATTTGTGCACTAGATAACTCTTCATCAATGCTTACAACCATCGACAAAATCCTCCATAAAGGCAAAAAGTTTTCAATCCAAGTCTCAATTTAAACACTTTTTAAACACATTTCATCATCTAAATTGTCCATCGCGTTCCAAAGATGACCAAAGCACATAATCCACTTCTTAATAATTTAGAACATATAAAGATAATCTTGAGATTATCCTCCTTCCTCGAAACATTTTAGCACCACCACAGACCATACTTCTATAACTAATCCACCACATTTCCTTAAAAAGTAGAGGGTACAAAACATGATTGTCAAACCTAGATACAACAAAAGGCATTGGAATTATGTCAGAGATATAGTTAAAATCTTAGCAAGATCTATTGCGCTCATATCCATACCATATGTCATCCAACATTCAAAATCATGTGATAGTTTTACTTCAACTATCCAAGTGCAAAAATCTCCAAATTCATCTAGTTTCAGGGTCAATTGTTTGCCACAACACCTCAATGTATAGTCCATTCAGATCTCAACACCCTAGGTTGCTCTTCTGCATAGATTATCATTCCTCGACGACACATATCCTCCATAAAAGCAAAAAATGTAAATCTTAGTATGATGAAATGCCTCCTCAAATGCTACTGTAGAGACTAGTAACTAGACTTGCTTCCAGATTATGAAAAGGCCGGACCAGTGAGAGCAATTAAATCAATAATTTCAGCATGGATATCATGGCATAGATACTTCACATGTCACTGTTGTCGTGTGCAGGTTGTTTTTCTTTGCAATAGTTTGAGAAAATATCGCGTCGATACAAATATGTTGGCACCTACTTGATGCTATACTGCAGTCCAACTAGAGCTCCAAGCAATTTCATCACGGTCCTTCGTGCCAAACTGAGCTCTATTGTAATTCCAATTTCCAATCACATAAATTCTAACAATTCCATGTGCTTTCCTACTTCAGAAATCATATGAATTTTTTTTACAAACGTTAAGTTTGAATTACACGGTGCCCCAACATGGATCATACTAGTTTCCTTTTCTACTGGATTGTAAAAGCACAAGTCTTCCCATTAGAAATCATTTGATCGTTTTGTACCAAACATCAAATGCAAAACATCTCCAAAATCAAGCAACACAGTCATTTGTCATCACAACACCTCTGCATATAGTCAATTCCCCTCCTAACACCCTCAGTGGAACTTCTTCATCAACTATCATACTTGATGAGATATATTCTCCATAAAACAACAAGTCTCTATCCTAGCACAATTCTTTGTCTCCTTACATGCTACCATAGAACTAGTAACTAAACTGTTTTCATCTTATAAAGAAGGCCATAAAAGCAAGAGCAATGAGATCAATAGCTTAATAGAAATTTCAATTAATAGTAGACCGTTGTATGTTCACATGAAACCTTCGCTCACTACGGTTGTCATTTGCAAATTATTTTCCTTCACAGACAAATCAGGTACATATAGTGACATATCTGCTTGATGTTATGTAACAATACAACTACATCTCTTACTGCACACCCTAACAATTTGGCTCAACTCAGCAACCAAAAAAAAACTCCTACTACTTCCATCATGGCCCTTTGTGCCAAAGTGAGTTTCCATTGCATTAATCACATAAATTTTAACATTAAAATGTGTCTTCCAATTTCAGAAATCAGGTGATGTCTTGAAAATATCCAAATATCATCTCCATAATTGTGGAGATTTACTTTCACAATGCCTCAGTTTGTAGTGTATTTTGCTTCCTTTTGCGCTGGATTTTAGAAATACAAGGGCATTCCAAATCAGAAATCATGTATAGTTTTGATCCAATCTCCAAAGGCAATCAGTAACCAGACTTGTTTCTATCTTATGGAGAAGGCCAAAACAGTGAGAGCAATGAAATCAATAACTATGAGAATTTAGAATCATTTAGAATACTAGGCCACTGAATCCTCACATCAACGATTTGCATGTCGCCTCGCCATCTATAGATTATTTGCCTTCAGAATATATTTAGAATCATATCATTATAATACAAATATGTTTGCAAGTACTTATGCTATGGAACAATAGATCTCCTAGTACTTCTTCCAATCATGGCCACCACAAAAGTGAGCTCTATTGAATTCATAATCATGTAAGTTTGAACGATACCATGTGTCTTCCACTATCAGAAATCCTGTGATGCTTTTTACAAGCATCTCCAAAGTCATCAAGTTACATATCATTTGTTTGTCACGACACCTCCAAACTTAGTACAAAATGCATTCGCTTCCTTATGCACTGGATTGTAAGAATGCTGGCCTCCAAACTAGACATCAAGCAATAACTGTATCCCATACATACAATTAGAAGAATTTCCAAAGTCATCAAAAAACGTGATCATTTTTTCGCCGATGCCTCTACATACAGTCTGCTCTAATCCTAACACCCGAGGTATCATCAGTAGTCGTGTTGACGAGATATATCCACTATAAAGACTAAGTCTCCATCCTGTTACCATGTGATGTCTCGTCAAAAGCTACTAAAACAACTAGTGATTAGACTTGTTTCCATACTAGGGAAAAGTTCAAAACAACAAGAGCTGTGACATGAATAACTATGTTAGAAAGTTCCGCATAGATAGACATTCACACTTCGAATGTCAGCGTTGCATTTGCAGAATACCATGCTTTGGAATTGATGCTGGATCATACTGTGTGAATACAAATATGTTTATCTCTGCTTGAGAATATGTTACGGTCCAACTAGATCGCCTAAAACTTCCATCATGGCCCTTATCCCAAAGTGAGCTCTACTGAATTCCCAATCACAAGTTCTACCAATACAATGTGTCTTCCAATTTCAGAAATCATGTGGGCTTTCTGAATATCCAAATGTCAACATCTCCAAGGTAGTGAAGTTTCACTTTTAGAATGCCTCCGTAAGATATGTATTCACTTCTTTAGTGCTGGATTGTAGCAATACCACTACTTTGTAATTGTTCCAAATATACAAATGCAAATTTCTCCAAAGTCATCAAGTAACATGATCATTTGTTTGTCACAACAATCGGCATATAGCTTGCTCTTTTTCATCTATCATCATTCTCGATAACATATATCCCCCATAAAAGCAACAGATCTCCACCGTCGCCTAAGATGAAGCAATAACAACTAGTAACTAGACTTGTTTCCATCTTATGGACAAGTACATAACAGCGAGAGCAATAGCACTTGCCATTTGCAAATTTTCCTTCCTAAATCAATTTAAGATCACACCATGTCAGTAAAGCTATTTCCGCATCTACTTGATCCTATGTAACAGTCCATCTAGATCTTCCAGTACATCATGGCCAATTGTGCTAACATGAATTTCTATTGTAGTCCAACCACTTACATCTATCATCATTCTCGATAACATATATCCCCCATAAAAGCAACAGATCTCCACCGTCGCCTAAGATGAAGCAATAGCAACTAGTAACTAGACTTGTTTCCATCTTATGGACAAGTACATAACAACGAGAGCAATAGCACTTACATTCTAACAATACCCTGTGTCTTCCTATATCAAAAATCCTGTGATGCTTTCTACAAACATCTCCAGAGTCATCAAGCAACATGGTCATACGTGAATCTCTATCATAGTCCAACCACTTACATTCTAACAATACCCTGTGTCTTCCTATATCAAAGATCCCGTGATGTTTTCTGCAAACATCTCCAAAGTCATCAAGCAATATGGCCATCTTTTGTCATAATGCCTCAAAACCTCAATATAAAATCTATTCGCATACTTATACACTAGATTTTAGCATTACCATATGTCTTCCAAATTAGAAATCAAGTGATAGTTCTGTCCCAGATATACAAATAGACATTTCAAAGTGTAACAATCTTGTGATGTTTCCTCCAAAGATCTCCAAAGTCATCAAGCAACATGGCCATCTTTTGTCACGCCTCAAAACTGTCAGAAATGTTGCACAGTTCTGATCTCACTTTGTGAGCTCCCCTTTCATTTAAAAAAATCTTAAGAGACCTATACATGGAGAGAATCAATCTAGCTAATCTTAATGATTTCTAGCTATACAGTCCATATATGCTCTAGCTGTATAGGGTAAGCAATATGGGCTATTACTATACAAGTATACTACTATGATTAGGGAGATTTGATTAATATCCTGGATGTATCTGATCTGATTGGCTCTACACATATCTGATCTGATTGACAAAAACCTCGATATAAAATCTATTCGCATACTTATGTACTAGATTGTAGCATTACCAGATGTCTTCCAAATCAGAAATCAAGTGATAGGTCTGTTCCAGATCTACAAATAGGCATCTCGGAGTGGTTCAATAGCATGGCCATTAGTCTGTCACAACAACTCGCCATATAGTCTCTTGTCATCCTAACAACCTAGGCTACTTTTCTCATCTAACTGTACCTGACATGATATAACCTTGATAAAAGAAACAAATTTCCATCCATGTACCATGACAGATCTCCTCAGATGCTACTACTGCAACTAGTACCTAATTCTTATGGAGAAGGCCTAAACAGCGAGATCAATGACATCAACAGTCGATACAAATTCTAGCATAGATAGTACTAGGCCACAATATCTTGGCATCAACACTTCACAAGTCAGAGTTCCCATTTGCAGATTTTTTTCCTCGCAACCAAGTTGGGTCCATATCATGTCAACACAGACATATTCGCATCTACTTGATGCTATGCAACAGTCCAATTAGATATCCTAATACTTCAATAATGGCCATTTGAGCCAAAGCCATTCCTATTGCATCCCAATCTGACAATAAAAATGCGCATTCTGGTTTCAGAAATCCTAAGAAGTTTCCTATAGGCATCTGCAATGTCAGCAAGAAACGTAGTTATCTGCTTGTCTCACCATCTTAGAACCTCAATATAAAGTGCATTAGCTTCCCTATGTGCTGGATTGGAGCAGCACCAGATGTCTTCCAAATTACAAATCAAGTGGTGCTTTTGTCACAGATATAAAATGGATACCTACACCAAAGTCACCAAGTAACATGGTCATTTGTTTATCAGAACCTCAAGATATAGTCTGCTCTTATCCTAGCAGCCTAGGTTGCTCTTCTTCGATAGTAACCATACTAGATGACAAATATTGTCTATAAAGCAACAAATGTCCATCATACTACCATGCTATGTTTCCACCGATGCTATAACTAGTAATTGTTTCCATGTCATGAAGAAGGCAACTAACAGCAAGAGCAAAGACATGACTACCTATATTAGAAATTCCAGCATAGATAGTACTACGCCACTATATGTTGAGGTCAAAAATTTGCCGCTTGAAGATTATTTTCCTACGCCATCATTTTGGATCCATCCTCTTTATAAAAACATGTTCATATCCAAGAATTTCCATACCGGTTGGCACATGTTCGTGCCGGCTGGTATGTACCGGATCGGCAGCTAACCGGGGTAAACCCCCCCCCCCCCAAGTCGGTATCGGGGGGTGCCGGAGTTGTGCCGGGCGATACCCCGGTACGGACCCGATACATACCGGAGAGGGGAGGAGAGAGCGGGAAGGAAGGAGGAGAGAAATAGAGGAGAGAGCGGGAGGGAAGGAGGAGAGAAACAAAGGAGAGGGAGGAGGGGAAGAAAGAGAGGGGAGGAAAGAGCAGGAGGGAAGGAGGAGGCGGAGAAGAGGGGGAGCCGGAGCCGGAGGCCGAGGGGAGAGGAGCGGGAGGGGAGGAGCCGCGGTATCGGGGAAGGAAAAGTAGGTAGGGAAGGAGTGAACAAAAGAGGGCCACGGGTGGGAGAAAAAAAAGAAGGGAGGAGAGAGAGAAGTGGCCACGTGGAGGGGAAAAAAAAGGAAAGAGAAGGTGGGGGGGCGAGCGAGAGAGGAGAATTGGCCGCTGGATTGGTGGGCCAACATAGAGAGGAGGGGATAACGAGAGAAAGGTCTTTTCGGGTAGTCAACAAGTCAGAGAACAAGATAGAGAAGGGCTGAGTGAGTGTCGATGGGCTAAAAATTGGTATATTATTTATCAATGATAAGCCTCATATAGTATGTTATTAATTTATTATTTTTTATTTAATGATGGTAATTACTAAATTTTTTTTAATCATGATTGTTTTTAGCATTCTTTTTTATCTAATAATGGTGACTTTTCGATAATTAAATGTATTATATGAAATTTTAAAATCTTATATTAATAATCATTTAAATTATTATATTACTTTCTAATGCTATTTAGTTTTTTCATTACTTATTCATGTTAATTTTTACGTTAATTGCTTATGTTACTTTCTATGTTAGTTACTTACGATAGCTTTTATATTAATTGATAAATGTTATAGAGAAAATTTAAAATAATTTTATAACATTTAAAAATTCGTAGAATTTTTTTAAAATTCTTAGGAAAATTTAAAAAAATCGTAGAATTTTTTTTTAAAATTTGTAGAAATCAGTTCATCTTCGTCTGCCTCTTCGTACCAGCATAATTATGACAGTTATGCTACGTCACATCATTCTAGTCACATCGGCCAGCCTCAGTGGCCACATGAACCTACCTTCATGCAGGGTATTTTTGTAGATACCAAATCATCTACTTCACGTGATAGTTCCGGATATTCGTATGGCTATCCTGATACAAACCAACCATACCAACCACATCGGATTGAAGTGCTGACCATATAGGCTACTAAGACTGTCATTAATTTCAAACATGATGTTGCAGAGTATCAGTTACTCATTAGAGATTTTGAAATCTATTATTTACCTTATATGACTATCGCTCAGTATATGCAACACTTGAGTTCTAATAAAAACATTTATCTTAGACCACCGATGATAGATTATGATTAGTCTAAGAAAGCACTTGATGTATACTCATATGAGATATATATTGAGTTGTTGATTATGTGTCATGTAATGTATTATACTACCTTTGTATGTTTTCACTCTACTCTGATATAAGAGATTATATTTGGTCAATTGGAGATGTTGAAAACGAGTGAATTTCACTCATCTGGACCGGCACAGAGGCGTGTCGGTCCAGCACGGCGAGTACCTTACCGACAAGTTGCAGGCACAGCGCGTGCCACAGGTATGGCAATCCATGTTCACATCTACCTCATGTCATGTGATAATGGGTGAAAAGTGCATAAATTGCACTTCTAACTAAGTCCTATAAGTCTCCGAACAATGCTATTTTGATAGTCTATGGTGTATTTTAAGTATTAAAGCCTTCAACGAAAATTATATCAAGTTTGGAGCTAAAACGAAGCTATTTTGACAATTCCGTACAAACAAGATCGATCTTGTATCCCAAAGAAAATCGATCCTTTCATTCCGGCAAGAAGCAGTCCAAGTGAAAAAAGTAGATCAATCTTATCCAAACCAGATCGATCTATTTTTATGTGTCAGCCGGTTGACCAAAAGCATGACAGAGAGCACTTTTCAACCAGATCGATCTGAGCCAAAGGAGATCGATCCGAACCTGGAAGGTCCAGTCACCCGTGAAAAGAAAATCGATCTTGGTCGGGAAAAATCCATTTTCTGAAGTTCACGAAGAGAAGAAAATCGATCTGACCATAAAGAAGATCGATCCTTTTTGGCGCTGCGGGAAATAGTAATGGATAAGGACTAATCCGAGTTAGGTTTATCTGAGGACTATAAATAGCCCTTTTTAGTGGAATTTTTGGCAACCTTCTATAAACGAATTTTCTTTATCTCTTAGGGTTTTTCCTTGCTTCCTGTCCACAAATCTAGGTTAGAATCTTAAGATTTGATCCATGAGTGGAGCGTTTCATCAACTTTCATCGACATATCTTCTTTTTAAGATGAGTAACCAAACTCTAGTTTAGGGATTTCTATGATGTATTAAAGATATGATCTAAGGTTTCCTATGGATTGGAGCATGTATTTTTTTGATGGTTTTTAATGGATGAATCATTTATTGCTATATCTTATTGGTGTTAATTTATATTGTGGATGAATGATTTGTTCTATTATGTCCTAGATCTAGGTCTTGTGTATGTTAGAGATTATGGATGAAATTGTTTCATGATACTTTCATTCTAGAACCATGATTGATCTATGTTTATGAATCCTAAACCCTAGATTAAGATTATAGGAGTGCTAGAACCACTGAGACCTATATTCCTGACCTATCATTTATTCCTTATTATTATTGATCTGGCTTCCTCGAAGTGCTAGAACCATTTTGACTTATTCACCAAATATCCATTCTTTAATGATTTCATTCTAATAAAGAATTCTGATAGATATTCGTTGAGTGATAGGTAGATCTAGCCATTCTTCTATCAACCTTTGAAAAACCATTTATGATCTATGGATTTGCTCTTATTCTAGGTAAACCTAGATAGTTCTTTATTACAGATTAAAAATTCCTACCTTACTTTCATAAGATTATTATTCCGAATTAGTTTAATTCTAGTTAAGAGTAGTTTAAAGACCAAAATCACTTCCTTGCTAAATTTCTTGCCACAATTTCTATCCAACACCGCAAAATCCACAAGAAACACACATTAATCAACTTTAACGAGAACATCTTCAAGCACACCCCATGGGGTTTTAATTGAACGATAAGCTAACTGTAGAGTCATGGTAGTTGGTTTAAGTTCTCCTTTACCAAACTTGGAATATAACGAATAAGGCATGAGGTTCACGCTAGCTCCTAAATCAAGTAAAGTTCTTTCAATCAAACGGTTTCCTATAGTGCAAGAAATTGTAGGAGTATCTGGATCTTTGAGTTTAGGAGGAATATCACTACGAAGGATTGAGCTCACTTGTTCAGTCAAGAAAATCTTTTTGGAAACATGAGATCTAGATTGACGCTTATGAGTGCATAAATCTTTCAGAAATTTCGCATCAGAAGGAATCTGTTTGATAGCATTCAAAAGAGGAAGATTGATATGAACTTTCTTGAAAACGTCCATTATCTCATCAAGTTTAGAACTTTTGGAAGAAGTTGAAATCCATCTACTAGGGCCTCAGGATAAGGAACTTTCGGAACATAGGTCCTAGGAATCGGCTCAAGTGATGAGGTTGATGCATTAGAATCTTGACGAGTAAGAATCGAATTATCAGGTAAAACGTTATCATTTGATGCATGCAAGTCTCTATCTAATGAATCATGAGAAGTAGAAGGATTTGCATTACATGAATGAGGTTGAGATTGAGATGCATAATCTTGTTCTAAATATTCCTCATTCGGTTTTTCAACATTAACAAAGGTCTTTCCACTTCGCAATGTAGTCTCTACTTGAACTTGTTCATGAGAAGAATCAATGAAATGTTGACCATTAGGATTAGGAATAGGTTGACTAGGTAGTCTACCCCTTTTCTCTCCTAGACATAGCATTAGCTAATTGACCCAGTTGAGTTTTCATCTTAGTTGAAGCTTGAGAATGAGAATGAACCAATTGAGTACATGCTTCAAAAGAATCAAGAGCCTTCACAAGTCTATCATCAATATTTGGACTTTGATTTGATTGCGGTGGAGGAAGAGAGATTGATTTTGAGGTATTTGAGGTTGTGGTGGTCCATTTCGCTTATATCCCCAAGATTGAGAAGGTTGAGACTAATATGGCACTTGAAAGGGATAATTTTGAAGAGGCCTATATGAAGGTTGAAATTTAGGAGGATAATTCGGATTTTGATTGTTCATCGGTGGTCTTGGATTGAAAGAATATGTTGTTGACTAGGTGTTTTTCAAGAGAAATTCGGATGATTTCGCAAAACATGATTATAGGTATTTAAATACGTATCATATGCGGTTTGGAATGATTATAAATTGCACTAACATGTTCCTGAACTAATTCTGAATAATGGGGAGCTAAATGACAATCAGTAACATCATGGGCAGAATTGGAACATAAGAAATATATATCTCTTGAATAAGGAGGCAATGAAGGATTTGAAGAAATAACATGGTTTGTCGTTTGAGTCAGAAATTGGTCAAGCTTTCTACTTAAAGCATATTCTTGTTGAGCTAAACTAGAAGATTCATCTAATTCAAGAGTACCTCAAAGTTTAGATTGATTGGAAGAATCACGGGTATTCCTAGAAGATGAAGCATCATGTTGAGAATTTTCAACTAATCTCTCGAAAAGTCTCCACGAATCATCAAGAGGATTTGTAATAAATACTCCACATGCGGCATCGATAGTCATTTGATGTTTTTCTTTAAAACATTTATAAAAGTTCTCTACGATGACCCATTGAATAAATTGATGATGAGGACACTTTCTAAGAAGTTCTTTATATCTATCCCATATTTCATGAAACAATTCATCATCGGCTTATTTAAAAGAAGAAATTTCTTTTCTAAGATCACTAGTCTTTGTAATCAGAAAGAATTTAGCAAGAAAGTGTGGCCAAGTCGTGATGGATCTAGGCTCTGAAGATGTAAGTTAATATTTAGCTTTGCCCTTAAAAGTAAAAGGAAAGAGTTTCAATCTCCAAACATCTTCCGTAATGTTATTGATTTTCACGGTAGAACTAATCAAGATGAATTCTTGAATATGATTATAATGATCTTGATGAGATAAACCATGAAAAGCAGGAAGAGATTGAAGAAATTGAGGTTTGATTTCATAATGAACAGCTCCTATGACTGGATGTTGAATGCACGAATTAGAAGTAAATGAAGCAGGAACATAGAAATCTTTCATAGCCATGCGACCTTGATCTTCAGGATAATTCGAGTTTTCCTCATGATCATTATGGTCATTTGGGTTAAGATCATCCATAGACGTGACAAAATTTTGATTATCAAAATTTTGACATACTTAAAAAAGTGTCGTGGTCTTAACAAGAACACCAAAATTAGAAATTTATAATCCGAATCACTAATTAATTACTTTATGAGTAGATAGCAATGAGTCCGAGTCGATCCACAAGAAAAAGAAATATTAAGTCTAATAACCATGTATAGTTCTAAAGCAAAAGTTAGGGAAAGGAAGTGATTTTGGTCTTTAAACTACTCTTAACTAGAATTAAACTAATTCAAAATAATAATCTTATGAAAGTAAGGTAGGAATTTCTAATCTGTAATAAAGAACTATCTAGGTTTTTCTAGAATAAGAACAAATCCATAGATCATAAATGGTTTTTCAAAGGTTGATAGAAGAATGGCTAGATCTACCTATCACTCAACGAATATCTATCAGAATTCTTCATTAGAATGAAATCATCAAAGAATGGATATTTGATGAATAAGTCAAAATGGTTCTAGCACTTCGAGGAAGCCAAATCAATAATAATAAAGAATAAATGATAGGTCAGGAATATTGGTCTCAGTGATTCTAGCACTAAGATAGTGGTTCTAGCACTCCTATAATCTTAATCTAGGGTTTAGGATTCATAAACATAGATCAATCATGGTTCTAGAATGAAAGTATCATGAAACAAGTCCATCCATAATCTCTAACATACACAAGACCTAGATTTAGGGTATAATAGAACAAATCATTCATCCACAATATAAATCAACACCAATAAGATATAGCAATAAATGATTCATCCATTAAAAATCATCAAAAGAATACATGCTCCAATCCATAGGAAACCCTAGATAATATCTTTAATACATCATAGAAATCCCTAAGCTAGAGTTTAGTTACTCATCTTAAAAAGAAGATCCGTCGATGAAAGTTGATGAAACGCTCCACTCATGGATCAAATCTTAAGATTCTAACTTAGATTTGTGGACATGAAGCAAGGAAAAACCCTAAGAGATGAAGAAAATTCGTTTATAGAAGGCTGCCAAAAATTCCACCAAAAAGGGCTATTTATAGTCCTCAGATAAACCTAACTCAGATTAGTCCTTATCCATTACTATTTCCCGCAGCCCCAAAAAAGATCGATCTTCTTTGGGGTCAGATCGATCTTCTTCTCTTCGTGAACTTCAGAAAATGGATTTTTCCCGACCAAGATCGACCTGGATGGAAAAAGAATTGATCTTCTTTTCACAGGTGACTGGAGCTTCCAGGTTCGGATCGATCTCCTTTGGCTCAGATCAATCTGGTTGAAAAGTGCTCTCTGTCAACTCTCTGTCATGCTTGCGGTCAACCGGCTGACACAAAAAAATAGATCGATCTGGTTTGGATGAGATCGATCTACTTTTTTCACTTGGACTGCTTCTTGTCGGAATGAAAGGATCAATCTTCTTTGGGATACAAGATCGATCTTGTTTGTATGGAATTGTCAGAATAGCTTCGTTTTAGCACCAAACTTAATCTAATCTTCGTTGAAGGCTCTTATACCTGAAATACATCATAGACTATCAAAATAGCATTGCTCGGAGACTAATAGGACTTAACTAAAAGGGCGATTTGTGCACTTTTCACGCATTATCACCACGTAACATGCAACTAGATCTCCTAGTGCCTCCATCATAGCCCTTTTGCACTCCCAAGTCCCAATACTTTGCTTCTACAAATACCATTTGCCATCCAATTTCAGAATCCATGTGATGGTTTTCCCCAGATCCAAATGTAAAGATCTCCAAAGCTTTAAATTTTTAGTCTCACTCGATATAAAGTGCATTCGTTTCCTTTTAAACTGGAGTGTAGGAACCCCAGAGTCTTCTGAATTAAAATCATATGTTTGTTTTGATCCAAATATCCAAATGCAAACTTCTCCAAAGTCAGAAATATAGTCTATTCTTAGCCTAAAAGCCTATGTTTCTCTTCTTCAATGAGGTACAATGCTACCTCTCCCTGAGATTCCTTCTAGCAACTGGTAAACATACTTTTTTCCACTATAGCTTCATTCTAGACATCAACACTTCGCATATTGTTGTTACCATTTGCATATCACTTTCATTCGCAATCAATTTGGAATCAAATCAATTTAGTGTCACATTGGGTCGACGCGAATATGTTTGCATCTACTTGATGCTATGCAATAATCCAAATAGATCTCAAACTACCTCCATTGCACAAGCCTTTGCCAAAATGAGCTCTAGTACATTCCCCAACAAAAATTCAACCATTACAATACATCTCCCAGATTCTAAAACTTGTGATGGTTTCCCAAATATCCAAATTTAAACATTTCCAAAATTGTGCATTTTTACTTTAACAATGCCTGAATATGAGTGTATTCGCTTCTTCATGCGCTAGACTATACTACTACTAGCCTACTTCCAAAATATTGGTCATATGATAGTTTTGCTCCAAATATCCAACTCCAAGCGTCTACAAAGTCACCAAGTAACACGGTCATTTCCTTGCCAAAATGCCTCGACATTTAGCCCGTGCTCATCCCAACACCCTAGGGTTGCTCTTCTTCCTCGGTACTCGACGAGATATATCTTCTATAAAAGCAACAAATCTCCATCCTAGGACTGCTAGTCTCCATAGATGCTTTTATAGCAAGTTGAAACTAGACTTGTTTCATCTTATGGAGAAGGCCAAAACAGCGAAACCAATAACAGCCATGACTATTAGAAATTCCAACAGAGAGTAGTAGGCCACTATATCTTGACATCAACACTTTGCACTTACCGTTGCCATTTGCAGATTATTAACTATCACAATCACTATTGGGCCATATATGTCAATACAAATGCTTTCAAATCTTCTTGATGCTATGTAACAGTCCAACTATATCCCCTAGTTCTTCCATTATGGCCCCTTTACCAATGTGAGCTCTATTGCATTCCCAGTCACATAAATTCCACCATTACCACGTGTCTTCCAATATCAGAAATAACGTGATGGCCTTCTGATATCCAAACGTGAACATCTCAAATGGTGGGCTTTACTTTCATGATGCCGCAATAAAAAGCGAATTCGCTTGTTCATTCACTAGATTGATTGTAGCAATACCAGATGTCATCCAAATTAAAAATTATCTGATAATTTTTTTCCCATATATCTAAATGCAAGCATGCAACTCCAGAAGTCATCAAATAAAATGGTCATTTGCTTGCCACAACGCCTCGACAGTTAGTTTGTTCTCATCCTAGCACCATAGCTTGCTCTTGTTCATTGGTATCGTACTTGAAGTAATACATCCTCCATAAAAGCAACAAATTTCTATTCTAGTACTATGTTATGTCTCCACAGATACTACTATAGCAACTAGGAAGTAGCTTTGTTTCCATATAATTCAGAAGGCTAGGACAATGAGAACAATGACATGAATAACCATGTTTTAAGTTCTATTATCGACAATACTCAACCAATATATGTTAAAATTAATACATCCCATGTCACCATTTTTGCAAATTATGTTCCCTCATTCAATTCGGCGCCCTATTTTGTCAATAGAAATATGTCGACATCTACTCAATGCTATGAAACAGTCTAACTAGATCTCAAACTACTTCCATCATAGTTGTTTTCCCAAAGTGAGCTCGATTCTATTCCCAAGCATAAATATTCTACCAATAGCATGCATCTTCCAATTTCTGAAATATTGTGATGGTTTTTCAAACATCCACATTTTAACACCTCCAAAATTGTGAACTTTTAACTTTTTACCTGAACAATGCTGTAGATTGTAGCAATACCATGCAACTTCCAAATTAGCAATCATGTGATAGTTTTACTCAAAATATCCAAATCCAAGTGTCTCCAAAGTCATCAAGGAATTGGTCAGCTGTGTGCCATAAAGCCTCGACATCTAGTCTGAACTCAACCTAACACCCTAGGTTGCTCCTCTTCGTTGGTAATCGACGAGATATATCCTCTATAAAAGCAACACATCTCCATCCTGGTACTATGCTACTTAACCACATATGCTAATATAGCAACTTGAAACTAGAACTGTTTCCCTCTTATTTGGAAGGCCATAACAACGAAAGCAATGACATCCATGACTACTACATATTGCAGCATAGACAGTAGTAGGCCAATATATCTTGAAATCAACACTTCACACTTCACCATTGCCATTTGCAGATTATTGTCCTTCACAATCAACATCAGGTCAATACGAATGTGCTCGCATCTTCTTAATGCTATCCCCTAGTTCTTTCATTGTGGCCATTTGACTAACATAAACTACATTGCATTCTTGATCACATAAATTCTACCCGTTCTAATTGTCTTCCGATATCAGAAATTATGTCATGGTTTTCCAATATCCAAATGTGAACATCTCAAAAAATTGTAGACTCTTACTTTCACGATATCTAACATCCATGAGTACTACAAATTCCAGCATAGACAGTAGTAGGCCAATGTATCTTGAAATCAACACTTCACACTTCACCATTGCCATTTGCAGATTATTGTCCTTCACAATCAACTTCAGTTCAATACAAATGTGTTCAGATCTTCTTAATGCCATCTAACAGTCCAATTATATCCCCTAGTGTTTTCATTGTGGCCCTTTAACTAACATGAACTACATTGCATTCCTGATCACATAAATTCTACCCATTCTAATTGTCCTCCGATTTCAGAAATTCCGTGATGGTTTTCCAATATCCAAATGTGAACATCTCCAAAAATTCAGGACTCTTACTTTCACGATGTCTCAACATGAAGTGTATTTGCTTCTTCATGCGCTAGATTAATTTGACCAAAACCAAAAGTCATCCAAATTAGAAACCGTGTAATAGTTTCCCCCCCAAAATATCCAAGATCAAGCATCTCCAAAGTCATCAAATAACATGGTCGTTTGCTTGGCACAACGGCTTCGACATTTTAAGTATGTGCTCGTCCTAACACCCTAGTTGCTTTTCATTATCAAAACTAGACAAGATATATTCTCTTTAAAAGCAAGAAATCTCCATCCTAGTACTATGCTACTTCTCCACGGATGCTACTATAGCAATTTGAAACTATACATGTTTTCATCTTATGGAGAAGGCCATAACAGCGAAAGCAATGACATCCGTGACCATCACAAATTTCAGCATAGACAGTAGTAGGCCACTATATTTAGACATCAACACTTCGCACTTCACCGTTTCTATTTGCATATTCTTGTCCATTGCAATCAATATCGGGTCATATGAGTTCGCATTTTCTTTCTGCTACGTAAAAATCCAACTACATGCCCTAGTTCTTCCATTGTGTGCCTTTTACCAACGTGAGCCCTATCGTATTTTCAACCACATAAATTCTACCAATACTATGTGTCGATTTCAAAAACAACATGATGGTTTTCCGATATCCAAATATGAACATCAAAAAAAATGTGGACTTCTAATTTTACTTTCATGCACAAGATTGATTGTAGCAATACCAAAGCATCCAAATTAGTAATTATGAATATTTCTTTTTTCAATTATCCAAATCCAAGCATCTCCGAAGTCATCAAGTAACATGCTCATTTGCTTGCCAAAATGTCTCCACATTTAGTTTGTGCTCATCCCTAAGTCGCTCTTCTTCATTGGTACGCGACATGATATCCTTCATAAGAGCAACAATTTCCATCCTATTACTATACATCTTCACAGAACTATACTATAGCAACTTGAAACTAGACTTATACTTTATATCCATCTTATAAATAAGGCCATACAGCGAAAGCAATGACACCAGCATACACAGTACTAGGCCACTATATCTTGACATCAACACTTGAACTTCATCGTTGACATTTGTAGATTATTTTCCTTCGCAATCAATATCAGGTCATATCGTGTCAATACAAATGTATTCTCATCTTCTTGATGTTATGTAACAGTCCAACTAGATCTCTTAGTAATTCCACAGTGGCCCTTTCACCAATACGTGAGTTCTATTTCATTCCCAATCACAAAAATTCTACCAATACCATGTGTCCTCCAATGGCAGAAATACTGAGGGCTTTCAGACATCCAAATAGTAGTAGATCTCGTAGTACTTCCACCATGGCCCTTTCACCAATACATGAGCTCTATTTCATTCCCAATCACAAAAATTATACTAATACAATGTGTCCTCCAATGGCAGAAATACTAAGGGTTTCAGACATCCAAATAGCAATATCAGATGTCATCCAAATTAGATATCATATGATAATTTATCTGAATACCCAAATGCAAGCATCTCTAAAGTCATCACATAACATGGGCATTTACTTGCCACGACTCTTCAACGTTTAATTTGCTCTCATCCAAACACCATAGGTTGCTCCTGTTCATTGGGTATCATACTTGACGTAATATATCCCTCCATAAAAGCAACAAATTTCCATCCTAGTAGTATGTTATGTCTCTATGGATGCTACTGGGATGACTAAGAGGAGCCTTCTTTCCATAGGCCTGAACAACGAGTACAGCGACATAAATAACTATATTTGAAACTCCATTATCATAGTACTCAACCACTATATGTTGAAACTAATACTTCCCATCTTATCGTTGCCATTTGCAGATTATTTCCTTCACACTCAATTCAGTGTCATATTGTGTCTACATGATGCTATGTAACAGTCCAACTAGAGCTCAAAGTACTTCCATCATAGCCCTTTTGTCAAAGTGAGCTGTATTATATTCCCAATCACGAAAATTCTATCAATATCATGTGTCCTCCAATGTCAGATATCTTGTGATGGTTTTCCGCATATTCAATTTTGAACATATCCAAAATGTGGACTTTTACTTTCACAATGCCTGAATACATACAAAGTGTATACCCTTCTTCATGTGCTACAATCCATGTGACATCCAAGTTAGTAATCATGCGATAGTTTTGTTCAAATATTCAAATCCAAGTATCTCCAAAGTCGTCGAGTACATTATCATCTGCTGCTTGCCAAAACACCTCAACATTTAATCTGTGCTCATCCTCACACCCTAGATTGCTCTTCTTCATTGGTACCTTGACGTGATATATCCTCTATAAAAGCAACAAATTCCCATCTTAGTACTATGCTACTTCTCCACATATCCATTTTATAAAGAAGGCCACAACAGAGAAAGTAATGACATCAATGACCATTACGAACTCCACCATAGACAGTAGTAGGCCACTATCTCTTGACATCAACAGTTCATCTTCACCAATACTATTTGCTTATTGTTTTCCTTCGCAATTAATATGGGGTCCTATCGTGTCAATACAATGTGTTCGCATCTTCTTGATACATGTAACGGTCCAACCAGATCTCCTAGTACTATCATGGCCCTTTACCAGCGTGAGCTCTCTATTGGATCACATAAATTCAACCAATACCATGTGGCTTCCGATTTAAGCAATAACATGATGGTCTTTGGATATCCAAATGTGAACATCTCGAACAATGTGGACTTTTCTTTCATTATGCCTCAATATGAAGTGTATTCGCTTCTTCATGCACTAGATTGATAGTGAGATGTCATCCAAATTACAAATCCTGTGATGGTCTGATAGTTTCTTTCTCAAATATCCAAATGCAAACATCTCCAAAGTCATCAAGTAACATAGTTATTTGCTTGCCACAACGTCTCGACATTTAGTCTTTCATCATCCCAACGCCCTAAGTTGCTTCTCTTCCCCTATTGTACCAGACGCTATATGTCCTCAATAAAAGCAACAAGTCTCCATCCTAGTGATGTACTATGTCTCCAATGATGGAATAGCAACTATGCAGTACACTTGTTTCCGTATTATTTAGAAGGCCAGAACAACGAGAGCAATGACACAAACAACTATGTTTGAAATTCCATTGTCGACTCTACTAACCAACTAAATGTTGAAATCAATACTTCCCATATTACCGTTGCATTTTGCAGATTATTTTCCTTAGCAATCATTTTGGGTTCATATCGTGTCAATAGAAATATTTTTAGATCTACTTCATGCTATGTAACAGTCAAACTAGATCTCCTAGTACTTCCCTCATGGCCAAAGTGAGCTCTATTACAGTCCCAATCACCAAAAATCTACAAATACCATGTGTCTTTTGGTTTCAGAAATTATCTGATCGTTTTCCAAAGATCCAAATGTGAACATCCCCAAAATTGTGGACTTTTAGTTTTAAAATTCCTGAATATGAAGTGCATTTGCTTCTTCATGCGCTAGATAGTAGCAATACCAGAAGTCTTCCAAATTAACAAATTATGTGATAGCTTTGTTTCAAAATCTCCAAATAGAAGCATATCCCAACTTATCAAGTAACACTCTAGGTTCCTCTTATTCATCTGTTGACATAATTAATGAGATATATCCTCCACGAACCGCTGATCAAAAAACAAGCATTATCAATTAGGAACTTTAAACTGCTTACATGGACCATTCAAAACCCTCCCACCCCGACATCGAGAGAACCCAATCACTACAAATTACCAACTTCTAAACTTCTTGAATGGACCATCCAAACTCCCCGAATAGAACTACCTAAACTTTAGCCATCATCTTCAACAGAATATGATCCATAACGCAAGCACTTGACAAACACACTAATACATATTCTCAATCCAAGAACCAGATTTGTATGCACATCTCAACCGGTGCATGTGTATACACAATAATAGCTACTGTGTTCCTTTTCCTGTTAAAACATGTTTGTCATAGTAAATTTGGTGGGGACCACTCCTTGAATGGCATTAATTCCAATCGGAACTTTTGATGGGATCTAACAGTTGCAATATGCACCGGCTAATCAACGGGTGCATATTGCACCGTACACCCCCTCAATCCTAACAAAACTCCTCAGTTACCTAACCAACCACTGCCTATAGAAACTATAAAAAAATCCTTGAGTGGGACCACCTAGAACCCCAAAGAGATTCTGAGATTCTCTAAAATTTATTGCCAACATCAACAGCTAAACATAACACAGACTGCAGCGATTAATAAACACAATAATAAAGTAATATCAAACCTACAACTTAAGGCTCTACCTGACCAATGTCCACACAATCAGATGTCGACAATTTTAGAACCTCTATAAAGTTTTTGAGGACTAATATTTTTCTTCATTCCACAATGCCTCAAGTAGTATATTCTTTACTTTATGCACTGTGTACTCTTCTTCATCACTTTGTTTAATAGGCGAGGTATATCATCCAATAACCTGACACTTGCCATTCTAATCTCAATTTAAACCCTTTCCAGAAACTTTGGCTTGCAAATTGTCCGTCACTGATTAAAGAAATCCACATCACATCAACCATTTCATTTATTCTACAAAATATAGAGGTAACCTCAAAGCTATCGTCCATGCTAGAAAAATAGCAGCACCAACATATATCATACTTCTTTTAAGTTCAAAGCCAACATCAGATAAATCTCATATGCTAAGAAACCTCATAGCTTGCCATGAGAGAAACCGAAACAGATGTATTCATCTCATATGCATCACCATATTGAATACAACCTTGGTGAGAGCTCCTTAGCATTCTCAATGATTCACATAACTTCAATGTCAGACATCTTATATATGCCTGCAACAGACCTCAATACTTTAATTTGCAAAGAAATTTATCCATCAAGGCACCAAAGCTCCATCTTAGTACCGCGAGAACTCTCCTATACTGCTATTGCTACTGGTTTCTAGTGAAATATGAATAAGAACTAATGCTAGTTTAATCTACAGTAGATGACACCAGTATAAAAGAACTTGCTCCCATCTTATCGAGAATGCTAGAAGCAAGAACAATGAGATGCAACTAAATCATTAAATCCAATGCCAATATATCTATACAACTATATTTTAGCAAGTTATCATAAGTTCTCTATCAGAATCTCGTACAAAGAAAATTAAAGAAGAAAATTCATCATCCAGTTCCAGGGTATACAAGCAGAAGGAACCACACGTAGAAGAGGGAAAACATAAGAACACACAACAATCAATAGCTTTCATACCTCAAAACCATCATTCTCTTAAGCAAGGAGGTAAATCCAGCAACGGAAATGAGGAGAGGAACGTGGCATCTATCAAGATTTCATTCACTTGTCACTGTAAAGCATCTATGATGAAGGTGTGAAATAGGAACAGCAGTGGGTAATCACAAAGCTAGTCAAAATGTAGCAAAGACAATGGAAACCTGACATGCACAACTAAAGACCCATATATCATAGAGAACAAGTTCTTTTCCATACAAGATAGAGCACTTAATTCTGCAAAGATACCCCATATATCCTGCCTCTAGAAACTCAAAGCAATATAAGATCCCTAAGATGAAAAGAAGCATACATCGAAAGAAGGGCATGTATAAAAAGCAGGGCACATATAGAAAGCTGACTACCAGGTTATCAACATACCTAGAACTTGTCAAGCTTGTCGACCTTGACAACAGGGTTAGATCTGGCTATAGCATCCCTGGCTGCAGTCCGGTAATCAAATGGGCAGTCATGCTTGTCAGAGCAATGATGTGTTGAGCACAATACGTTCCCACAACAACAACTGTAGCCTGTCGTCAACCCCACCCGTTTCTTGCAAGCATTGCATCTGTTAGGACCCTGCTTCCGTTTCGCTTCACGGCCCTTGCTCGAGACTGAAGTATCAGTAGGCTCTGTTCAGGGGCTTGGCATTCGGTTTCTTCATGCTCCATTTTTCATAAGTATCCTGCAGCATGATCACCATCACTCTAAAAAGAAACCAAAAAGAAACAAATATGAGGTAACAATGCCAAACTCTGAGCACTAATTCAAACCACGTATCCCAACGTATCACAGGATATGAAGGGTGAAAAGACACGGGGGAAAAAATTCAAGACCAAACTCCCCACTTCATCCTAAAAGCTAAAACCTCCTGACAACATCTGGCACGACATTCCCAACCAAGAGAAAGGGAGGATCACCGTCAATTAAAGAAAACGATATAGTCTCCTAGTAAATCAAATCTTGTGCTCTGAAACCCGAGAGGTATGACTGAATCCAAGAACCATAGTGAACATAACCTTATTCGATGAAAAGCACTCAAAAAATCTAACAATAACGAAGAACCACACAAAATGGATCAAGAACGCGTGCAAGAGAGGGGGAAAGAAAGGTATGTCAAGAAGGAACTATAACATCCATAATCGCGTATCCAGAACTAATAAAGATTCAAAAAAGGCAAAACGCCCAAAATCCAAACCCTAACTCACCTCTTCGTCGCGCCAAGGCCCCCCCGCCTTCGAATACCTCGCCGGGAAACCCATGCCTTGATGATTCCTGCACCAAAGAAACCAAACGAAGAAAAGAACTCTCAATGCCCAAGACACTCTCAATCCAAATCGCCAGATGAAAGATACTTAGATAGGAGAAACAATCAGAAATCGGGATGAAATCCTAACCCTAGCGCGCGGTGTTTATCAACTTGGGGATCAATCGCACGACGGGGAGAGAGAAGAGAGAGAGATGAACTAAACTGGTGACGTATCAGCCGTATTTAAAATTTTAAACCGCTGCGCGCCATCGCGGAGGAGGTTAGCCGACTTTGAACATGCCACGTGGATGGATTACCGGTAACAATGTCCGCTCTCTGGATGACCGTTGTGTCCCGTTTGCTTGGAGAATAAGCAATTATAAACTGGAAAAAAAACAGTAAAGCTAAAAATTGTGTTTATTGTGATTTATTAATGTTTTGTTATAACTATAAAATATGAGCTGTTGGTATTAGCAAATATATTATACTAGGTGGGCCTCCTGCCACCTGACAGGGTAACCATGAGGTTAATGAGTGATTCGGTTATAAAAATCGAATTTGATTAATGTATTAGTATGGATATTAGATAAGATTGATTATATTATATTAGTATACTATAACTATAGAATATATATAACTGTATGAATTAAATCAACACTATAAGGGGGCGGTTATGCATAACCGTTTTTACTCTTATAAGGTTGATAATATCAACCTTATATAAGGATGTATATTTAAAACTAACCTAGGGAATATGATAAAAATATACAAAGTTAACTTAGAAAAATATACATATAAACAAACTAATAGAAGGGAAACGGTTGTAACCGTTATTGCTCCTTACAAGATTGATTTATCTCTATTGATAGTAATATTGGGAATTAGTAGCAACTCATTGTAGTTAGCTATGGATGTATTTTTTCTATATGCAATCGAATTAGTAGCAACTCATTGTAGTTAGCTATGAATGCATGTTTATCTGACACCAACTTGATAATCATGTAATTTACCACTTGAGTGGCAGAACCGAGTGTTCTATGAGACCGGTCTTAGGGTCAAATTTTCAATTAAAACTACCAATCTATACCAATCTAGTTGAAAAAAAAAGTCTTATGAAGTACACCAGTGAGGAAGCCCATGGTGATTTTCAAGTGATGAAGATCACGGATAACATCACAACTGTCTTTCCCCGGTCTTAGACTAGCCCATCTAAGCTGATTGCTTAGATGTTCTCGTCGTCTTAGGACTCACTTTGTCAAAAAAAAAAAAAAAAAAATTGACAACTGCTTGGATGGATGATGGCTTACATTCACACGGGATAAGATCGCCTATGTGATACGGCCAAACTGGCTCAGATACAAGCCAACCAAACCCAAGTGATGAAGCTAGTTCTCTTCCAGCAAGAATGAAATCAATGGGAAGCAAATATGGACAAGCCAGGACCACCGGAGTCATTCATGAAATACAATTTTGGAATGTCATCAAAGGTGACTTGGTCGGCCTAATTCAGGAATTCTTTCAGTCCGGGCGCATTCCATCACATTTGAACGAAACTTTTGTGACTCTCATTCCGAAAGTCGACAACCCACAAAGAATCCGTGACTTCCGTCCTATCAGTCTTATAAATGTGAAGTTCAAAATCATCTCATCCATTCTTGCGAACCGCCTTTGAGCTGTCATCGACAACCTTATTGAGCCAGAACAGTCAGCTTTTGCCCCTAATCGGAGCATCTTTGATAACATCTCCGTTGCACAAAAGCTGCTTCATTCTCTACATCGAGCACCAAGGACCCGTCCCCTGATGGCAGTCAAGATCAACATTTGATCGACTTACGATAGTGTCAGTTGGAGATTTTTGGATTGTGTTCTGACGGTTATGGATTTTCCTCAAAGATGACGAATGTGGATATCTCAATGCTTATCCTCCACCTCTCTCGCCCTCATCGTCAACGGCAATGTTTCTGGGTATTTCCCTGCATCCCGAGGTTTGCAACAAGGAGACCTCATCTCCTCTTTCCTTTTCATCCTTGTTCAGGAGGTTCTCTCCCTAATGCTCAAAAGAGAAGATGTTGGCCTCAAGGGTGTCAATTTCTTTCGGGACTGGTCTTCTTTTTCTCACATGTTATACGCCGACGATTGCCTTCTTGTCACCAAAGCAACAGTAGTTGAAGCACATAAGATCATATCTATCTTTGTCGATTTCAGAGCTATGTCTAGCTTGGATATCAATCATGCCAAATCGAAGGTTAGGTTCTCTCACTGCGTTGATGAGGCCAGGCAGTTGGACATTTGTCAAGCTCTAAGGATCGTTGAAGATCATGGATCATTCAAATACCTTGGAGTACCGGTAGACGGAGGAAGACTCAAAGCATATGCCTTCAACGATCTTATTGAATCCTTCATCAGCAGACTGTAACAATAGAGTGCTCTCAAATTGTTCGGTGTGGGCCGCGTCACTCTCATTAAATCAGTTCTTCAAGCATCTTGGCAACCCACATTCCTGCTGCCGTCATCAAGAAGTTCGAGTTCTTTGCAATGAACTTTCTTTGGGATGGTAAAAAAGGAGGGCGAGTAGCTTTGAGCACTGTCTACAGTCCTCGGGAGGCCGGTGGCTTGGGTATTCGGTGTTTTTCTACATGGCAGACTGCTCTAAAGTTGAAGAGAGTTGCAGATCTCTTTAAGCAGCCAAACTTGATATGGAATAGAGTCACCAGAGCCAAATATAAATGGATCGGAAATCTCCCTTTTGGAAGCGTCCATTCCAGATCATCTAGCCATTGGCGCCGCATCTACTCGACGGCTAGGGAATTGCGGGCCGGCATTCGTTGGGTTCCAAGACCGAACAACAAAATCAATGTGCTCTTGGAATCATGTGTTTTTGATGAGCCGCTCTTATCCGCCCCTTCCTTTTTCTCTTTTCTTATTTCTGCTGTCTGGGTTGTTGGAGATCTTATGCTGGACTCATGAGGTTGGAACACTGGTTTGTTCTCCTCCTTGTTTCACCCGGATCTTTATTCTAAGATCTTGTGTTTCCAGTCGCAAAGGGAGATCTCAGACCGCTCAGTGTGGAAATTTGACAGCTCTGGTGTTATCTCTACCGCGGCCCTGTACCGATGGTTATCAAGTAAGAAGAATCCAGAATGGCTTCGTTAAGAGATATATGCTGGCTGGCAGAATTTGTGGAAAAATCCCGCCGGTTCGAGGATCAACTTTTTTCTTTGGAAATTTTTTCATTGCAAACTGATCTTTGCCGAGGCTCTCTAACGATGGGGATGTATCACTGATCCTATCTGTATGAGATGTCATGTGGAGAGGGAGGACTCTTCGCATATCTTTTTTGGTTGTGGTTTTTTCTAGGTAATTTGGAATCATATATGTTCTTGATGACATCAACATTTATCCGTTCAAGCTTGTTGGAATCTTCTCTCAAAATCTTCTCGATCGCATCTTGATGATCGCAAGACATTGGTCGCCTACACTCCGTGGTGGTTGTGGAAGGAAAGAAACATCATGGTTATCAACAATTTGAAGAATCGTCCGACACAACTTCTCCGGATGATCCTCCGTCAGGCCAGGGAGTTTTAATCCTCCCGGCCCCGTCTTATTCCTCGTGGTATTCCTCCTCCATCCTCATCCCATGTTTTGTGGTCGGATGCTGCTATCCGATCTGGTCTTGCTGGCCTAGCTGTCGTCCTCTTCTCTGGCTCCTCTATC